>JAMXBD010000526.1:0-600000 GCA_024138025.1 Combretum micranthum
TCATCATCTTCTCTTTGTTTTTACATCTTTATTCATCTATCTTTCTTACATTTTTTTTATTCTTCACGTTTTCATTTCCTCTTTAAATTGTTTGAAACTCCTCTGTACGCAACCAACAGAGGCAAAACACTTAAAATAATTATCATATTTGTACCCATTTAGCTTAATAAACTATCCTAAAATTTAGATAATTATTAACCAAATATTATTATAATAATTTTTCTTCAAATCTGATACAAAACTTATACACATATGGTACAAGTTGGGAGCAAATTGCGTACAAATAACAGTAGAGATGTTCTTAAAATTCATGCAGCCGAAATCCTCAACAATTTGCACAAATAATACATGGAAAAACTCAACAAAACACACAAATCAATCCTAAATAGCCAAGCAAAGCTAAGCATTAAATGCATAAGAAGACTTGCAAAAAACAAATCCAATTCGGTGAAGAATATCAACCAAAACAGCTGCTACATTCTTCCTCTTCTTCTTCTATTTAAGTCCTTCATTTACAAGAGAATAAAACTTTTATTTGCAACAAACAAAGCTCAAACTCTCTCTAAGAAACCCCCTTAAAATAACCACAAATCATACCATCTAAGGCTAAACAAACCACTTAAACAATATAAAAAATCACATCAAACAAGTCTCCGTAACCTAACTTCCATTAACAAACTTCTAAGCTTGGAAATAAGAGTTTAAGTAAGGTTAAATTCGTTTTTAGCTAGTTTGAGTGTTAAACATTGCCTAAGCAATGTTTCTTATTATCTTAGGTCCGAAACTAGTGTGGGAAAGGAGTTAGAACGCCCAAACTCGGATTAACAAGGAAAATTCGTAAAAACCTTAGATAAACTATTTAAATTTGAAAAACAAGGATTAAGAAGTTGGAATACTATATGTTGATATATGTGTATATAATAGGTAGAAATACTTAGGAAGGCTTTAGAAATATATATATATATATATATATAAAAAAATTGAATTTGAAACAGAGTAAAAGGAAGAAGACGATGATATACCTACACGCAATAATGCCGGCGGTGTAAACAATAGGCAGGCGGCATAGTGGAAAGGCTGGCAGCTTTCATGCCAGCCTTCATCGACATAAAAGCTACGTGATTTTTGAAACACATAAAATTACACGTACACCGGTGATAGAGTTATACACCGGCGGCGTACAGGCCTACGATGGCGGCCTTCAAGGCTGGCTACCCTAGAACAAAACGTGTAAAATCTACACAAACGCCGACATCTAGGTCCGCCAGCGTCGCATATAAAATTTTCCAATTAAGTCCATTCCGTCCAAAGCCAATACATTATATATTTATATATTATCATTATAACCTGTAATATTATTATAAGTATTACTCTTAATGATATCATTACTATTATTAGTACTATGAGTTTATTATTATTATTGTGATATGTAATATTATTATTATTGTTATTGAAATTGCTATTGTTTTGATAAAGTTATTATGAAAAATAATATTAGTGTCACTAATAAATTATTTTATAATTATCATTATTAATATTACTAATATTATTATCATTATTGTTAATATTTGGTGTATCTTATAAATAAAAATAAAAGTATAATAATTATAAAATACATATTTTATACATAAGAATGGAAATCAAAGTAAGCTAAATTTTTAAATAATGTAATACCTATTCATAACAAGAAAATTATATGAAGTATATGAAAGAGACACGACGATACTAAACAATAGTAAATAAATACGAGTACCATAGTAGTAGGTCAGATAAGGAATAATATTAGAATAGCAATAATAATAGTTATAAAAATATAAGCCTGCTAAATACAAATTTTTCAAATACCGATAGATATATAAATACCTAATAAGATCAAGACAAGCAAAATGAAAATAAATAATTAAATAATAATTAATTACCATAGGACCATAAAATGACCAATACAGGTAATAGAAATTAAATTAAATAAAAAGACAAGACACTTAGACAATCATAAAAGTTTAGTTGCGTTATTTACATTATGTTAATAAGTATTTTGTCGTAATAAGTAACAATGAATTATAAATAATATAAATAGGACTAATATATCTTAAATGAATTATTTTATTAAGTAAAATCATATTAGATTGATTAAGCTAATTGAAATAGATTTAGTAATTAAATTAGGTGATTAGTTTTAATCAACTCGGCTTAGATTAATATACTAGAAAAAAACCATAAAAAGGAAGGAGTACGTAATTTCTAAAATACGTTTAATTTGGAATTAGTGTAAATTATAAGTATAAGTTATATCGTAATTAATATGGTGAATATGTTGTTTCAAATATCCTATTTTCGAAACTAATAGAAAGATAGATTGGTTAAATAATAACATCGGATAACCATCACAAATAAGAAGACTTCTCTTATAAATTCCATAACTTTAATCATAAGAAAATAATATATGTATATATATAAAGATAAATTCCTAGTTAACTAAGTAGAGTATATACCAAATTTGATAACTAGGACCCGAAAGAATATTGTAATATCATTATATAAATAATAATAAATATATGTTATTTCATTTTCATAGGAAAAATATATCAGTTCCCAAATTTCCAGTAGCATATTCCGATAGTTTAGCGATGACCACAGTGAGTAACTTTGACCTTATCATACTGTTTGTATAAACCCCAAATTTTGGAATCGGTTTAGCTTAAAACCCTAATCTGAAAGTAATCGGAACTTAAAGTCAACAAAACCCTAGTTAGACGTAATAAGCTTAAGTCCGACGATCCCGAATAAGTAACCCGGAGAAAGTAAGTAAGAGTTTAGTATGTAGAATAGTGCGCAATTACCCAGTGAAGCTTAAAAAGATCAGATTAGTAAAACTGCGAATCGTTTTGAACCCAATTAGACGCAGTTCTTGAAAAACGTATCCGGGGCTCGAAATAGTAAAAATATTCCAAATATACCGTTAGACTCTTAAAAATATAAGATTTCAAAAATATCAATTTTATAATTTTTTGGTATAAAAAAATAACAGATATCGCAATTATACGCGTATTTTCTTACTACTGGTACTTTATTAGTCATATTTACTTTACATTACACTATTTCACTACTATTCTACACTATTCTTTTATCTCTACTTTTTCTTACACCTACTCTTACAAACACCATAACCTATAACTTTACTTTTTACCTTCCCATAACTTTATTTCACATCTACCTTACTTATCACTATATTTAATCAACAAAAATACAAAAATTAAAACACTCCCTCTCTCCTTCCTACATGGCTGGCACCCCCTCTATCTCTCTCTCAATTTGTTTTATTTTTCTTTTATTTTAATCACACAAAAATCACTCACATTTTCCTATAAATACCCCCTCCCTTTCACTTCTTTCACACAATTACTACTCACAAATTCTCTACAAAAATTCTCTCAAATTCTCCTCTCAAAACTCTCTTCAATATCCTTAAAAACTTTCTCAAAATAATCCCAAAACCACTTCCTACCTATACAAAATTCATAACCACACAACATCCAAAAATCTTCTTTAAGTAAACTTCTCTTATTATTTTTCTTCTCCTCATGTCATTTAACTTTACACGACCATGGTGTGAGTTTTCAAAAACTAAACGTTATAGAAGTTACACTATGTTCATGCATTGTTCTTATTCATGAAAATCCATTTATGAATAGATTGTTTAATTTTGTTCATGTTATTATTATTATACCTAAGTATCATTATGTATCTATATATATACTTATTCTTTAGAGCATATAAGCTCACTTGCAATTTAGCAATTTATTTATTTATTTCATTGCAATTTATTTAATTCTTACTATTTTTTAAGACTAGTCTCTAGTCATAGACTTGTCCTCATCAAGTCAAAACAAATTTTTCTTTCTTTCATTTTACTTTTCTTTTGGGACTAGTCTACTTCTTAGTCCCGGAGCCTAAAGAAGCTAAGACTCCCAATACTTGACTTTATTTATTATTTATGTTATTTTGCTTGCTATTATTTCTTATAAATCATGTTCATTAAGATTGTTGTTCAAATTTTTCAAGTTCTAGAAATCATTGATAAAAAGAAAATTTTATCACTTAGGAATAAGTTTATATGAAATATAAAATTTATGGTTTAACAAAAATAAAGTCATTCCTTTCCAAGTTACTAAAAGAACCCACTACAATTTTAGAAACTACTTTTGTTATGAAAAGCTTTTTAAATCATTTGTTATCCCACTTTGTTTTTAGTAAAGAAAATGATTTTTGACAAAAAAATGATTTTATGAAAAACATAATATGAGGAAAGGATGAGAAATTTTCAAATAAAGATCTTTTCAAACAAATGGACAAAGAAAAATTGTATAGAAAATAAATAGAAAAAATAACATCAATATAGAGAATTTAGGAAATAAGAAATTTACGTTTCGAAAAAGGTCATCTAGGAAAAAAATAATAATAATAATTCAAACATAAAGTGATCCTTTGAAAAACAAAATATTCATTTAAAAAGATTTACAAAATGGATTCTTGTAAACTATATTTTTCTAAACTCCTAGTTGACATTTTTACTCAAAGAAACATGATTGACAACAAACACTTGAGCATGAATAAATATGAGCTATGTAGCTATAAAAAGAGGATTTTTCAACTATATATAAACTAAGTATTTATCAAACAAATTTTGAATGATTTAAGGTTTGAAACAAAATTGTTTTTGAGTTAAAAATTGGTGGTGAATCTGATCACCACTGTTTCGGGGACTAAATGGTTTAGTTTGATAAAAATAGTTTTAGAAATGGATAGATCTCTTCGAGTAGGTAGAAATCGGTATATTATATGCGCAATTCCGAGTTAAAATGATCAAGTTATGGCCATTTCAAATTGGAATTCTCCTTTATACGAACTTTGACGTTCTCATGACATTGTTTTGTCAAATTTCAAGAATATCATAAGAAATACTCATTTTGGGTATTTTCTTTGGCTAGGTGATTCCGAAAGAATACCTATACTCGAGGACTTTCGATTAAGAGGATTGTGTGAACTGATCGTGTAGAAGAATAGTCGACATGGTATCGTGAGTTTATTTCTTAAAATGCTTTACTTGTTTGTGTTGTAATTTAATTGCATTAGAATTAAAAAGCCAAATGGGTGTGTATGTAATAATCCTTTGAAGGAATTCTAAGAATATCGAGGCCGGAATTGATTTAATGTTTGTTTTAGTATAACACTTGATTTGTATGAGATTCTTCGATCACCTTAAATCTGATAATAATAATGTTATGATATCATAAACAAATAGATTCATGCATACCATGAAGTAAGTCACATTGCATTGAGTTATTATCCTTGGGTGAGAAGGATTGTAGCTCAGGTCGAAAGCAACACTTGGCGGAGTGACCGAAAGCGATTGCTTGGTGACATTAAGGAAATGCTTGGCAGAAGATCTGAAAGTAAGGCTCAATTCAAATAGACTTCATATGCTTGGCGATATTGGTCGAAAGTATAAATTTTTAACTAAAACTACTTGTTTTGAGGTTACGTATCACCAAACCCCGAATGGATGGCGTAAATCCATTCAGCATATAGTTCTTGGAAAACTATATGCCTTGTTTGCCCACGTGTATGTTGCATCTCATTTGATTAATTAAATGACTTGTTTGAATTTTTGTTACAAGAAGTTATTTATGGAAATAGTTCTCACTAAGCCTATTAGCTTATATCCCTATATATATATCTTTTGCAGTTCACATATTTGTAGTTAAGGCCACATGGACCCTGCAGCCAGGTATTTCCCTGTCAGTTAAGGAATTTCAAGATAAAGTTAGTATTGGATAAGCTGTAGAAATACTCTTGTAATAGATTTGTCAATAAGGGAAATGTCCCTAAGCTTTGTAAGATATTGCTATGAATCAATGAATGTTATGAATCCTCTTTTCTTAATCTGTTATTATATCTTCTTATTCTTCATAATTCCATGTATGGTCCTCTAAATTTATGAGAGCACACCTTACACTTAATATCAAAGCTTTTGGAAATGGCTAAGGTTGTCATACTTAAGCTTTAATGTTGAGTGTGGCGGACTGTTACATTTAAGGTACCAATTGGGGCATGACAGTTTGTGCTTTATAGTATAGCTACATTTATAATAATAATAATATATCAAACTAATATGCGTGTGGGGTTTGGGTATACTGCAGAATGTTTGGTGTATGTTTGATTACCAAAATTATCCTATTATAAGTGATAAGTTTATTATATGATAATTACTATATGAAGCATGTTGAAATTGTCTATGAATTCTATGATCACCTTAAACCTGACTAAAAACTTTTGACACCACAAAAGAAAATGATTATGCATTACACGATTTGCATAAAAAGTATTTGAGTAAGTAACAACCTACCACGTGTTAGTATTTTGGCCATTTGACAATGCTTGGTTGACCTAGTCTAAAAGCTATCAGATCAACGCAAGGTTACCTTTGAACTGTCGGTACTATAAGAACTAAATGGTAAAAGAAGGACATCGCTTATGGTATCGCTTTGAAATGACTAACACTTAGTAGAGTTTCTAAGGCAGAAAATAGGAAATGAGAGATTTAAGATATGGTTAATTTAAAGAGATAATTAAAGTGAGTATTGCCGTATTCCTGCATGTTTAGTCTCTCTTGGGTAGGTGGGCCATAACAATGTGATCCTTCAACCCCGATGAGAGGGCGTAAATCTTCATCCTGCTTTGGATTCTAGATCATCCAAGCTTGTAATGTGCATATGATTGATTGTTACATTGCATATGATTGATAATTATACTTGTTGGTTATTGTTTGATGTGTGGTTTGGTCAGGTTATCTCACTAAGCCCGTGGTTCGCTCACCCACCAACAGTTTTTGTGCAGGATTAATACTAGCTGGGATTGAGATAGGAATGTATGAAGAGAGCTTTTCCAACAAACTCTATCGAAGATAGAAATATAGGATATTGTAAACTTAGAATATAAATTAGATAATTTTTATAATAATTTGAAATTTATAAGTCGTAAGTTTGAAACCCATTTTCACTGTTTAATAGGGGATACCGATTTTCTACGATCTTGGCAGAAAGTGGACAATCGGATTCCATAGTTGAAATCTAGTAATATAATATATCATTTATATGAAAGACATTGATAAATAAATAGAGTCTTGTATACTCTAACTTACAAGACGGCTCTCATATTACGAGTGCACATATGATATGATAGCTTTAGATTAATTCTACTAGTCCCCTTTTGAGGCGTGACACATATAGTATTATTCAGCCTAGGAGTCTAATGAATACAACTTTTTATTTCTCTGACCAAAAACTAGCTAGCTTATTTAAAAGGAACGACTGTGATGCATTCACACACCTTAAATCCCTATCCATAAAATACGTTACACCTTGAGAAAAGATGCCTCCTTCACTTGTTACTGTCAAATTTTGCTTTCTATATTGACTAGCAAGATGACATACATCACAGTCGACTACTTCATGTAACTTATTTTTCATCTGTTGAGATAAGGATAACTTCCTCCATCTCACCTTTGCTTCAAACCAAGCATGGATCCGTCGTAGGGTAAATTGTGGATCTGGCTGTCTATGTTCATGAAAAGTAGCACACCTCTACTTCTAAATGTACCAAATAACTTCTACCAGGCGAGCTAGATCCTCCTTTGTAAAAGTCTTCATACAAGAATCTTACCATTTAGGGAGAGACCGAATTTGCCACTTGTCCACAACCCACCCTCACACCCCCTGCCAAACATATTTCATCCACTCACAACAAAAGAATAAGTGTCCAATCATCTCATCTTCAGTACGAAAGGAACAAGACTTATAAGTAATCGCATGTTGATGCCACAAATTTGCTGCATTAGATAGAGAATTCGATAGAGCTCTCCAAAAAAGATGAATGGTAGTGTCTTCAAATCCTACACACTGTCCATAACTTATGCCAATCATAAAGCAACTAGATGCCTTATTCTAATTATTTGCACTTGAAATAAGTGAAGAAAGTGATAAGCTGACTTCACCATGAATTCTCCACTTCACAAAAAAAAGCCACACCAAAACATCCTCTGCATTATTCACCACTGGTATTCTTCTAATTCCTTTAATTTCCTCATATGATAGAAAATTTGCAATACTTTAAAGATTCCACTCCAATGTTTCCTAGTTAATCAAATCATTCACTTTAATCCTTGCATCAATCTCAGCATCGCATCCTTCCCTCCTCCTCCTCTGAAGCATCTACATTAGGAATCCATCTATCAATACCAACATATCTGAGCACTACCTTAACTCCCCACAAAGGTCCATGGAACCACACTTCCCCCCCAAAAAAAATACTATTCCATACCCATGAGTTCTGACCACCACTTCTGGTATACCAAAAACCAACATTAGCAAAATAAATGCCTTTAAAAAATGTTACCTAAAATGCTTATGGGTTTTGATGTACTCTCTAGGCCAATTTGGCTAAGAAACTGGCATTGAAAAGATATAAATCCTTAGATCTCATTCCCTTAGCCTCCATAGCTCGAGTAAGTTTCTCTCGACTTAACCAATGGACTTTAGATTCATCATGTTTCTATCCCCACCAAAACTTTGCTAAAAAGGAGTTAACTTATTGGCACCACTTCTTAGGGAACTTAAATAAACCCATAGAATATGTAGGAATAGCACATGTAACCACTTTAAGCAAAGTCTCCCTTCTAGCTTCTATTAATAAACTTTGTTTCCAACCATGCGGTTTAGACCAAAATCTTATCATTAACAAACTTCAAGGCATCACTTTTAGATTTCCCTCACTCCACTAGAAGTCCTAAATATTTCCTTAGATCAGAAGTACTAAGAATGCCCACCTCTCTACTAATTGCAACCTTACAATACTCTAGGGTATTCTTGCTATAGAAACTCACAAATTTCTGAAAGTTAACCAATTAACTAGATGCATTACAATATTGGTAGATCAAATTATTCAAACGTCTGGCATTCTCTACCTTTGCATCTACAAAAAAGAGCAAATCATCTGCAAATAGAAAATAGGTTAGAGATAAACAACTTGGATTGATTTTAATGCCTGTAAAACATCCAATATCAGCTACTTTACTCAAACCTTTAGGAAGAATATCAGCTATTAAGTTGAACAAATAAGGTGATAGAGGGTCCCCTTGCCTTATTCCTCCACTAGGAGTAATATGCCATTAATTTGTGTGGTAAATCTTACACCTTTCACACACTCCATAATTCATCCGACCCATTTGGTGCAAAAACCCATTTTATAAAAGAAATTCCATTCAACTCTGTCATATGATTTTCTCATATCCACCTTAATTGCATAAAAACGATACTTTGTAGTCTGTCTGTTTTTCAAAAAGGGAAAAATTTCATGTGCAATTATCATATTATCTTGAATCACACGTCCTGAAACAAAAGCACTTTGATTCTTTGAGATAAGCTCATTTAGAAAACGTTTCAACCTATTAACTAAGATTTTGGTGATTATTTTATAAAGATTGTTGCTTAAACTAATTGGCCTAAAATTAAACACAATAATTGGATTTTGGACCTTTGCGATTAACACACGATTAGTTTTATTGAAGGAAACAAGAAACTTACTAGATTAGAAGAAGTTGATAACTGTTGAGGTCAATGATGGACCAAGAATCTTCCAGTAAGATTTTTAGAAAATACCCAGGAAACGATATGGTCCAGTAGCCTTTAATACCCCTAAATGAAACATAGCAGCCCTAACCTCCTCTATAGTAATAAGCGCACAAGGGATTGCATTCATATCATCACTAACACTTGGTTCAATTCGACTTAACACCTTAGATAAGTTCCTATTCCTTCTAACCATAAACAAATCCCTAAAGTTAGATACAAACAATTCACCAATTTCTCTTTATAATTAACTTCAACAACGAATCTTGTTACGATGTCTTCCCCTTAGATTATAATTATGAAAAAAGGACGTGTTGCGATCACCATAGGATAACCAAGTAATTCTATACCTTTGATGCCAAAAAACCTCTTCCGATTCCATAATGCATCAATTTGATTTTATATTTCATCAATATCTTCCTGTCGCCTTTCCTTTAAGCCTATTTTCAATCCATCCCATTTCTTTTTCATAAACTCAATCTCCTTTTTACTACTTGGAAAGTGTAACTTACTCCATTTGACTAATCGCTCCCTACACTCCTTTAACTTGATCATGATTGCATCTAGATCTACATTAACCTCAACATCCTTCCATACTTGGTTCAGTGGAACCACATTCCCTGGCATTCACTATACATTTTCAAATTTAAAGTGCTTCAAACTTTTCTTTTTCCCCAAAATATGTATTTACTATTAAAGGTGAACGGTCAAAGCCAATTGTAACTTCATCAAAAATTCGAGTCTTTGGATAAAAAGAGATCCATTATGGGAGCATAAACCCCTATCCAACTGATCCTTAATTAATGTACACCATATCTATTATTGGACTAGGTAAATCCATTTCCAACATAATAAATCATACAATTCTACATTTGAAATCATATCACAAAAAGCTTGAATTTGTCGAGTGTTTATATTCCTTGCACTAGATTTCTCATGCTCATACAAAATTTCATTAAAATTACCTAAACAGAGCATGGATAATATGTCAACAAGAAAAATTAGTATCTTCCACAACTCTAGTTTATACTTAAAATTACATGGTACATGACACTATATAATTGTACCAACACTTGATTTGTCTAACTAATGTATCTTGGTATGTATAAATCGGTTGCTACTCTCCAACAATTGAACTTTTAAATTAGCTGATCACCATAAAGCTAAACCTCTACCGAGACCAGTAAGAGGTAGATAGTAAGAACTACTATACTTTAGTCTATTACGAACCCTTCTAATTTTAGAAGTCGTATTTTTTGTTTCCATAAGAAAAACAATACAAGGATTGTATTTACAAATGAGGTCTTTTAAACGTCTAATTGTCAAGGAGGCCCCAAAACCTTAACAATTCCATGCAAGGTAAATCATGGCGATCGTGTGGCTGTTATGGGCCAGCCACCACTGCTACTTAGCATTGATTATTCCATAGGTACATCGAACAACTCCAAAGTTTCCTCAAATATCACACAAAGCTTGCTTGTCTCATCCTACTCTTCATAGCACGGATATTCTTCTTTATCTTCCTTTTAGTTTGTTTTTGAACTTCCTGAGTCATTTCTATTATAGTAGGAATCATCTTGGACCTTTTATTTGCTAATAAATCCTCCTCCTCCATAGACCTTTTCAATTTCAAATTACCAAAAGCAGCCACTAGTGCTCTTGATTGCTGCATCTCATTACCCTATTATGTCTCTTCTTAACTCCTCTTAATTCGCACACCTCCTCATTAGGGAATTCAACAAAGAAAGGTTTCTTAACCTCATCAATAGCTTAGGTAGGACTATTATGTTCAACACATATGTTTAAACTTTGTGAATCCACAAGCATAATAAAATATGGGTAAAAAGGGTGGATAGTTAAGTATTTAGGGTAAAATAGGACAGTTTTGTGAAGAAGATGAAAAATTTCCAATCATGTAGGGTATCGTGTTTTGGTATAGAAATTGGATCAGATTTCTGTAGGAAAGATCTATTAAGATTAGTTTGCATCTTATCCGAAAAGGCATTCGATGAAGAAGGTGGTTGAGGTTGTATTTCATTTAAGGGAAAAGTGTGTCTTAGGGGAACAGGTGGTGTAGGTTTAGACAGAACTAATATATTTTTTTGCTTGTATATTCGGATCCATATTCTCATTAGGTATTTTCCTCCCTTTATTACATCCATTGCCTCTCTTAAAAATAGACACAATAGCATCTTTGAAAGGAAAAGCTCTTAAATGTGGTCCATAGTGTTCTCCTTCTTCCTTTTCATTTATGTAGCTCTTACCAACATGACCCAATATTCCACATTTAAAACGGAAATAAGGTAATTTCGCATATTTAAATGAAACCCAATACTAACTTCTATCCTTTCGATTGATCCACATACTAGACTTAAGTGGTCTTCTCACTTCCACAAGGATCCAAACCCTTAGGAAGCTATGTTTTATTCCATTCGCTTATTCTAAATGATCAACCCGAATAACTAATCTAGCCAATGCTCCAATCTTATTAGCATTATTCAAAGATATATGCTCCAATTGAAGACCATGAATTTGCAACCAAAAGCTGAAGGAACAAAAATCGACATCCTCAATTCGGGCTCCCTTCTTCCATTCTTTCAATAGTAGACAATGTCCCATAACAGCTTATGGTCCCTCATTCAAAACCCTCATAGCGACTTCCAAACTCTCAAAAGTAAATAAAAACATATTGGATGCCATCACTGAGATTTTCACATTCCCAAACTCCCTCTAAGCCTTGCTTAACACATTCATAACACCCACTTTGTCAAGAGATTTTTCTATAATAATTTTTCCAATCATCAGATTTTCATTATCATGTGCTAGCTCCACATTCTCTTCCCGATCAAGACCAATTGAGGTATTACCACCCATCTTACTGGATATTCTTGGATGACTACAAGATCCCTTAGTAGAAGAAGAAGAAGACAAATTGAAAAGATATAATTAGTTAGAAAAAATACTCAGACCAAAAGGAAAGAAAGAACGAAAGAACGAAGAGAAAAAGAGAAAAGGCACTAGCTCAAACAATTAAAAAAAAAAAAAAACAAGAAGGGACCCAAAGAAAAGCAAGTAAACACATAACAAGAGAGGAAGACAAAAAGAAGACAGATGTAAGCAGCGCTGAGATGGATTGACCATACATCAAGGTAAAAACAACAAAAAAAGTAAAATTAAAATCTGTTCAAATGATCCATGCATCAAGACTTAATATATTTTCTTGCTTCAAATATTCTCCTTGATATTGAGCAAACAAGTCGGACCGAAGTCGGTTTTAACAAGATAGTTAGGCAAAATACTAGAATAAAAATAATTCAAATATATTCGAATCATCCATGCACCTTGACTCATAATATATATATATATATATTCTTGCTTCAAACATCCTCCTTTTGATTTTTATTAATTTTATTTTTTATAATTTATATCCTTTTGTATTTGTGGTTTTCACTCTTTATATATATATGTGTATATATATATATATATATATCTGTTGTTTCATCCTTCATTTTTTTTCTTAATTTTTCACTAAAATAGATATACTAAACTAAAAACTATGACTAAGTGATGAAGAAAATGAGGTATTTACACTAAATAAGCCAAAAAATAAAATGACATTACTTGGTTGATCAATATAAGACGAAGTACGAATCTTCTCCTACGAACTAAGAGCCATTTCATTCAAATTCCATTGGGATCTATTGAAATAAGGTGGCTTCGTTGCCCTGTCTCTATGTCGTATGAATAGTAGGTATGATACGGATAATTCCGTATTTGAGAAAACGCAGAAAGTTAAAAGTTGATGATTTTTTAATAATATATAGGACTTTGGAATTTTTATGAATTTAGGGATTTTATGAAAAAAAAGGGTAAAATATATGGATAATTCTTTTGGATAAACTTAGAAGAATTAAACTATTTGATTAATTCTTAACGATAAGTCCAATAAAATGTCATGGCAGAATTCAACGACCAAGTAGAAAATGTTTTTAGAAGACAAGGTCGTGGCAACTACAAAAGTCGATAAGATCTACGGTTTACGAGAGAGAAACTCAATACTAATCAATAAGTCAAAGGTTGAGATTGCCATTATAAAAAAAAAAAAATACATAAATAAAATTTAGATAAAAATAATTACATAATTATCATCGTTATAAGTTATATCACATGTTAAAGGGTTTTTTTGTGGATCGTATAACCAACATGTGATACACATTTACACTTATATTATATGTTGATCATGTAATATATTACTTTTCAAAAGTTTGTTAGAGTACATCACTGAATCGCATGTTGGAAATGAGATATTTATGCAAATCCTTATATTGTATCTTTAATATGTAATATAACAATAGTAATTTTGTAATTTTTTTCCTTTAATTTGAATTTTGTAATTTTTTTTAAAAAATGATGGACATATTTTTCACTCATCAAGGATCATTTTTGCTGTTTTTATATGAGAGAAACCTCTTTATATCTAAGCCCTATAACCCAAAGATATAATTGTAATATAAAGAAACAAGGACAATCTAGTAATAAGAAGAAAAAAACCCTTAAAGACATCCTTCTTATTAATAATAATATAATAAATAAATAAATAGAAACCATGAACAACATAGATTATATATCACATGAGTCCTATCATAACTTTTCTATATCTTTGTCATATCTTTATAATATTTATATCATATGTCATGTCCTATCAATATATGCTTATCCTTGTCCTTGTCCTTCCTTGTAACATCATATGAGATCCACAGGGCTCTAAACAGGTTTCTTGTATTGTGATCTTCTTGAATGAATTAATTAATCCTCGCGCTCCAATTCAAGCAATTGGCCCGACGCATACTCGATACCCATCACCATCATTTAATTAATTTAAGCTTTCGTCAATCAATTGCTTTAAGAAAATCCAGTCATAAATATGACAAACTCATTGAGCTTTGAGTTTTACATGCACCACTAATCCTGTCACGCCCCGCCCCCGCAGGTGGCGGCAACGTGATGCCAGGGCAGGCAAACCCACCTCTGGCCCCCTAGTGGTAATGGCCAACACCACCATTGCATCATGGTGGCCCCAACCAACGCATGCCCAAAGGGTACCACGGGCACTATAGGTATTGTTACCCTTAGGCAGAGTTGAATCCAGTCTGCAGACTCTAGGATTCGAACCCCAGACCTAAGGCTTTTGCCTGCCCCAAAGGCAGCACCTTTCACCAGTTGATCTGCAGATCAACTGGTGAAAGGTGCTGCCTTTGGGGCAGGCAAAAGCCTTAGGTCTGGGGTTCGAATCCTAGAGTCTGCAGACTGGATTCAACTCTGCCTAAGGGTAACAATACCTATAGTGCCCGTGGTACCCTTTGGGCATGCGTTGGTTGGGGCCACCATGATGCAATGGTGGTGTTGGCCATTACCACTAGGGGGCCAGAGGTGGGTTTGCCTGCCCTGGCATCACGTTGCCGCCACCTGCGGGGGCGGGGCGTGACATAAAAAGGCGCCTTTTTATGTCACGCCCCGCCCCCGCAGGTGGCGGCAACGTGATGCCAGGGCAGGCAAACCCACCTCTGGCCCCCTAGTGGTAATGGCCAACACCACCATTGCATCATGGTGGCCCCAACCAACGCATGCCCAAAGGGTACCACGGGCACTATAGGTATTGTTACCCTTAGGCAGAGTTGAATCCAGTCTGCAGACTCTAGGATTCGAACCCCAGACCTAAGGCTTTTGCCTGCCCCAAAGGCAGCACCTTTCACCAGTTGATCTGCAGCTCAACTGGTGAAAGGTGCTGCCTTTGGGGCAGGCAAAAAGCCTTAGGTCTGGGGTTCGAATCCTAGAGTCTGCAGACTGGATTCAACTCTGCCTAAGGGTAACAATACCTATAGTGCCCGTGGTACCCTTTGGGCATGCGTTGGTTGGGGCCACCATGATGCAATGGTGGTGTTGGCCATTACCACTAGGGGGCCAGAGGTGGGTTTGCCTGCCCTGGCATCACGTTGCCGCCACCTGCGGGGGCGGGGCGTGACAAATCCCTTGATGCTCTTGCTACTTATGCTTAAACTCAAATCGTAGAGCGAAGCAATAAAATGTCAAAAAATTCATTAAAAGAGTTTTAAAGTAGTTCAAGTCCAAGATAATTAAGAATAATATTAAAGAAGTAGCAGCCTATAAAAAAATGTAAAAATTTCACGAGCATGTATTATAATAAATGTTGAAATAAATGTCAAATTTGGTACCTTATATTTATTCAATTTTATAATTAACTATTTAAAATTTAAAAGCATCAAAATCTTCTTTACAAATATTTTAAGATAATTTATAGTACTTGACTAATTTTGTTTAAAAGGTTAATTACAAAAATAAATAAAATTTAAGTAGTTAATTTTTTTAAAAAAATAATAAAATTTAGGTATCAAATTGATATATATAAACATTAAGTAGTTTACATATATGAGTAAAATTTAGGGTCTATTTGGATTGTTTATTTTTCATCTCTACTGGATATGCATGTGATTTGTATTTGTTTCTCACTCATATCATATCTATGTTTGATCTGTTTGATCTGTTTGATCTTTTCATGAGTAAAAACATCTATTTTTCATCTATATCTACTTTTTGATCAAAATCTGTTTGAAAATAGTAGAAATAATATGGTAAAATGACTGAAAAATGATGAAACAAATAGACCTTAGGATATTAAACATGGCATTCAACCAGTATGTAAATCTAACATTAACTATTGTAGGAGGGTTTCATACTATTAAAACAAGAAAAGAAAAGTAGTTAGTTATTATAAATTATGAATGAGCTCAAGTTGAAAATGTGAATTTTGCTTGAGAAGGAAACTTTTTTGCTTCATGGGTAATTTTTTCAGATGTCCTTAAGGGGTGTTTGGGGACTTAGATTGAAATTTCCTTAAAACGGTGTTTGTATGGAGTGAGATGATAGCACTCTTTTAGCTTTAAGGATGATTTCATTCTAATGCCTTAAAGAAGCATTCAAATGAAGTCCCTAATCCTTCTACTAGAGGTCTTATGTTCAATTTCATCCATATGCATAAGTTTAAGATTTTGAGTGACTTCTCTTTGATTCGTCAAAAGACCCCTTGAACTCATTCTTTACTAGTTGTGACACTTGGCTCTGTTTATTTCATCCTTTTCTATTCTTTTTAACATATTATTTTTGTTATTTTCAAATAGATTTTTATCAAGAAACACATGTAAATGAAAAAATATATTTTTACTTATAAACATAGACATCAGTGACTATTTGAATTGGCTTGGAACTGGTCCTAAACCACTAACTCACAATTTGGTGTTTACAAGACCCATAATTGGCTTAGATTAACAAGGGCCATGCTAGGCCGGTTTGAACAGGTAGGTCAAGGGCTGGTTCATGGAAATTTGACCCATGATACTTGTTTTTTTTCCCATCATCTCACTTATTTGCTTTTAATTTACATTTTCATTTTCATAGTAATTAAAAATTACTTTGATTGCCAGTAACTTGACTTATAGAAGAAAAATACAAGCAAATGAAGTATGTCTCACTTGAGATCTTCCAAAGTGTAGTGCTACACAGTCTTTTGATTTGTCAGACTCAATGTAATCTCGTAGATGACTATTGCATGTAATTACAATAGATGAAGTATTTGAATGAGAATGGATAACATGGAAAGAAGATATTATTCTTAAAACTTCTCTTAAGCATGATAAGGCATGAAATTAGAAACAAGTCATGTGCTTCGCTAGTCGTAGCAAAAAGAAAAGTCCATTTCTTCACAATCAAAGTCAGCTGAAAAGGTTTATGCTACTAGAAAGTACTATAACTAACGGTTAAAAAGATAGATCTTTCAAGGAGAGAGTGGTGTCATAGTTGTCCTTGAGGTGATTTGCCATAAATTCTTAGTCCCCCATAAATTTTTATATTTTGAAAATCCGGTAGATTTTTTTTTTCTCTTAAGATTCTATGATTATTGGATAAAATTTTGTTATAAATTCTTATTTCTTTCTTTCATTTATGAACTTTGCTTTTCATCTTACTTTCTTTTTTTTTCCCTCTTTCTTTACACGATCTCTCTCTCTCTCTCTCTCTCTCTCTCTCACATATGTGTAACTAACACAAACGCATACTTAGAACACATCAACACACATACCCAAGACACATATTGTTTCACAATTCAAATTTGGTAGGAGCTGCACCACCGCTAGGTCATGGTGCTAAAACGCCTACGATCAAGCTACCTGTTAGGTCGCTGTACGGGTCATTACCTGTATAGCTAGTTCAAGCTGATAGGCATGAACCCCCTACCCTTTTTTGGTAGTGACCCAATTGGGCAAGTTAGCAGTGTTAAACTGCCTATGACTCAGCTACTAGTCGAGTCACCATATGGGCCATGACCTGTATGGCCAATTCGGGTCAAGGGCATGGCCTGCCGATAGCGCTTCGGGTTGGGTTGAACCCCGTGCCTATGTCTACATAAACATATAAGAGATATATATATATATATATCTATAGTATTAAAGCAAAACCATCCTATTTTGTGTCTTTAGTGTAAATATTTTAATATAATGTTTTTAGCATATATGCATAAAATGTTTTTCATATCCTTGAAATTATGAAAATTAAATAGGGTTTGAATATAATTAAATGATGATTGAATAGACATAGTCTTTTCCTTTTTTAATATATGGGCGTAAAATATTTTTGGCATCCTTGAAATCATGAAATTAAATGGGGTTTGAATAGAATTAAATAGGGATTGAATAAACATAGTCTTTTCAGCATAAAATATTTTTGGTATCTCTTAAATCATGAAATTAAATAGGGTTTAAATATAATTAAATAGGGGTTGAATAGACATATTCTTTTTTTTTTTAGCATATGGGCATAAAATATTTTTGATATCCTGAAAATCATAAAATTAAATTTGGTTTGAATATAATTAAATAGGAGTTGAATAGATATAGTCTTTTCCTTTTTTGCCTAAGCATGTATATTTATATATCGATATAAACCTTTGATACCATATTTATGCATGACAGTTACCCAACATGGAGAAGTTACCTATGGAAAATACAATTATAATTATGATGTGTGATTAATTTCCTAATTTTTAGAAATAATTAAGGTTATCCTCTTCTAACCTATCAAAACAATATATGTATTTATTTATATATGTTGAGTTGTTTTATTTGCATACGTATCGCGTGTACGTCATCTGCTTGCATATATATATATATAAAATACCTATATGGATCCTATATAGATCGGATCAGATATAGATAAAATGTATATGAAAATCAAACAATCTAAACAGACTTAGTCTAATCCAAGTAGCAAATTATAACATTTCATTACAATTCCAACAAGAAACATGAATTCTTATTGACGATATGCCTAAGTAAATTATTTAATATTCAAATAGAATAAGTAAGCAGGGCCTGAGATGGATTAACTATACATCAAGGTAAAAACAACAAAAAAAAGTAAAATTAAAATATGTTCAAATGATCCATGCATCAAGACTCTTAATATATTTTCTTGCTTCAAATATTCTCCTTGATATAGAGCAAACAAGTCGGACCCATGTCGGTTTCAACTAGATAGTTAGGCAAAATACTAGAATAAAAATAATTCAAATATATTCGAATGATCCATGCACCTTGACTCATAATATATATATTCTTGCCTCAAACATCCTCCTTGTGATTTTATTGATTTTATTTATTTCTTTTTTTATAATTATATCCTTTTGTATTCGTGGTTTTCACTCTTTATATATATATATATATATATATATCTGTTGTTTCATCCTTCATTTTTTTTTTCTTAATTTTTCACTAAAATAGATATACTAAACTAGAAACTATAACTAAATGATGAAGAAAATGAGGTATTTACACTAAATAAGCCAAAAAATAAAATGACATTAATTGGTTGATCAATATAAGACGAAGTACGAATCTTCTCCTACGAACTAAGAGCCATTTCTTTCAAATTCCATGGGGGTCTATTAAAATAAGGTGGCTTCGTTGCCTTGTCTCTATGTCGTATGAATAGTAGGTATGATACGGATAATTCCGTATTTGAGAAAACGCAGAAATTTAGAAGTTGATGATTTTTTTAATGATATATAGGACTTTGGAATTTTTATGAATTTAGGGATTTTATGAAAAAAAAGGGTAAAATATATGGATAATTCTTTTGGATAAACTTAGAAGAATTAAACTATTTGATTAATTCTTAACGATAAGTCCAATAAAATGTCATGGCAGAATTCAACGACCAAGTAGAAAATGTTTTTAGAAGACAAGGTCGTGGCAACTATTAAAATCGATAAGATCTACGGTTTACGAGAGAGAAACTCAATACTAATCAATAAGTCAAAGGTTGAGATTGCCATTATTAAAATAAAAACATAAATATAACTTAGATAAAAATAATTACATAATTACTATTGTTATACCTTATATCACATATTGAAGGGTTTTTTTTGTGTATCGTATAACCAACATGCGATATACATTTAGACCTATAATGTATGTTGGTCATGCAATATATTACTTTTCAAAAGTTTGTTAGAGTACACCACTGAATCATATGTTGAAAATGAAATATTTATGCAAATTCTTATATTGTATCTTCAATATGTAATATAACAATAATAATTTTCTAATTTTTTCCTTTAATTTTAATTTTGTAATTTTTTTTTCAAAAATGAAAGACATGTTTTTCACTCATCGAAGATCATTTTTGCTGTTTTTATATGAGAGAAACCTCTTTATATCTAAGCCCTATAACCCAAAGATATAATTGTAATATAAAGAAAACAAGGGACAATCTAGTAATAAAAAAAAAAGAACCTTAAAGACATCCGTCTTATTAATAATAATATAATAAATAAATAAATAGAAATAAGATGATAAAATACCTAGAAAATGATGAAATATTAAACATGACATTCAACCAATGTGTTAATCTAACATTAACTATTGTAGGAAGGTTTTACACTATTAAAACAAGAAAAGAAAAGTAGTTAATTACTATAAATTGTGAATGAGCTCAAGTTGAAAATGTGAACTTTGCTTGAGAAGGAAACTTTTTTGCTTCATGGGTAATTTGTTTGAATGTCCTTGAGGGGTGTTTTGGCACTTAAATTGAAATTTCCTTAAAATGGTGTTTATATGGAGTGAGATGATAGCACTCTTTAGCTTTAAGGATGACTTCATTTTAATGCCTTAAAGAAGTATTCAAATGAAGTCCCTAATCCTTCTACTAGAGGTCTTATGTTCAATTTCATCCATATGCATAAGTTTAAGATTTTGAGTGACTTCACTTTGATTTGTCAAAAAACCCCTTGAACTCATTCTTTGCTAGTTGTGACACTTGGCTTTGCTTGTTTCATCTTTTTCTGTTCTTTTTAACATCTTATTTTTGTTATTTTCAAATAGATTTTTATCAAGAAACACATGTAAATGAAAAATATACATTTTTACTTATAAACATAGACATCGGTAACTATTTGAATCGGCTTGGAACTGGTCCTAAACCACTAACTCATAGTTTGATGTTTACAAGACCCAAAATTGGCTTGGATTAACAAGGGCCATGCTAGGCCGGTTTGAATAGGCAGGTCAAGGGTTGGTTCATGGAAATTTGACCTATGATACTTGTTTTTTCTTTTTTTTCCCATCATCTCACTTATTTGCTTTTTACATTTTCATTTTCATTGCAATTAAAGATTACTTTGATTGCTAGTAACTTGACTCAGAGAAGAAAAATACAAGCAAATAAAGTAGGTCTCACTTGAGATCTTCCAAAGTGTAATGCTACACAATCTTTTGATTTGTCAGACTCAGTGTAGTCTCATAGATGACTGTTGATGAAGTATTTCAATGAGAATGGATAACATGGAAAGAAAATATTATTCTTAAAACTTCTCCTAAGCATGATGAGGCATAAAATTAAAAGCAAGTCATGTACTTCATTAGTCTAAGCAAAAAGAAAAGTCCATTTCTTCACAATCAAACTTAGCTGAAAAAGGTTTATGCTCCTTGAAAGTACTATAACTAATAGTTGAAAAGATTGATGTTTCAAGGAGAGAGTGGTACCCTAGTTGTCCTTTATGTGATTTGCCATAAATTCTTAGTCCCCATAAAATTTTATATTTTGAAAATTCCGTAGATTTTTTTTTTCTTAAGATTTTATGATTATTTGATAAAATTTTGTCATGAATTCTTATTTCTTTGTCTTATTTCTTTCTTTTATTTATGAACTTTGCTTTTCATTTTACTTTCTTTTGTTCCCTCTTTTTTCCTATGCTCTTTCTATCTCTCTCACACACACATGCATAACTGACACATACGCACACTTAAAACACATCAAGGCACATACCCAAGACACGTACTGTTTCACAAATCCACATTTGGTAGGGGCCACGCCACCACTAGGTCATGTTGTTAAACCACCTATGATTAGGCTACTTGTTGGGTCGCCGTATGGGTCATGACTTGTATAGCTAGTTCAGGTTGATGGGCATGAACCCCCTACCCCTTTTTGGTAGTGACCCAATTAGGCAAGTTAGTAGTGTTAAACCGCCTACGACTCACCTACCAGTCGAGTCACCATATGGGCAATGACCTGTATGGCCAATTCGGGTCAAGGGCATGGCCTGCCAATAGCGCTTTGGGTTGGGTTGAACCTCGTGCCTATGTCTACATAAATATATAAGAGATATATATCTATAGTATTAAAGCAAAACCATCCCATTTCGTGTCTTAGTGTAAATAGTTTTAGTGTAAATGTTTTTAATATATGGGTATAAAATATTTTTCATATTTTGAAATCATGAAAATTAAATAGGATTTGAATATAATTAAATAAGGACTAAATAGACATAGTCTTTTCATTTTTTAACATATGGGCGGAAAATATTTTTGGTATTCTTGAAATCATGAAATTAAACAGGATTTGAATAGATTTAGATAGGTGTTGGATAGACATAGTCTTTTCAACATAAAATATTTTTGATATCCTTGAAGTCATGAAATTAAACAGGATTTGAATAGATTTAGATAAGTGTTGAATAGACATAGTCTTTTTCTTTTTTGGCATATAAAATATTTTTGGTATCTCTGAAATCATAAAACTAAATAGGGTTTGAATAGAATTAAACAGGGGTTGAATAAACACAGTCTTTTCCTTTTTTAGCCTAAGCATATATATTTATATATCGATCTAAACTTCTGATACCATATTTATACATCACAGTTACCCAATATGAAGAAGTTACCTGTGGAATTATGATTTGTAATTAATTTCCTAATTTTTAGAACAGATTAAGGTTGTACACTTCTAACTTGTTAAAACAATATATCTATTCAATTTATATATGTTGGGTTGTTTTATTTGGAGAATATTACATGTACAATATAGTTTTTTTTAATTACACAAAACAAAATCGTGAAAAAAAACATGAATAATGTTGTTGTATCACATCTTAGAAGTGTGATACAATTTTTTTTTTTTAAATTACACAACTATCGCATGACCAACATGTGACACTCATGTAAATATTAAATGTATATCGCATTACCAACGTACGATACACAATTAGACTTATATCGCATGTTAATCATGTGATACACCTATTTTCATATGTTTGCTGGAGTAGGTCGCTATATCGCATGTTAGAAATGCGATATTAGTGTAAATTCTTGTGTCTCGTCTTCAACATGCGACATAGCAATAGTGGTTTTGTAATTTTTTTCTCCAATTTGTAATCGTGTAATTTTTTTCCTTAATAATATCAGACATGTGGTATACCTTTTTATTTGCACACGTATTACGGGTGCGTCGTTTACTTGTGTGTATATATATATATATATAAGATACATATATAGATCCTATATAGATCAAAACAGATATAGATAAAACGTAGATGGAAATCAAACAATCTAAACAGACTTGGTGTACTCCAAATGGCGAATTATAACATTTCATTACAATTCCAATAAGAAACATGAATTCTTATTGAGGATATGCACAAATTTTTAAGATGAAACATATGTATACTAATATTGTAAAAAATTATATAAATACAAGCAAGTCAAAATTAATTACAAATTTACTGACGTTGAATCATATGTTCTTTATGCGATTCATAATTTTACGTAAGAAGTGCCTTTATAATATGCAATTCAACTGAAACTTCTACAATGCTGAATCATATCACCAATATGTGATTCAGTGTAACCCTTAACGAATCTCATTTGGAAGAAGCGATTTCAGCTGAATTGCATGTTGAAAACGCGATTTTGGTACATTGATAATTAATATATAAGTTGTATTTGTGTAATTTTATTTGGGCATCTTGGTAATCATGCAATTTCTACAAAATTTGTAAGAGTTTTAAATTCTTGTTTGTGGTTTAGAGGCAAGTGTATGTTTTATATAGTAATATAAAGATGTATGCATATCAAGAGGAGGGTATAGTTCCTTTAATTTTCACCTAGCCGATGGTTTTGTTTTTATAATATATTTATAATGCATCAAAATTATTCATAAAAAAACGAGTGAACAGCCTCCTTTTAATTAATTTTTTTTAAACAATTAAAAGGAGTAGTAAAACTTTCAAAACAATTAACTCATTCCATCTAAGAGGTTGTATATGGAATATGCTAAGACTTCAATTCCAAATGCTAATCCAGTCATTGCCATCTGCATTGACTTTGGAAAAAAAAGAAAATTGTTAAGGATAACAATAACAAGTTTCGTTGGTCAATTAATGTGATCATCTAAGCTGGCAAAGGTGAAAAAACATAAAAAATAACGTAAGATAAGCTTATTAAAAAAGTCAGATAGCATCTTTAATATTTTGAATAATTTTGCTATTATTTTTAAATGATATCTCTACTGAATAAGATATCAACAGTAATTTCTCTTGCCAAATACTGAAAATAAAATAAAATAAAATAATTAGTAAATATATCTATTACCATTTATTTGACCTGCCCGTCCTTTCTTCTCCATCTTTATTCTCAATAACAAATAGTTTTTTATTTTTTTTATTTTATATACACAGCATGGATGCATTATAAGATAATTTATATAAAACTGATTTATTTACTATATGCTTTCTTTTACTTTTAAAATATCGATAAATTTTTTTATATATAAAATATATCTTTATAAACTGTGTTGTAAGTTTTTATTTTTCAATTATCGTCTCCAGTTATTAAAACTTAATAAAATCTTATAGAATACCGATTTTTCCATTTCAAATATTTGTAAATACATGTAGGGAAGCAAAGAAAATCTATAAAAAAGAAAAAATCTTTCCAGTTGGGGGATATATTTGTTTTCTTATATATGTTTCTTTTTCGAATCGAGCAAAACCTCACTTTCCATGACATGACCTCGCTCCAAAACAGGCCCAAACAACAAGGCAAGGAAATTCATTAAACAAAGCAAACACACACTACGCTACAAGCCCTCTCTCCTGCTCTCTCTCTCCTTGGAATCTCCTCAGTTTCCTGTTTCTGTTTCTGGGGTGACTCCATAAACAGACACAGTCATGAGTTCTGTTTTACAGGTAAGTCAATCATAAATCTTAATACTCACTTCACTTTTCTATATGTATGTATGTATGTATGTATGTATGTATAGATATATATTTTTTAATTTGTGTATCATGTAACATTTTTATATTTAATTTATTGGAAAAAATGGGGCCATTTTCGATTTGCTTCTGAACATTTTTTGGGTTTAGGGATTTTCTAAATCGCTGGCAATGACCGTGCTCTCTGAGATTGGAGACAAGACTTTCTTCGCTGCTGCGGTCCGTTCTTTCTTCAATCTTTCTTCCTTCCTTCCCAATTCTATCAATTTTTGGGTTTAATCTCGGTTATGAGAATTAATTTTGATAAAGCAATTGTTAATTATAAATAAAATTAAACATAAAATATAGGGGTTGAAGAATATATATAAATAATTCCCTAGTGCTGATTTCTGTAAAGTTTTGGGGAAGAGAACATATTCTAAATTTGCGAGGATTCATCTTGACATAGAGATTCTTATATTCCACATAATGGTTAGAATAGAATATTATACGAGGAAAAGAGCTACAGTCATTGAGTCAACTTTGAAGCTCATATTCGTTACCATATATTGTCTGATTTTTTCATGTACACACACATATGATGCCACATTTGGAGTTGAAATTTACCTATTTTTGTAATTAATTACATGGAGTTTAAGGGTCTGTTTGTTTCATTTTATTCTTGTTTTTTTAACATGTTATTTTTGTTGTATTTAAATAAATGTTTGCCAAGAAACAGATAAAAGATGAAAAATATACATTTTAAATATAAACAGATTTATACAAATATGCATTTTTACTGCCTTTAAAGTCATTTATCGTTTCTCAACTAACGTTCCTTAGATCGTTAATTATAAAAGTAAGCAAAATTCAAATAACTGATTGCAAAAATAGACAAAGTTTGAGTAACAAATTAGCATTATTCAACTTTAAGTTGTTAGTTGCAAAAATAGATAAAATTGAGATACTAAAATGGGATATTTAAATTTTTTTATAATGTTTGGTAGCGTAATGGGGTCTTTTTCTCCTCTCAATCAATCGGAAGTTTTATCTTTTTAGATAAGTTTTTGTGATATGAGTGGAGACTCTTCTGTTTTGATGCTTCAAAAAGTCAACCCAGGAAATTGCAGGAGCATGAACATTTAGATACCTCAGTTCGATGTTTGAACTTTAAAAACATCATATGTTAGTGTGTCCTTTGACGTCATTTCCACTACTTGAAATTGTGGACACTACATTTTAGACTTTGTAACAGGTTAGAGAATAAATTGCACTCTAGAAAATTTCATATACTAAATTGCTAAAACATGAAAACTCTGACACTTTTACAGTATTTATCCCCCAATTATCGGTTCTGTTCCTTAAAGCCACAGAAGATTATAACCTACTTACCAAATTATAAACATATTTTTGATAGGGTTGCTGATAAGTATTGTATGTTTATTTCTTTCAAGATCCTAGCAATGCGTCATCCAAGGAGACTGGTGTTGTCAGGTTGCCTTTCAGCTTTGATAGTAAGTTTAATTTTTCCTGTTTTCAGGGAAAAATCTACTTCTCATACGTTTTCAAGGAAATATATATTCCATTTGACTTCATCACGGAGGTGATTTTTAGAAATTTCTACTCTTCAGGTGATGACTATTCTTTCAGCTCTTGTTGGCTGGGCTGCTCCAAATCTGGTGGGTAACTCCTTTTTCCTCTGTTGCTTAACAATTAACATTTTCCCTAAGCTGAAAATACTTCAAAACCAGGCTGAACATTGGAAATTGACTTGGAACATTGCTTTTTTCCTCTTGACTAAAGCACATCTTAGATTAAATACCCTGAATAATCTTCATTCTTAGGAAATGGGGTTGTTTTAAGCAATAAAGCCTAATTCTTCCAATGTGTTACTTGTTATACATGTTAGAAATGTGTTGAATGGGTGAAAGGAAATGTAGTGAGCTGCAAGAAATGGATGGTACTTAGGGTTAATTTAATCCTGTAAATCAGTTAATGCATAACTGAGACTGCAACAGAGAAAGCCAAATGTAATGTAAGACATTATGCATTTTAGAAATGTGTTGGAAGGCTGAAAGGAACTGATGTGCTCATCCCAGTGGAATGAATCAAACATCAAGAACTTGCGCTTCAAAGAACTGAACCAAGTTGAGAAAATTAATATCTTAGGGGGTATTGTATGTGTTTAAGGAGAAATGAAGGGATTTGGACATAATCGATATTAAATACAACTTACTAATATAAAAAATGAACCAGAACGCAACCAAGCTGGTGATTGATGTTACTCACAATTACTAGAATAATTACGAGATGTTAGAGGTGTTGATGGTACACAAGATAGATGATAAGAACTCATAGTCTTTTGAAGAGTATTGCAACTCTTGATAATCAAGTCTCAAAAGAGATTCCCTGGTAAGTGAGATATAACAAAACATAAGCTGATGATGTAGAATAAAACCTAAAATCCTACTTAAGCCTCAAAACATTTGTGGCGAATTCCTTAATAGAGCAAAGTTTTATAAATTAAAGCATTAAAAAAAATGGTTATAATACAATTAAAAATGCAACTGTGTTGGGTTTGAGATGGGTCATATAAAACTGAATCTACCCTGTGTCTCTATGGTCTCTCAAACTTGACTCGAAACCATATAAGGTTTTCATTGTTATACTCAAACCCGCCTCTATAGGGTTTTGGGTTGACTCGTCCAGCCGCTATAGGGACTCTCTCTATCTTTTTATTGTTATTATTTGTTTGCTTCTATTTTTGAAAGATTTTATGTCAACGTGGAAAAACCTTACAATTCACTCATCCTAGCTTCTTATTTCTAATAATTGGAGAAAAAAGGGGTAAAAAAATTATGTTAGATAACATTTTTATTGTACATAACAAAATCTAAACAAAGATGTTAGGAAACATGCATGCATGAGTTATTCAATTATCTAATCAAACTATACAAATGCTATCTTAATAAATAATTCACACAATGATCTTATACTAAAATCATGTCTCCAGGGATTTTTTCGTTGTTTTTTCTTTTTTTTTTTTTTTCAGTTTGAGTTGAATTTTTTATAATTATTTTATTATAGTTTATCATGTCTGGTTTCTTATTGGATCATAACTATGACTTGCGATCTGACCTTAAACCCTATAAAGTTACAAAATTTTTCTAAACCCGTCTCACAACCCTACAGGGTTTTTAACAGTTTTTTCCAAACCCATCTCACAATCCTATAGGGTTTTTAATTGGTTGGGCATGTAGGTATCCTATAACGAGCCGTCTGGTTGTATCCTTAAATGTAATTGGGATGCATAAGCTGTTGGAATAATTGCACTCCCCCAGTTGAATGGCTAAGAAAATGTTATGGGGTCAGAAAGTCTGTTGCTATCTAGATTGCACCCTGCCTGGCAGTTGGATGGGTCTTGCATTTTGGCTTGGTATTTGGATGCCTCTTCATGGGTGTTTGGTTGACTATGCCCTTATAAGTGCAGCTTGTTTCATGCAATTTTTAACTGCCTTCATGATCAAGTTCTGCACTTTTTTCCTTTTCTAACTTTATGGTTGGTGGCTTGGGTCTATAATCACATCATCACCATGGGGAGATCGAAGATGTGGCCTCAAATCTAATTTCTAAAACTCCTTGAAATAGGGCCCATGAGTAATAAACAAATTTCTTTCCCCCTGTTCTTGATTAGTGACACTCAATCTTTATGGATCTCCTAAACACTAATGGGTAGCAAGGTGAAACTCTGGCCATCGTCCCAGAATGAATGTGTCCCACAACCCGTATACACTGTGTGCCTGTCGTACTACCATTACTCTTCTATGAATCATATGAGCCACATGCATCTGTAGTCATAGCACCTCATCCTCATACTTTCAGATGGCTAATGGAATCTTGACTTGTGTGCATGAGCTACCTTTTGATCATTAAACCAGTGAATTCTAGGGTGCGTGGTAGTTGGGAGCTGCATCTTTTCAATTGTTTGAATGAAATTGATGGAGACACGATGGTAGTTGTTGAGCATGGTTCATGCAGGAGCTCCAACAAGGGTAGTTAAGCCTATACTTGAAAATTCACTTGTTCCACACTGTGTAAACCATTGGTGATAGAGTTCAACTGGTGTTCCATCTCATGGGGAGGCACAGTTGTGGTAGGAGGAGCTGCAGTTGGCATGGAATGTTTCAATGATTATTACTATCTTTTGTTTGACCCTTCCTAGTAATTCGTTAGGAGAGTTAATCATGTTGAACTAGACAAAAATGGTCAAAGAATATGAGCAGAAGTTTCGATCTTTACTGGCATGGGCTGCTCTGTTTTACCAGATCAACAACAAATGGACATTTTTGTAGCAAGGTTGCCCATTACTTTTAGAAGTGAATATAGAATTTGCCCAATTTTGTTATAGCTCTGAGTTTGGCTCAAACATACAGAAAGAAGTGATGGTTAAGGGCTAATCTTGATACGAGGTATAGAGCCTGTGCTTTTCGCTTTTCAAACTAATACTAGCAGCAAGTAATCACAGGTATTCCAGCAGATTGGGTTGTTTAATATTAAGCAATTTAAGTCCTGAGCAATCAGCCTGTTGTCTTGCCAATAACTTCTATTATAATATTGAGGAGCTTTAATCTCTAGGATAGAAATGTGAAAACGTGTTTCTGTTGAAGCATGCAGAACATGATGCACTAGTTGGAGATTTTCAAGCAACAGATATGGCTAGAACTAACAGCCAAAAAAAAGGAGGAGGTGGGGGGGGGGTGGGGTGGGGGGGGGGTGGTGGTTTAAGATATAGCTTGAACTAGCAAAGTTGTTCAAGTGATTACTCCAGCTTAAGCATAAGCTCTTTTTGCAGGAGGGGATTAATGCCATGGATATCAATTAAAACAAAGGGTTTATTTCCATTTTATCATCTTTATGATGTTGTTACTATATTTTTGCGATCACAACTATCTTTATGACATATTAAAGAATTTTTATTTTAGAAATGTTCATATCCAGAGGCTTGTATACACATTGTTCCTGTGAGAAATAAAACATGCTACAGATATTGAATTTTTTTATGTTTTCTTTAGTTTATCTTTGTTTATGAGATCGGAGAATTCCCTTTGATGAGCTTCAAAACCTGATAATTATAGGTTATTCCGAGAAGTGGAGAAACTATAACTAAGGCAAATAAATAACAATTGAAAGTTTCTATGTGAATTGCACCTTGATTATATCCATTATTTGACCTCATAACAAGATACTCCTTGGTAAGTTTCATGAAGACAAGATGGACTATACCTGTAACAGAGGGTTGAGTTTAAAATTAATATATATATATATATATATATATATGTATTGGAGGTGTAATTTCAAAAGATTCTAGGATTTTTCAATCAATTTACCATTCAAATGATTATGCACAGAAATATCATTCTTCAAATTTCTATGACATATATAAAGGAGCCGGATTTTATGGCATTTCTGGCATGATTTGTTGCTTGGTCCTTTTGTAGATGACAGCATTTCTTTTTCAACTTCTAGGCACCTAAGAACAGTGTTATGTTTTTACTTATGTTGCCTTATGGAAGCGTCAGTAACTTGTGTAGTTTTATGGGTATTTGGTTAATTCATTTGGTTGCTTTTGTAGCATTAGCTGATTGTGTTTGAGAAGAGATCTTATTTTCTAGCTCATCTATTTGGTGTCACGTTTTTTTTTGCAGATTTCTCGAAAGTGGACTCACGATATAACAACATTGTTATTTTTTGGGTTTGGTCTGTGGTCTTTGTGGGATGCATTTCATGAAGAAGGGTAATGTTTCTCTAATGTTCAGCACTCTATTTTGATAATTTGAAATGTTATATTCATTGCTTTTTTGTGTAAGGGAAATAAACTGAATTTTTCCTCTTCTTGTGGTGCTCCATGGATTATCGCATGAGATTCTTTTATCATGGTATAAAAGTACATGAGCTTCATTTTAACAGATCACACTGTTGTGGTCTAGTGAATAACATCTTCTCAGAGAAATACTTGATATGCTCTCTCTTTTTTTTTTTTTTTTTATGACCCAAAACTACTTCAGTTTGTGAATTGCCATGCCTGAGTTCTGCTGCATGCATTTCCTTCTCTCCTTTTCGTGAGAACGTGTTTTCTGCAGCTGGTCTAACTTTATTTTTTTAACCTAACAGAGGAAATGAAGAATTGGCTGAAGTTGAAGCCAAATTGGTGGTTTCTCACTATCTCTGAACATCTTAAATTCTAGAATCTCTTTGGCTTTAGCTTTCTGTAACTTACTTCCTTTGGTTAATATCTTGTGATTCAGGATGGTGACCCAAAGAAAGCAAATGTAGGAACAACTAAGGTGAGCACCAAGGCCATTTTTTTCATTGGGTCTGTGTGTGTTTTTTCTGCACCAAGGCCATTTGCTATAGTTTTTTGCATAATATTGGATCTGCCCAGTGCTTGGAAGTATTTAAAATAGCATTTTTATAAGAGTTCTTTGTTTAGGTCTCGATTGGTGTGTGCGCACAACTCACACATATGCATCTCTTGCATCTTGGTCTTCTATTTTTTACAAAACAAGCATTTGGAATTAGTCAATGGACTAAGCTAGGTGCAATAATGTATTTCTGCATTCCTTTACTTGGAAATCAATATGAAACCCAAAGTGCTATATTTTTAATGTTGTATCACTGATTTGAATAAGCTGCTTATATATGAATTGTTTTCATGGTCAAGAGAAATATTTGTTGAGCTTATTTTCTCGGCATTTGATATTCTCGTCATCCCATGTGTCCTCTTTAATTGGTATCTTATGCGCTTTTGTAAACATGCTAACTGTTTATACTCCTTCCAGGCTGATGATGAAGCAAAGAAGCACAGCCGTTCGTTTCTGCATCAGTTTTTCTCACCGATATTTCTGAAGGTTTTGATTCTCTATTGTAAACAAACTTGTACTGATCCAAAAACTTTTCTTGATGAACCTCATGTCCATTTTTCAGGCATTCTCAATCACATTTTTTGGTGAATGGGGTGACAAAAGCCAGGTATAATATCTCCCAAGGATAATAATTCTGCTTTGTTTCTTGCTGGCTGAAATTGATCGGATTTGTGTTTATATTTAAAACTTCTCAGCTTGCAACCATTGGTCTGGCTGCAGATGAGAACCCATTTGGTGTGGTCCTTGGAGGAATCATGTAAGTGTAGCATATGCCAACATCCATTTGCTAAAGCTACCATGTATATTTGCCCACAACATATAGAAAATAGCCATTATGCATATAATTCTCCGCTTCTTTAGGTCTGGTACTTCATAGGGTTGCTTGTTGCTTTCTTTTTCTAGTGTGTCAAGATCAGTTATTGCCATAGATGGAATAATGAGTATATTTATTGCCCAAAAAGAATTTGTGTATATGCAATTACACACAGGAATCAGTTGCATAGGCTGTAATTTCAGAAAGGATAATACTTTATCTACTTCATATATTGAGAAAGGCAAATAGATTAGAATGAGGGTATAATTTTAGCAGCCCATTTATAAGTTGTGAAAAGGATTTGGCCTAACTAAACTGGCATCTAAGTTATCTAAGTTATGTCATTATATGCAACCATGTTATGGTGGCTACTAAAGGAAATTAGGAGCTTATAGATAATAAAAAAAAAATGGTTCTTCCTAGATGCTGTAATGCGATATAGTGAACAAAGACTAAGTTATTACTGCTTACGAGGAAATCACACCTAAGCCTTTCATGAATTCTGCTTTTCTCGCTGGTAGTATCCTTATGAGCTAGTGATGTAAATTGGAACTTCTGCAAAATACAATCACCTACAAAGCCACATGCATGTATTGAAATTTTAAGGCTTTTGGCTCTATTGCTTGTGAAGAAATGTAGTTTCATTTAGTCAACACCTTCGCTTCAAGCTGCTTAAACAAGTTCACAAAGTCAATTATCAAAGTTCAAACCTCATCTTGCATGCGGCTTGTACACTTGCATTCAATGATATTGCCTTTGATTCTTCATATAATTGACGTCCACATTGTCTATTCTTGTCAGAGGACAAGCATTGTGCACTGTTGCTGCTGTTGTTGGTGGAAAGAGTTTGGCAGCTCAGATATCTGAGAAATTTGTGAGTGCCGTTTTCTATTTTAAGAGTTGATAATGTCTCTTATTGTTTACAATCTGTAGTTTTGACACCATTATCATCTTAATCATGTTGCCCCTTCTGTTTTTTTTCCCCCTGGTCAAACGTCAGGTTGCCCTCTCAGGTGGAGTCCTTTTCATAGTTTTTGGGATTCAGTCCTTCCTTGCGCCAGTGGAATCATGAGATTGCTGTTAGCTGGAGGTGATGAGTTAATTTCAAGTCATCTTTATATGATCATATCATCCTGAAACTGAACATTCCTTTGTTTGATCAATTATCCTAGCATATGCTCCTCGTGGCTACCTTTATATTGACTTATCCTTTACGTTTCCCACTTTTGATTTCAGGGGACAGAAATGAGATCGAGGGGTCCAAAATGGATATGTTTACACCCAATTTGATATATTTTTCATAGGATTAACCCGTTCAGATGAATTTTTCATGCGGATTATGTTATATGGCCATGCAAGCGCCTGTATCAATTCAAATATAGCACGACATTCAGTTTTCCTTGTAGAAGAAGCGTATTCTGAATAAACTCAAGGAAAACTAACTAATCAGAAGAACATTCTTAGATTATTTGTTCTATTGTTGGCTAGTTATATTCGTCAGGAGTTTATGCGTTTAAGAACCAGGAGCATTTGTGCTGTTTCTATAAGGTAGATTCATCTTACACTTTTGGAGAAAAGTATTTTCTACTCATGGGAAGGCTTATACTTACCCGATTGAACATCTAACAGAGTGATTGATTACAATCATATTTTGTGTCCTGAGGTTTTCTGACTTTAATCTTCATGTCATCAAATGTGCAATTTAGGGCATAATCACCTGTGAAATTATGCTCTCACCGTCTTCTAGGGTGCTGGTTCTGCGAAAGATGCTTTTTCGAGGGTACCCGTCTCATTTGATTTCTGAACTATGCTGCATGGACCTCAGAAGTTAAAATGTGTCCATTTGGTATATGAATTTATCCATATTCACCATTAACTATCTAAATTTACTAAAATAAAATCAATCTAGGTACCTTGTATGACCTTGAAAAGTTTGTATATGGTAAATTAGTATTTTTAAACTTTAAGGAATTCATAACTATGAAAATGGATAAAATTCAGTATTAAAAGTGGGATTCATCCTTTTTAATTAGTCTCCGTTGAATCAATAAAGATGGACTGATTTCCACTACACATCAATTTGCACGTACCGTTGACAATGTGTAGCCCATAAAGTTTCAATGGTCGGAATGTAGTAACTAATGGATGATGGATAACGTTGTGATCCTGGCTCATAAAATATATCTCTATTTTTAAATCCGCAAGAGATATTGTGATCCTAACTTTGTGCTCTTCAAAACAAGAGTACGCTTAACAAGTCTCGTTAACCTCCAGGTTTAAGACGAATCGAAGCATCTACCTCCATGTTTAGGATGAATTGAAGCATCAAGTTATAGATGAATAAGTCGATTTGATTCGTTGTTAGGTTTTATATGTAAAATTTTAGTTTTTACTTACTACATTGTATTCTTTAAACTTAAAGGAGTGTTTTTTTTTTTTTTTCAATTGTATAGGTGGAAACTTTAATTTCTCGGGCCAACTTTTAGATTATTTCAAATGACTAAAGATGTCGCCTTGATGAGTGGGATTTCTAATGATTTACTACTTATTTGTGTGTTGTATTGTTGTTATACTACTATTCTATACTATGTTAGTTTTCAGAGCTGAACGAATGGGCCGTAGCCAGCGGGCTAGCCCATTTAATTCGTTTTTAAAACGGGTTAGGGCTGAATTTTTTCAACCCGTTTAAAAGTGGGCCAAATAAACTCAGCCTGTTTTACCTGTGGGTTAAAGTGGGTTAACCGTCATAGGGCCGGGTTGGCCCTTTTTTTTTTTTTTAATAAAATAGGTTTGCTTTACTTAAAACTTAAAAGTTAAAACTTTTAAGTCAAAACCCTAACGCAACATAACATACAGTATGTCGCCTGCCTTGCCTCCTCTTCTTCTATAGACAAAGCATAGTCGATTCCTCTCCTCATGTCTCACTTTTTTTCGCCGTTAATTCATTGTCTGCTTCACTAATCGGCAATCATCACTGTCTACTGGTATGATTTTCTTCTTCTTCATCTTTTTGATTACTTGTTTGTAGATCTCTCCCTATCCTACATATAGTAATTATAAATCTGCTTTATTTAATTTGATTTGATTTCTTCGTAGAAAAGGGCTTGTAAACTTGGCTGAACCGCTTGATGGTGATTTTGATTTAGTTATTGGTTTTAAACTAATGACCATGTTCTGGACATTCGTTATGAATTTTATGACCTTGTTATCATATCCATTATCCATTTCTAGTCAATTGTCTGTCCGGTGTATACATTAATTAGGAAAGTACGGATGATGTTTTTCATTTGTTATAATGGTTGGATCATCTCTACTCTATTCCATGTACATAAGATTTGCTTACTTACCCAACACAATGAAGATGATAGTTATTTCAAGTTTGTGGCTGTGGACTCACCTTTCCATTTTGCACTCAATTGCACAACAATACCTGTTTTTAAGTTTCTAGTTTTTCTTTTTCTTTTTTTTTTTATACAACCAATTAAAAAAAACTCCTTTTGACAAAAAATTCCATTCAAAATTTCCCATATGGTATTGTAGACCTCCACCCACATTTCAATTACATATCTATACATATATATATATATATATAATATCAAAGTATTGGATAGATATTTAATTTCTCCCATATATATAAATATTTTGAAACAGAGTAATGATTGGTGGTTATTTAAATTCGAAGAATAGTCTAGAAAAGTTTTTCTAAAAATACACACAATTGATCTTTTTAATAAAATTTCCATGTATCAATTTTTATATAATTATTTTTCATACTTAACATTCATCACTGGAGTATAAATGTCCACTAATATACTCTCTATATAACAACTTATAAAACAAAATTAGATTACATGTAATGCTTTCCGTTTCATATCCTATGTTATATTTAACATGGTTGAGAATCAACTATACTTTATTCTAATAAAAAAGAACCATACTGTTGGATTAAAGGCAATAACGTCTGAAGTCATTACATTTATTAATACATGGTAATAAATGATACAGCAAACCAAAGTATTATCTATTCTTTTATCTTATGTAGTCAGTTTGGAAAGGAAGGAATGTTATAATTTTTTATGGTCTAGAATCTACATCCTCGGAGCTGCTTCACTTTTAAAATAAAACTTAATTTATAGATGCTTGGAACATCTCTTTCGTTAAATCTATTTTTGTATTTGATATTCTCCTCTCTTTATTTTATCAGATCATTTTTTAGTCCTTTTGTGCAGAACTTTTTTGTTTCTGTTTAGTCTTTGGTGAATACTTGCTTTCTTTTTCTTTTTTTGATGATTAAGAATTTTGCTTAATGGTGGAAGAACACAAATGTTAGAAGCTTGTGAGGTTGACTAGAAATAGATAATGGATATGATAACAAAGGAATTCATTTGTTATTTTGTTTATTGATTTCTTTTTTAATTTTTAAAATAAGTAATAACAATGGAATACATTTGTTATTTTGTTTGTATTATCCAATATAAGTATTTGTCATTTCTTCTTTGTTTTTAATATACTATTGTTATTTCTTTTGTTCTTACTTTCTCTTTTATGGTTTATTTGTAGTATGGTTAATATTAAAAGCAACGACACTACTAATCAACATGTCAATACAAGTGATGACTTAGAAGCTTGTGAGGCTGATGTTACCATGCCATCCAAAGCTAGTACGAGAACATCTCTTGAGTTGGATGATTCTAAATGTAAGAGACTTAGACAAAATACATCTCTTGTTTGGGCATCATTTACAAAGATAGGAATAGGAAAGGATGGTAAAGAAGGAGCAAAGTGCTATGGGTGTGGAAAAGAGTATGTTATTGGTGGTTCTAAGTATGGGACATCAACTCTAGGTCGGCATTTAGAAAATGTCATTTGATCCCTAGGTATCATGATATAGGTGATATGATCATTGATCAATCTGGAAAATTAAAGTCTAGAAAAGTAGATTACAAACATACTCACGAAGTTTTGACAATGGCGATCATTGAACATGATTTCCTATTTTCATTTATTGAGTATAGGAGGATTACAGAATTTGTACAAGTTTTTTACCCTGAGTATGTTCCCATATCTAGAAAAACAGTTGGATATGATGTTATGAAACTATACTTTGCTAAAAAGAATAAATTAAAGAATGTTTTAGAGAGAATTCCTAGTAGAGTTTGTTTGACTTCTGATCTATGGACTGCTTCCACCTTGGAGAGTTATATGTTCTTAACTGCTTATTTTATGGATGGTAATTGGAAGCTGAATAATAAATTCTTTCTTTTTGTTATATGCCCCCTCCTCATTCAGGCTTTGAATTATCAAAGAAAATATTTGACTTTTTGAAAGATTGGGGTATAAATAAAAAGGCATTCTCTCTTGCTTTGGATAATGCATCTGCTAACCACCGTATGCAAGAGTTTCTGAAAGATAAGCTTAAACTACATGGGAGTTAATTGTGTGATGGTGAATATTTCCATATTAGATGTTGTGCTCATATACTTAATTTGATTGTCAAAGAGGGCTTAACAATAGCTAACACATCATTACACAAGACAAGAGAGAGTGAAGTATGTCAATGGGTCAGATGGTAGAATGAAACATTTTTGGGAATATGTTAAACAGGTTGAAAATATTGATACTTCTGTTGGGCTTTGCTTAGATGTGGTTACTAGATGGAATTCTACTTATCTTATGCTTGATTGTGCTTTAAAGTATCAGCGTGCTTTTTCTTGCTTTCAATTGAATGATTCAAACTATAGATTTTGTTTATCAAAGGAGGAGTGGGAAAGAGCACACAAGTTGTGCAAGTTTTTGAGTCCTTTTTATACCATCACCAATTTGATGTCTGGTTCAACTTACCCAACTTCAAACTTGTACTTCTTACAAGTGTAGAGAATTGAGTGTTTATTAAATGAGAATACAATGAGTGGGGATTCAATTTTAAAGGACATGTCCATTAAAATGAAAGAAAAATTTGATAAGTATTGAAGGGAATATGGCATTATTCTTGCAAGACAGGTAAAGCAAGTTCTAGTAGCTCTCAAGTTGGATCTTCTCAAGTTGAACAAAGACTTAGAGGTGTAGGTATAGACGAAGGTAAAGTATTTGGGGGCCTTCAAAATAGTTTGGGTATAAATATTGCTACTCTTGATGTAAGTTCAATAATAACTATATTTTTGTTTGTTTCTTTTTTATTGTAATGTTTCTTATTAAATGATCAAAACTAATAACTATAGTTTTTCTTTTTTCAATATTATATGAATACTATCGAGTTGAAGTGGAGACTACTGGTAAATCTTCTTTAGATCTTTACCCAAATGAACCAGTAATGGATATGAATTTCTATTAAGAGTTAGATGTGCTTGAATATTGGAAAACTCAACATCAAAGGTACCTAGATTTGTGCATTATGGCTTCTGATATACTCAGTATTCCAATTATGACAATAGCATCTGAGTTTGCATTTAGTATTGGTGTTTGTATTCTTACCAAGTACCGAAGCTTTCTTTATCCTGAAAATGTGGAAGCTTTAGCACATACACGTAACTGGTTACAAGGCTTTGCATGGGAAGGTAATTTATTCGTTTAATAATATAATCACTTAATTTATAATGTTTACTTTCAATAATTCCATCTAATTATATACATTATTTGGTGATTTGTAGATGAAAGTGCAAAACGACTTGAGATAGCATTGTCCAGGGCATATTCGAATGTAGTTATTAATGGTTAATGGATGGAAGACATGTTTCTTGGTTTCTTTTAGATATTAAGTTGGTTAAAATAGTTGTATTAATGTTATGAGGTTTGAATCATTGTTATATGAAAATTGTAGCATTTGAACGATGTTTAGAAGTTTTGGGTTTGAGTTATGGTTTATGTTTTACAGATAAATATTATTTTGGGAGCATTTTGTTTATTATTATCTTATATGTATTTTTCAATGGTTTTGATATTTGTTCTTTAACCTATGGAATGGACATTTGTACATGAAGTTTATCTTTCCAGAGGCATGAGTGACGTCCATCCTTTTTTGCGGTTACTTTGTCGATAAAAGGACATGAGTGATGTGGGAAAAAAATGACAATTATCCCGTGTTAGATTTTTGCACAATATTTTTCTCAAATGACAAAGGTATGACAATGACTTAGAATTTATAGTTTGCTATGAATTCACATTGGTTGTTGTTGGAGAAACAATATTACATTTATTAAACAGGTTAAGTTAGTGGGTTGGCCCGTTTAACCCACCAGTTTAGACGTTGGTACGGTTCAGGTCGGTTCTGGACCCGAACCTGAACCGCCAGAGCCGGGGCGGTTCATGATTCCACGGAACCGCCGGTTCCGGTTCCACACGAATCGTGAAGCTTTTTTTTTATAAATTAATCAAAAATGAAAAAAAATCCTAAAATCAATTTATTGTGTTAAGATTAAATTGGATATACATTTTCTAATTGTAATTGAGTGTGTCGGTATACTGTTAATATCTAAAGATGACAAAATTTACTCACAGGAATGCAAATTAATAGCAAAAGTCCATGACACTAAAAAAGAGGTATGCGTACTGATGCAAACCTTTTTTTTCTCCTTATTACAAACGCAAAATCTCTTCTAGTAGCAGTCCGCTATAAATAATTAGAATTATTCTAATGAAGTTACTTTTGTAAAGTCAATATTTAATATAAAGATTTATGTATTATGATTCTCTTATTAAGATTTAAAGAATATTGGTAAAAGTAATCAATATGGATGTTGTAATTGTAACTTTCCTTCAATTTTTTTGAAAGCAATTTAGACCTTTCCCCTATTTCGCAGCAGAATTATAAGATTTATTTTATTTTTCCTTCTATTTGTTATGTAATTGTAATATTTTTTGTTAAATTACAAAAATGAAAAAGTGATTTGTATTTTGGGAGGGTTGATTTGAATGAAGGAATTAATTAAATGATATTGTTAAATATTTTAAATAATTAAATTTCTTAAAAACTTGATACGAAAATACAGAAAATTAAATAATTACCTATCGTTTGGCCAAGAAAAAAAACAAATAACAACCTGTTAACAACAAGGTGGTCAGTCAACAGTTTCTTGCTATTTTTTTTTATGAATTTTGAAATTTTTTTCCCTCCTTTGGTTTCAGTTTCTTTTATATTTTTTAACTAAATTAAGTTGCGTAAATATATGTAAAAGCATAATTTATTAATTTAATTATTTCATTATTTATTAAGAGGAAATTGCATGTCTTTAAGTGAAATCAACAAATAAATGTAAAACTCATTTGTTTGTTAAACACAAAAACTCTTTAAAATTGTCAAAACATCTAAGTTATTTTCTTTAATTATTTTTTAGGGATTTTAGACACTACTTTCACTCGTTTCATCATTTAGAATAATGTTGGCGAATGTTTATAGTAAATCTTCTTCAAACCTTTCCTTTTCCTTTTTTTTGTTCCTCTCTTCACTTTTGGGTCATTATAATTTTTTTTTTTATACTAATGTCTATGTATGTGCCATAATATGATTCCAACCCTTGGAAATAGACTAGAGTCCAAAAGACACTAGAACCCAACTTGAGGAAATAGAAAGAAGCTCTTTCTTGAGTCACTTGCTAAATAAAGTTAGCCCAATTTGTGATGTATGTGTTTTGTTTTTTTTCCTATACGAGCCGGGTCAGAACTGCCGGATCCGGGTCTAGAATGGAGGTTCTGCCAGGTCGGGAACCACCGGTTCGTTGCGTAGAAACCACTAGGACTCGCCGGTTCCGGTGGGTCCTCTGGCGGTTCTTAACTGTCCCGATGAGGCGGTTCCGGGTACGGAACCATCGAGAACGGTTCGGGACGGTTCGCGAATTAGAACCGCCTTGTGACGACCTCTAGTTAGGGTTATAAATTTTGGCCCATTTAACCCGTGGGCCAAAGTGGGCCGGCCCTAGTTGGCCCGTTTAACTCACTTGCCCAGCTCAATTAGTAATATTATTAAGCTATGAAAGTTTTGGGATGAGTTTCGCATCATGAAAGTGTAAGCATTAAAGTCTACAAAAAGTTTAAAATGACAGTCAATAGCACAAACCATCCAATATGGCTCTATACGTTGGTGTTGTGTATGTAAATTGATGAAATGATGCATTTTGAACGCAAAACATGTTCTACACGATCCTCGTATATAGCCCATGTATGTTGGTCGTGTATGTGTAATTTGTCAAACCATGCAATATGGATGCAAATGGTATTCCACACGACCCCGATACACAGCTCACGTACATTGGTCGTGTATGTGCAATTTAAATGCAAATCATGAACTACATGACCTCGAAATTGCTTATGTAGGGGCAAACATGTATGCTTAATTTATCCTCTGTACACTTTTTTCCTTGAACACAACTTGTGCATACCACTTGTGTATGTGCAATTTGACACAAATACTAATCTAAACAACCCTGAACACAAACTATGTAGAGGTGGTTGTGTATACTCTTTAGACCCTCTTTCTTTGTTCATAAGCCATGTAAGCTGCATTCTACTATTGAAAAGCTTTCTACACAAGTTGTGTAGCGTGCTTGTGTATGTTGAGATTTTTCAATTTTAAGAATTATTCATTACAACTGCTTTATCTCACCTAAACTCCTTCCCTTAGCTTAACTAAACCCTTTAAGAGTTGTAACCAAGCATTAATAATAAGAATGTGAAGTTAACAAAGTACATGTAAAAAGATCCAATGGTTACCAAAATCGCAATTTTATCGTACACTATTATGTATAGAATCATACAAATCATGTGTGTATAATCGTACACCTAAATTCATATTTTTATCTAAATTCTACACTTAAATAATTTTTCTTCCATTTTAATTAAGAAAAAATATATAAAATCATAAACTCATACAATCAAATATTTGACTTGCGACTTTAACAACTTTGACATCTAACAAGTAATAATACCTTGATGTTTGTGAATGAACTGCTTAAAAATGTTCTTGTATGGGACTGATGTTCTTACCATCATCTTATCTGTTTGGAGTAGAATGTGTATTGGTTGGTTATCCCAAATTTATTAATGACTATTTGATTATAACTAAATCTAGATATCCATTGCATGACATTGCATTTTTATATGCCAACAGCGTTGGCAATGGAAAGATAGGAAATTTAAGTTATTGATATATAATTTTCATCTAAGTTAAGCCACCTTCGAATTGAGCACCTTGTGAGGAAAATTACGTTAAGTTTAAGTTATGGTTTTGTAGGATGATGAATTATATGATTAGGGGAAGTCTTGGACTACGAAGCCATGTTGGACCATCATCTTAGATCTAATCGTAAGCTTTAAGAAACACTAGCCCATGTAAGATTTAAAGTACCCCGAGGCTTGCGATAAGTGAATATAAGTTTGGACAACCTGGATACTGACGGAACTAAGTATTCCCCAAACTCTAGGTTAAGAAGAGGTCAAATCCTAAACTTCATGTTGGACTAGAAGATTGTGTGCGATCTTTACATTGCATATGGTTGTTCATGTATAGTATATATTTGATAACTTGCTTGCTTTTTGCTTGTTGAGTAGTAATGAGGAAATTGCACTCCATCTCCTTGAGCTGTGGTTTTGCTCATCCCCCTATAGTATCAATCATCATGTAGGTACCCCAAGACACGTTTATAATCCAGCTAAGGACACCACTTCGGTAAAGCAGTTGTTTTGGGTTTCAAGTAAAAATACGAAGGAGAGAGTAGCTAGAATAGTTGCCCTATATTGTGCTCATGCATTTAATCCTTTTCAAATAGAAGGAGCCTTTGGTTATTTCAGTATTTTATGTTAAGTAAAACAACTGATGTAATTGTAAGACAACATATGCTATGCCTCACTTTTATTTAAGTACATGTTTTCATTTCTAAGTAACGTTGTTAAGATGCTTCGCAAAAGCTTTTATGACTGACGTGAGCATTGATTGTAGGCTGCCACGACCAAGGTATCCTCTAGGTTGAAAGGTAATGAATGAAATTTGGAAATCATATAGATTCAAATTGTTGGAATTTGGTTTCTCCAAAGTGTGGAAGTATGGATTTCAAGATCTTTCTTAAACAATGGTGTTTTCCACCGAAAATTGTTTATAGAATCCATATAATAGCATAATATATAGCAATCACATAACATTATCACACCATAGGATCATATAAGATATGATATAAAATCATATAAGATACGTTTTGCACCACCAAAACTAAATCCAGTGATCACGCTTGTTCTATATCTTCTTTTAAAACTCTTTTTAAATTCCTTTTAAAAGCGTAAATATTTATTGGTTAGTGTACCGAGTGCGTGTATAGTAATAAAATTTCGATGAATTTCGAGTTGTATCCACAAGGAGTGAGAATTAGTTCTCAGTTGTATAGTCCTAATCGTAGCTAGGCAAATCAAAATTGTTTTTGTTTTTAGATTTTTAAGATAAAACTAACATACGAAGAATTTAGGATTTCAACGCCTCTGATTGAATTAAGTTTCGAGCTAAAAATCAAGATTAATTGAATGTATGCTACTGGCCAAAAATACACTTGCAAATCCAAATTGATGATGGCTTTAGTGTTTCAAGCAATTGAGCACCAAGTAAAAATTCGTTTTCCTAAAGAAAGTAATTACCCTAAATTAACCAACCAATTTTCTCTATTCCTAGGAAAGTGATTAATCTTTTCTTTTCCTAAACCCTAATTGAATTAAAATACATATCCCTTTGTGATTTGTAATCCAAATTAGCTAATCACGGAATTGATTAGAAAAAAATTTTCCAATTACAATCCTAACTGAATTGCATTCCAAGATTAATCCAAAATACATGTTCAGTGAATTAGCATCAACAACTCAAACACAAGCAAATAATCAATCAACAATAGAAAACACCAACTATACAATCCAAATCAGTAACTCAAAATCCTAATGATAGGATAAGGAAAAAGCTTTGAATAATATCCAAAACATAAAATCAAAGAGAAAGGAATGAAATCACCTTGAATAGTGATCCTATGCTGAAATCCATGTTCAAATAGTATCCTCCACTTAATCCCGTTGTGGAATCCTTAATCAAAATAAAAAGAAAAGTTCCCTACTGTTCTATGCCCTAATCTTTATTTAAGAGTGAAGGAATAAGCTTGAAATCTCATATAGGGTTCCCAATTTGTCTCCCCTTTTACAAGACCCACAAGAGGAGTATTTATATGAAAAAAACTCGTAGGGACATAGGCCAACACCAACGCTGGCGACCTTGAATCTAAATTAGCTGGCCTTGAAATTAGAATTCATTTCCTAAGTAAGATGGCTGGCATCTTTGTAGTAGCTTCGATTAAAGGCTGGTGAAAGGTCGGCGGCCTTGATTCTCCCAGTGGTCGGCATTGAATGTTTGAACGAAGTCCAATTTTTGTTTTTCGAAAGCCGGCATTGCTTTGTTTGATGAAGGCTGGTAAAATTTGTTGTTGAAGTTGGTAGCTTTTGTTGTTCCTTTGTTAAAGGGTGGCTGTGTTGATTCTAGGTCGGCGGTGTAGCTTCTCATCTGGCCAGCCTTGCTTCTCCAATTCTCTATATTTGCATAAAACTCCTTTAAATTGCTTGTATTTGTAATATAAGTCCTTAAAGACCTGAAATATCATAATAAGCATACTTAAGTACCATTTCCTTATGATTTCTATAAAATCAATAATAATTAAGCATGATTCAGATGATAAAAGTAAGTATAATATGCTCTTATCTCCCAACTTTGGTTCAATTCTATTAGTTAGAACTAAAGTCACTTATGCTCTTAAATTGCAACTGAAATCATATGAAGCCTTACTTATTCAAGTTCGATGTTAATTTTATTAATTAGAATTAACCTAAGATTAAATTATGATTAGAGAGTCCAAAAAATTTTGAAATTCTCTCTCACATTGTATAATAAAAGGACTACTATTTAGGTTATAAGATTATAGATTTCATGGCATACTAATTCTTTACAAATACATTTAGAAATCATTTAAGAGCTAAGAATAGATAAAAGAACATCAAGAGAGACCCGAAGAGAATGCACATAAGACAGGCATCATATGTTTAGGAATATGAGTGCATGTGATGAGTGGGAAAGTTTTATGATTCTCTAAATACATATGTGCTATGTCTTGACACCCCAAGAAAGATACCAAAGCATAATCTAAACATGCAAAATGAAATAAGAAGCATCCAGCTCATGTAGGAGTAAGGGAATACTTGCTCTCTTCTTAATGGTTGAGAATGTGTAAAGTTGATGAATAAAAAATTTTGGAGGACATTTTAAAAACCACAACTTGAAGTTTGAAATTTTATTTTAATATTATACTTGATATTTAGTGTTAAATATCAAACTTAATCAAATTTTTACCTCTTAAATTTTACTTCCTCGCATTTCAATTAATCTGTTTGCAAAAAGACTTTTCTTTTTTGGTTTTAAATGATAGGAATAATTCAATAACGGAGTACATTATTTTGCTATTTTCAAATTTTTGGGTAAAATTTGACAAATGATATTTTTAGTAGATATTTTTCTTTCTTGGCCTTGAAATTTTTAGTAGACATGACATTCACCAATTTCAACTTTACATATAAAATTTGAAAACAAGAAGTAGGAAAAAAAATTTCAAATAACCTTAATCTTTAATTTTGATGCATATATAACTTGATCTTTTAAATATTATAATTTTTTTAAAATTTTAATAAATTGACAACTAACTCAAAAAAATTGCAATTAGCATCCTTCTCAAAGTCTCCAAAGCATACGCTAAGTGGCGACACACTAACAAGGCTCCATTTATAAGGCCACATTTCTTGGTATGATTCAATTTCCAGTTGAAGGACAACCCTATTTACTTCTACCATTGATCCACTACGTGAATCTAAAGGCCTTCAAACATGTGATTTTGTGCGATGCACGGCTGGTTTGTTATATTTAATGTTAAGAAAATTTAGAGTTCACAATGTTCGCTAATTTTCATAACTTAGTGGTGTTTACCCAAGATTGTACTTCTTTCTTAATTTGCTCTCCAAGAGGATATTTCGACCCTCAAATCAAGGAGTTCTGTTGGCAAAAGAAGCTTGATTAGTAAGCTTTGGTTGTAGGACTATGGTCGAAGAAATTATGTAGGTTAGGACATGGGGTCGTATTCGATTGGACTAAGTTAGTTGTATTTGAAGACGAGGAGAAGAAGATGTTGAAGTAATGAAGGAACAAGAAGATTTGATACTTGAAGTTAGTTTTGCTCAAGAACGGATTTTAGCATGTTTATTTAATTGTTTTTATTTGTTTCCTTTAGTTTTGATTAGGTTTTGTATAAGATTGACCAAGATTATAATTGAATTACATGTGCATTTGTACCGCAAAAATATTGAGTATTGGGCACAAATAAATTAAGTAAATTACACTAGAATTTATCAACATTTGATGTATTAACGTTTTGAGTGGTTAATTAGAGGAATTAACAAATCACAAAATGAGTCAAATAAGCTATTAATGTTTTGCAAAGTTTATTTAAGGTATCAATGTTTTGATTAGTTTTCGATTAATTTTCCTTAATGGTCAATTATTGACAATACTTTGTTTGCCTTACTTTGCAAAATGTTAATTTGTTTTTTTTTTTTTTTTAACTATTCAAAATGTTCATATTTCAAATGAACTTACTCTCAAAAGTTAATATCTTTTGATTTAATTTACCCAAAATTAATATTATATGGTAGTTTATAATAGTTATAATATTCTAAATATTTTTACTAATAATATCAAATTAATTAATTTATAGTAGTAAAATACTCAATTTAAATATTTATTTCTTAGCATTTTGAGAAACATAAGAGAATAAGGTTTTAATACCCTATAATCAGCCTAAAACCATACTCTAATATATAAGAAATAATTAATCATATTCCTTTTTTTTTTTTTTTTTTTTTGCTATACAAGTTAAAAACAACGAGCTTAAGCTCACTTATCATTTGTAGACTACTTAATGAAAAGTGATTATCTATATGGAGGTGATTTATCTTTTGAGGCTAATTAATGAAAAGTGCTCCAAGTTGTCATGTAGCATTATGGCATCATTGTATTGGTTCTTAGTGGCTGTCCTATTATAACTACCTAAAAAAAAGGCACTCTTAATTTTTTAATTTTGGAATTAACTACAGATTCTATAATTTCTTTTAATATCTTAAATAAATTTTATTTAATTTCAATAGGATTGATTCGTTGACTATTTAGTTGCTCGAATTATTATATTTATTTTAACGGTCAAATAATTAAGAAAGAGTTCAATTTTATATGAAACTATATTATTATTAAGAAAGAGTTCAAGTTTGTAAGGCATATATAAAAATAAAGTAGTTTTCCAGTTTAATGAAACTATATTTATTATTATAAATTGAAATTTAAGAAATAGTGAAAATATTTACAAGTTCAATGGAAAAAAAAATTACAAAATCCATAAGGTATCTTATACCCTGTAAGATATCATATACCTTAAAGATTGTACATGGTATAGGGTATAAGTTAGACATATAGTGCTCACAGGTGGGATACCAATAAGGATCCACATCTTACCTTATTGCACTTGTTCACCCTCTTTTATGTTGCTTAGATAGGCAAATATAACAAATAAAAGGTACCACAAGGGGATCATTATATCAAGCGAAATTTTTTAACTTAAAAGGTTTTAGTTATATGATGATATGTTAGGCTAAGAGCCATATTAGGGGAATTTTTTTTCAACATATAATAGGAATTCATTCGCTAAAAAAAATGAAGAAATGAAATGGTTTTCATGCCATTATGGTACTGTTTTTGAAAAAAATGCAAAAATGGATTCGATATAAAAACTATTATGGAAGTAAGCTAATGAAAGCATTGTCTTTAAAATTGTACCGAAGGCACCGTCCAAGACAACACCTTTAATGTAAATACGTAATTTACCAACAACACCTTTAATAAATTACATAAGACCGAAGCTCTTCTTCTCCAACATTTGTCTTCTTCCTCAGGAAGATGTAAGTGTAGGGTTCTTACTAGCTGTGGTCACGCACATATCGTGTGGATTTTTTACCTAGTACGTGACTTTGGAGTATTATTGAGGAGATGAAACTTGATGACGGGATAGCTTGGACATAATGACAGGGGAGGAGAAACAGGTAGTCTCAATGTCTAGAATGCACAAGTGACAGGCAAGGGAGCTTGATTAAACCTTACGTGTCAACCTCACAGTTCTTGAGCAATTGGGGTAGAAATCACTTAAGTCGCCTTATTTAATCTTTCGAAACAGAGCCTCCTTTATAGAATGTTGTTTGTCTTCTCTCTCTAAAAGTTGGAAATGAGAAAGAGTAAGTGGATATTTATAGGCATTTGGCATGGATAATAACTGTCAGATCACCTCAGTGATTGACGGATGAAATAAAATAAGCTCAATTCATGGTTATCCTGAATGAGCTCCTCATAGGCTAATGCCAATATTCATCTCCCGTATGCATGAGCTTGTTTGTAAAAAGTTAGATACGTTGGACCAGTCCAACAATCCCTGTACTAAGCCCAGCAAGCCAAATCTCCCAAAGCAATCTCAATAACTAAACTGGATTCGTTAGGCCCTGTCACTCAGCCCACGAGTCAAGCTCAAATAAATAAATAAATAATAAAATTTATATCCTAAGCCCACTTACATGTTACCTCCTGATCAAAATTCTTTGGACGAAGTTAAAGTATTTTAGGCATCATTTGATTAATACTCGACACATGATGCTGTCAAATGCTCTTATAGAATTGAAGAATTCACTTGCCATGGTTGAGTCATTAAGTGAAAAGTCAAGCGCCAGCATTGCAACTAACTCCATTGTATATAGTTATATTGTAGTACGCGGACTTGCAACACGGTCCAGTTGCACGCGTTGCCTTGTATTTATATGAAAAATATTGCCCCATTAGTTATCTGATGTCAATTAGGGAACATACAACCCTTCACATGTTCAGTAGCCTTCATAATAGTAGAATAAGGGGTTGGGTTTTTTGTATTATCATGGGATCTAAAGATGACATGACAGCTTCCTCAAATCCTATAGACCGTCATAAGTAGTATAACCTTTTCCCCTCAGGTTTAATAAAAATTTCAAGTTTATTAACTTGCTTTTGCTTCTTCCCAACTCTACAGGAGCCATGTTTCCTCTTTTTCTTTTGTTTCTCCTAAGTCTTATCCCAGGTAGGCAATGGTATGTTAGAAGGTTTCATGATAGTTGTCTCTCCTTCCTCAACATACTTATCAAAGAAGCTAGCTTCAATGAGGTACGATTCGTTGTGTTCAAAGGTATTCTTTGTAGCAAGAACGAATACATCTTTCCCTTTCTAGTGACTCTCATACATTGATGCAATGTTGAATGTATAAGATTGTAATCGTGTAGCTACTTCCTTCCAAGAAGCAAGTGGTAGGATACGGGCATGTTAATCACATGGAATCGTGTGGAGCCCTGAATTAGCTTGACCTTGAAGTCGACATTAACATATCCCAGCATATGCGTAGTTGAATCGGTGAAACTATTAACATGAATGAGTTGCTTCACAAGACATCTTATGTCTATATTCACAACTTTAAATGTAGACATTAACATAATGTTTATAGAGGCACCATTGTCTATGAATGTCCTCTTGATGTGATGTGCGTTGAGTGTGCTTTCAACATATAGTGGACGGATGTGGTTGGGACTTCTCACGCACATGTCTACTTCCATAAATAGTATTGTGTTCTCATGTGTATGTGCAATTCTTCACACAGCTTGTGCTATACTACACCTCCTGTATTGTCTTTCAAAGATCTAGGTGAGTGCGATTGCTACTGTAAGTCGTACCTCCACATCGAACCCCAGTAAGTCAAAGAACTTTCTGAAGTTGACAGATTTCATTAAGGCAGCAACCACTATTAAGCATGTGCCTAGGTCATTGTCAACCGGCATTTCTTTCTCTTCTAATGCCTCAGTTTGCGGCACTTCTTCCTCTTCAGTCCTCAAATCGTGATTGACAACATTTGTTGTACTCCACTGAGCATTGTGTGCGAGGAGTGGATTATTATGTACATCATTACCTTCAATGACGAGTTCTCTATTGTTGACTTGCTCATTGAATATCTACTTAAGTGTCCAACACTTTTTAGTGGGATGACCCACAATCTTGTGATATCTACAGAACTTAGGATCATTCTTCTTAGTTTCATTAGGAAAGCGTTCAAACCTTGAGAGCTTGATGTTTCCATCTCTTAACCATTGGTCAAGTATAGCATGAACCTTTCCCATTGGGCAAGAAAATGAGAGCATTGGTACAGTGCTCCTCAACTTATCATTCCTCGTCTTCTTATTTTCTCTAGAATTTTCTCCTTGAATTGAGCTAATAGTTGATGGTCTCTTTCCAAGTCATCCACCTTCTCTACGCTGTCTTAATATGGAGTTATTGGTCCTCTACGCATTCTCAACGAGAGCAATCAAAAAGCACATATGAAGATTCTCGAAGTGGATGGCGTATTCAGTGAACATCCCTTAGATGCAGATCTTCAATAGTTCTTTCTTGTCACAAACATCTTGAGTATCCAAAGAGCATTCTCTAAAACGCTCGATGTAGTCCATAAGGTTTTGCTTCAGCTTTTGCCTTGTTCATCCCATGTCAGTGATGGCGACTCGCTCTTGAGTAGAGAAGAACTTCTCCACGAAAAGCTTGCACATGGTCCCCCACGGGCCAATTGACCTTGGGTGGAGATTGACATACCGGGTGTATGCCTTCTTAGTAAGAGACTTAGAAAATTCTTTCAGCTTTAAATCGTCATCAAAATCATAGACTTCTAATGTCCTAATGAATTTAAGTTCTTCTTTAGTGCTACTTTTCTTGCCATCAAATAACATGAATTGAGGATTAACATGGTTTTCAGATAAGGTTTTACAGCGATGCGATGGTGGTATGGAAGCTTTAAGTCCAGTACTCTTATAGAGACTTAGCCTGAATCTCCTTCAAAGAAATGTCCAAGTTTTCCTTGTTATAAAGGATTCCCTTAGCATAGACATTAATGGTGCAGCTGGTGTAACTGATGTGGTTAATGTAGCTGGTGCAATCGGTGTAGTAGGTACAACTAATATAGTCGGCATAGCTGGTGCGACTGGTGTAATAGAGGAATAGGTGCTTGAGGAAAATTAGGATTAGGCGAGGGGACAGTCTCACTGAGGCTGTATGAGAGTGTACATAGGATGATGACCCACCGAGTTGGGATCTTGCATTGTTTGCTTTGGGTGTTGTGTGTTGCTCAGCTGCAACTTGTGGTGATAGGGTTTGCACATTCTCCCCTGAGATGTATTTGCCTAAATGGTAAGGGCAACATCGGGCTGAGATAAAGAGGAGGTACCTTGCCGTGCAGTTGGGGTGGGAGCTAGTAAGGTTGTATCTTGGAGCACCATAGCATCAATAGCCATACTTGGTATGAGATGAGTGAATGCAGTTAATAGCTGGTTCAGGGAGCCTAAAAAAATTAATATTTATATCCTAAGCCTACTTATAGAGGATGACTTTCTCTCTCTTCAAGTTACCATCTTCAACCATCATTTTCTGCCTCCTACCAACCAACAAAATTTCATATCCACCATGTTCCTCGAACTACTAACATCACCAACACATCGATTTGCAATAGACCTTTACCCTTGCAAAAACTAAAGCTAAACCACAAGACTAAAACACCACACTGTAGGATAGTAAGCCCATTCTCATTCACATCACTGATGCTAAGCACTTACCGTTTAGTTTATCACTAAACCCATAACAAGTGTAACTCACAACTTCAATCACCCTGTTTATGCTTGGTACATTGATGAGAAAAGGAAGAAAGGTCACACATCCTAGTATGATCTTTCTACATGTTGTCGGAGTGTTCTTTTTTATAATAGCAATAGTGAAGGCATCATTTAAACTGTGCCTTCATTATTGGCATTGAAGGTGCTATCCAAAAGAGCGTCTTTAGTATAATTTTGAAGGCACTATAAAAACAGAGTCTTTACTAGCTTAATTCTGTAATATTTTTTGCATCGAACCCATTTTTGTATTTTTTTTTTCAAAAATCGTACCGTAATGGTACGAAAGCTAAAATTAAATAGTTGAATGACGGTGGATTGAACATCAATTGAGAGTATAAACACCAAACAGTATAAAACTGAAATTTGAGATACTAAATTATTGAAACTTGAAAGTACCAATATTTTTTTTAGTGTAGCACGTGTCTAGGGTATTTATAAAAAGATTACTAAAATATTATGAAAATAATTATCACAATACACTACAAAATTGCATCTTATAGATGTGATATCAATGTTTCATTTGTAAATCGCATACATGAATCATGATATGATGTTGATACTGCACTTATATCGCAAGTAGTAATCGCGATTTACTTCACTGTACATATACCATGCCTTCTACATGTGATATACACTGGTGTATATTGCATATATACAACACACGATATAAGCTCCAATAAAGACTATTCCTATATCCTATTTAATGCATATGACTTTAATGTTGTATTTTGGTAATTAATATTAGTGACACCTTACTAAAGTAATTGTTTTTAATAAGAGTACTAAACAATAAATAATTTCTTTCTTTTTTTATTTTTTTCTCCTTATATATGTATAAAGGAATAGGATCAACCAAGGATAACTTATAACATTAAAAAAAAAAAAAAAACTAAATGAAGGAATATGGTAGGGCATGTGCCAATGTCTCTACTTTAAATTTTTAATAATTTAGTATCTCATGTTTAGATTTTAGCAAATTACTGTATGTACTTTCAAAACTTGTATAATTCAGTATGTTTATAAACTAACATTTGAGAGACATTTATTTTGATGAAGAGGTAATAGCAAATGCTTGGCAAAAAATTTTCAAAATTTAAACAAGCAATACTAATTGCCAAAAACTGCTAAAAATTTGAAAATACGGACTCGTGATATGTTATAATCCCGTCATTAAAATAAGCATTCATAAAATATTATTTATATGAATACTGAATTACATATATTTTAAAAGTATAAATACTAATTTATTAAAATTTAAAAATAAAAACTAAATTACAAATATTAAAAATATTTAGATTCGATTTGCCATTGGCCCCAAACTCTCTCTCTCTCTATATATATATGTAACCCGAAGTAAAAACACATCCACTAAATTATAAGGTAGAATTTAAAAAATTAAATTGCCCAATCCTGACAAGTTTTACCTTTTTCTCCGTTCCTATTTCAAGGTCCTAGACATCAAATATCAATGGTCGTACTTCTAGTGGTACCACATCTACACTTCCCAATCCCCACTGAGAAACCGAAACTGGGTACATTTCAGAGAGTGAAAACCGGCAAGATTCATGCCTTTTTTATTCGGACTCAGAGAAGGAGAAAAAGAGAGAGGGAGAGAAGAGGAAGTTATGGATATATATAATTATATATTGTAATTGTATTTTTTTTTTTATTATTGACTATTGACCGAAACCAGATGAATAATTTAGGTAGAAAATGGCGAGAAAGATCCTTTGAATATTTTAAGGTCATTCGAATATTCCTAAGATCCCCACTTCTACGGACATTTCCATTCACCTAAATAAACCAGGGACCGACTTTTGTTTGGATTCTTGTAGATTTATCCTTAATAATAAACAAATAATGTTAAGGGTCATTTGGCCTTACGGTTCATCGAAGGGCCACGTTTTGGTTTTGATTTGTCTCCTTTTGTAACCATCACGTCCCCATCTAACTCCTCGTCCCCGGTACCCGGATCGAAAATCTACTCCACATTGGATTTCGATGGCATCATCCACTTCCATCAATTGAATAGGGAAGTTGTGATTGGATTTTTATTATTTTTTTAATTATCTTACAGTGGCAGGTTGTCTCTTTCACCAGCAACAATAATCACAAATAGCTTTTATAATTTATTAGAACATCTAATCAATCATCTAATCAACTATCTAATCGTTAAAATAAATATAAAAATTAAAATATTAATCATTTTAATTATTTGATTATATTTAGTTATAGTTTAAGCTGTTAGATAGTGATGAGATCGAACCTATCGAAATAATGATGGGACGTCTGGACCATAGAGTTTTCCTTAAAAAGAACAATAATTATGAAATATTTAATTAGATGTTCAATTGATTATTTTAAAATTTAAATATAAAATTAAAATTTTAAAGTTTTAAGTACTAACTAGACATAAAAAAAAACTTTAAGTACTAGATTTGATTTTTCCACCTATATTTTTTATGAAAACAATCTTATGAGTTATTCAACAATTTATATCTATATCTAATCACAGTTACGCCATTTAAACACTTATAAATTATAATATTGCCTCTTGCAATCATTTGAATAGTCCAATAAAGAACCGGACCGTTTTTATTGTCTGGACTCTGGATTGTAGAAGTATTATTATTTTTTTAAACTAGTTAATATCAATTACAATTGAAAAATTGAATTCGGTCTATTTTATTGGAAGACTAATCATACCACTAGATTGTAAAGATTATAGCACAAACCATAATATCTTAATACTATAAATTAATGGAAATTAAAAGGATATAAATTTAGATCAAACCCATTTCTGTCGAAGTTGGATCCTCCCTACATGCACCTGCTGCTCAACTTTTTAATAAATACATCATGAATTTCTCGTGCCAACTCATCACCATTATCGCTTGCTTGAAAATTCTATACGTGTTCGCTACAATATTTTGGCTTGGGTATTTAAGAATAGATAACTAAGGCGTTAGTGATTCGGTTAACGAGTTTGTAATCTTATTTTTTTAATATAATTGTAATGATCAATTTTTTAATATGTTGATTTTTAACCGATCCATTATAAACGATTAATCGTTTTAATAGTTATCTTTTTTTTTTTGGGTTAACCTTTTCAGTTTTCATTTTTTAACCATTTAACGTAATGATTTCAATAAATCAAATAGATAGTTTCAATAAACTTATTTTTTAGCCTTTACCATAAGGTTTTTCTTTAAATTATTATATATATTACAAGAATTAAAAACAAAAGAAAATCAAATCGAGGAAAAAGGGAAAAACAAGCCTTTGGGTGTATCATCGTCAACAAAATAAATTATTATATATTAACTCTCATCATACATAAGATAGAACATAGTACTTTAATAAAAAATTAAGAAACATTAAACATATGTAAATTATATGTATATATAAATTATATATATAATATATTTATAATTATTGAAATAGTTAATTCTTAACCATTGATTTTTTGTTACGAATCGAAACTAAAATAGAAAACCAAAAAAAATAAAAACTGTAATTCTTGACCAAAACCAATGAACCGGTTAACCATATTTTTTATTGGTTTTCTGATTTCAGTTCAATTTTTCAATTTTATTGATTTTTTTCCCACTCCTAACCCAAATAGATAGTGTTGAAATTGGGAGCCATATCAAGCAATTTTTTATGCAGGTATAAATTTGACTGAAGAATCTATGTAAATTACCCCACATGCCACAGCCATGACCAAATAAATATATAAATAAATAACTCACAAAATTATTAACAATTTGTTGATTTTTAGGTTTTACAATGGACATGCAAACTTAAAAAATGTTTATGTTTTAAGTCTTGCTTTATAAGCTGTATTTATGTTCTATCTACTTATGGAACTACTTGGCAGTACCGACTTGTCTTGTTCTAATGTTGCTTGTTTAATATATTTTCTTATACCGGAAAAAGATTTAAGAAAATAAAAGTTTTAGGTTTGATAAAATTTTCATAAATTTTGGATTACCTAGGGTTATTTAGATTGTCTAGCTTTTATTTGTATCTATATCTAATCTACAAATGTATTTTATCTATATTGGATTCATATCTTGATTTGTTTGGTCTATTTATGGATAAAATATCTATTTTTTATCCATGTTTATTTCTTGATAAACAATCTAAACTGAAACGACAGCACATTGACACGCTTACAAATCTACTAAAATCTAATGAACTAAAATGATACTGTGTCATTGGCACTTGAACGAACCTCACACAAGCCAATTAAACCCATCGGTTTGTTCAATATTGACACCTTAGACCATCTTTGTCATTGAGTTATCTAAAAAATTAATTAAAATGTCACATTAGTATCTTAAGCAACTTTCTCTATCAAGGAACTCTCCATTTTATCTCTAATTACTTCTACAGAGTTACTTAGCTATTTTTTAGAAATAAAATATGATAACATTAATTCTGATAAAACTACAAAAAAAAAAAAAAAGCAAACAAAAACAAGTTGCTTTGCAAAGCAACATTGCTTTGCCAAGATACTACCTTTGTCCATTAAGAAACTCCACCTGAACGTGTTCAGCCTTGATCTTTGTATCAAGGACTCCCGTTAAAGGACTCCCGTTAAAGGTGCTCTTAAACCATGTTTATTCGTAGGTTACTTACAAAGTTACTTAAACATGCCATATCAGCATTTCAAGTAATTCTCCTTACTAAGGTACTCATTATCTTATTTATAAGTTATTTAGAAAGTTATCTAAAATGATTTTTTTTTTTATTTTATTTTTATGAGCCCTACACAACTAACACGTCAAAAAAAAATTTTTTTCGAGCCATCCTTCCTTGCCGAAGCAACAGTGCTTGTTAAAGAAACTCGATTGTTTAGTTAAGTAATGGTACTTCGTTTTAGTTTTGCTGCCAAGGACCACCGATAAATTTGACCTTCGAAGCTCAAAGTTTGTCTAGTTTGGCAAGCGTTCCTGATTTATAGGCTTTATCCCCTTTACATTTTGTTTTGAGTAAAAAAGTTTGAATGGTGTTGGTTGGTTCCAGTCCCTATTAGGATCATACTTGCACTCAAAACTGGAATCATTTATGGATTAACTTTAAATTATCCGCCAATACAATTAACGCAGAATATGAAAATCAAACTATCCATTTATAATAAACCATGATCTGTCCTTATCAATGAAGGAAATTTGCCAAACAGTGATTTAAGAATCTTTAATGTGGAGCCACACTAAAAACTGGTTGCACTACTCTATATAACAATAACTTCAAAGTTAATTACAAGACACCAAAGCCAACTTGGTGAATCATCTCTAGAAACCATTCCCAAGTTCTTTCATTTTTCGTTTCTCTTTCTCCGCATGCTCCTTCAAACAACTTCATTGCCATTATTTCTTCTTTCCTTTTCTTGTATATTGCAACCACTTTAAGAGGCTGATAGATGCATCTTTAAGTGCAGATATAGGTGTATGTTTTAAAAGGAACAAATTAAAAATATATAGGGAAAATTTAAATTTCATACCCATGAAAAAAAAAATTAGTATTTGAACGTTGAAGTAGTAAATTGAATATCTAATCAAATTTATTTTATTGTTATTTTTATTACTTTACTAACACTATTTGTTTTATTATCTAACATGGAAAAAACCAATATATCAGTGTTAGATATTGTTAGAAGAAGTAATAAAAATTTAATGATGTTGCTTCTTCTCAGTCAACAATCATGGTAAATGTTATTATGGAGGTGCTAAAAATAGATACAAAAAGTTTAATTAAATATTAAATTGACCACTTCAAAGTTTATGGAGTAAATTGCACTTATATGGAAAGTTTAAATACTAAATTTGATATTTATCAAAATAAATATTACAGCACATGTTGTATAAAAACAACATCCTTAATCTATATGTGGTAGGGTTGTTGTAGGTTACCGATCACATGAAATAAACGTGACGTCGACCTAAGAGAAATTCTGAACTAATGACACGCATACAAATGTTGCAAAAAGAGGCGTGGGAGAAGGGACAAGCAAACTCGATTTTTCGAGTGTGCGAGTAAACAAAAGATCAAATTAGATAGATTTGATCGTTCTTAACATTTCTTTATAAAGTAGTTGTTTTGATTCTTTTTGGAGTTATTTCACTAAATTTTCTGCATTGCTTTTGATCTTAGCAATATATAGTATTATCCTAAAATGAGAAGACAAATCTCTTATTTATAGGCGTAGGAAGTTTATGCTAGCCTTTAAATCACTCCTAAAGATCCGACGGTTGAGATTGAAATTTTCTTTTTTTTTTTTCCAGTAATATGCTGGGCTTGTAAATAGGCTTGGAGTTGTAATATAAAAGAAGCACATTAATCTTTTAAAATAGCCTATTTTCAATATAAAAGGGATTAAGGTGTATTTTTGTCAAATAAAGCCCAAATTAATCCAATAATATATTTTTAAAATCTAATTTTCACACACAAGAAAATCAAATGAGGCCAATACCGAAATGAATTGATCCGATAATACTTGTTTCGAGTTTACCAAGTCAAATCTTTCTACGATATCTTTTATTAGATTCAATCTTTTAAGTTCTGTCATTAACTCAGAAGACCTGCCCATGTATTAAATAGGGTTAAGAATCCAATTACCAAAATGGCCGTTTGGAGCCGTAAAATTCTGATTATAGTGACACTAGCTCTATTATACACACACACACATATCCTCTACCTATATTTAGATGCAAACCATCATCTTGTATACGCATCACATATTATGATATCTATCTCTTTTATGTACTTGGGACTGAATTTAAATTCTTTCTATACACCATATATTGATGGCAATATACCATATATATGAAATATTATTTATTATAACATTTATTATCATTTCCTACCGTTTCAAATGTAGATCTCCATCTCCATTTGTTTTTAGAGACAGACATACATCTTTTTCTTGCAATTATCCCCACAAATAGCCACAACTTCCGACCAATGCCAGTGGATATCTTCCAACGCACGACAACTGTTGGCCTCACCATGCCGCCTAAATATCATTTCGGAATATCTTCACGTTGTCCTAACTACTGCCTTTTCCCCCCTTTTCCCAAATATTTCTTTCGCTATGAAACTTAAAGCTGGTTAGGATAGAATTAATAGTGATTTATAAAATTATGGCCAAGAGTACCAAGGGAATATGCTAATTATGAATTTTTAAATCAAGTTGTTAAAAAAGTTTACTATTATGACTTGGACCAGTAGAAAAGTGAAAAAAGTTAGTGTCTTACTGATTATATAACGAAATAAAAGAGTATTTGGCTTGTATACATTAGCATAGTAATGTTTATAAAGAAAAGACAAGAGGAAAAAAAAAGAAAAAAAAGATAACAAACCGTTACAATGAGAAAATTTTTGGTATCTCTATTTTATTTATTTATTATTTTTTTTTCGCCCTCTCCCAACTTCTTAAAACTAACCGTGCTTGAAAGGCAATCACCTTGCATAGACAAATACAAACTCCTTGTGGGTTGATACAAGTAACAACTTTTTCATTTCTCAGAGATTAAACACTTAAACATGCTAATAAAGAAACATCTAGAGCTCATTTTCACTTGTCTTAAGTTTGTGCATTGGAATGGTTCTACATTGGAGTCATGATTGTAGGTTTCATTTCATTTCTCCTATCTGAATGTACTTTTAAAGGTTTAGAATCATAGATTTTGAGGAATGTAATCTTTAAATTTCGATTTCAGCTTTATAAATTATATACGGTTTAATTATTTTTTATCCTATCATATATTTATAATTTGAGTTTATTGCTAGGTATATTTTTTATAGCCATTAATTCAATTTATGTTTTCCTATTACTTTAAGAAAATTCTATGATGTCGTGATTAATTTTAACTGAATTTGTCTATTTTCAATAGCAATCAAACCACTAATATAATTAATATTCCAATTACTATTGCTAAAAATAAATATGGGCTTTCGATACAACAATTATGTCTCTAAACGTAGATTTCTGAGCAAAAACCATTGTTATTAATTCTATTTATAGAAACATAACTTGTTTTACTCATTTTCCGTCACAAAATTATTTCTATCTCTAAATACCAGTTTTCTTATAGTATATATTTATTTTAAAGATTTGATGTTTGACTGGGCGGCTCCGTTAACGGGACCGTACAAGATCCCTTACTTTAGATGTATAAAACATAAAACCCTCCCATCCGCTTTTAAAGTATATAGATTAAGAAAGTAGCTAGTGTGGATATCAAAATTTGCTCCAATTCCTTTAATCATATAAATGAAGCAGTGATGGAGGAATTATTATAGGTGGAAGGTGGAAGCACAAAGCATCCTATACCATTGAGCCAATTATAGTTTTTTTTTTGGCCACTAGCCAATTATAGTTTCACTAAGGTCAGATTTGAAACTTTGATAAATAAATAATATATATATACACACACAAAACATCCTATACGATTGAGCCAATTATAGTTTCATTAAGGTCAGATTTGAAACTTTGATAAATATATATATATATATATATTAAACCATTTAAGGCACCAATGAAATAATTAAAACTTTAACGTAATAGGTAACCCTATACAACAAAGAAACTGAGCACAATATGCCCATGACTAGGAGGACTTGCTTATAAATTTTATAAATCAATGCTAAGATGTTTTTTTTTTTTCCCAGTAAGACACAATTTTGTTAAAAGAATTTATTTCCATAAACTTTTTGTTGGCCATTCATACCCTTTTATTCATTTTAGATATTCCAAAGATAATGCTTCTCTCTCTCTCTCTCTCTCTCTCTCTCTAACATAGATAATTTTAACCATGCAGCCAGTGACTTAGAAAGGTTGAAAAAAATTAAAAAAAATAAATAAAAGAGAAAGGATTTATATCTTTGTAGCTTGTCATCATCAATCCAATAATTAATATTTTGTACCAATTATTTGGGGCAATAAAATTGGGATAGTGATAGAATTTCATTAGACAACGTTCTATAGCATTAATCTATCATATTCGTCATTTTCCCATTTACATTAGAAGAATTAGATCAATACAAGCGAAATATAAGTTACAAATTTCTTATTATATTTTTACACTATATATATATATATTATTTTTTTTTTAAATACAGAGGAAAGAAGGCCGTGCCAAAATTGGAAAAATAATTCGGAAGTAATATGACAAAGAGTATAATTTACCCCACAAGAAAAAAAAAAGAAAAAGAAAAAAAAGGCCATTAAACCTGCAAAAGGTACCATCCATGGTGACGAAAATGGATCCAATGTCTTTTTCAGCGAATCATCTCACGTAGACTACCAGCAACCTTTGTCAATACCCTAGGGGTGATTCAAATGATAAAAAATGAATGCCCTTCCATTTTCAATTTTTTTATATTGATAAGACATATTATTAAAATCTTTCGTTTGATATCCAAATAAATCCTAAAAAGGGTAACCAGGCCAATTAAAAAAACCAAAGAAGGGTTGCTAGAAATTTTCTTTTCTTGTTTCCTTTTCATATGGGGCATATGTTTCTCAAAGTTATCAATACAAATAAATTAAATAAGATGATAAAAAAAATTCAAAATTCAAATAAAAAGAAACCTGAAAATTAAACAAAAATTAAAATTGGTTAGCTTAAGATTAGAGGATGAACGAGGGTTGGTTGGGATGGTCGGATTTGTTATTAAAAAAAATTAGTGGATCGCAATCCACAAATAAATTTGATTGTTGAACCCACCCATGGTGGTCATTCACCACTCGAATGAGACGGTATGATCCTTTTAAGTTGGCCACTATGATGAATTTTAATAAAGGAAATGAATTGAAAAACCCAATCAAATCGTCTAAATTAAAAGCTGCCACACATAAGTTATGGATAAAAATGTTAATAATATCAATAGAAGACATTATTTTTAGGGTTAATGTCGTGAATAATACCTAAACTTTAATAAAATATGCAATTAGATACTTGAACTTTGAAATTGCTTAATTTAATATCGAAATATTTTATATATGCCTATAGTACTCTATCTAATTAGCCAACACTGTCATCCAACGTGGTGTTTTTGATTAATATGATGGGCGTACTATTGATGTGAACAAAATGTTTTTTTAGGTATTAAATCGTTCAATTTAAAATTATTTATTAAATTGATTAATTCCAAAATGAGATAATTAATTATAATTTTATTAAAAATAGAATACCATTCGCAACATTTAGCTGATAATGACTAAAATTGTATTCTTTCTTTCAAAAAATAAATTATACCTAAAATAAAGTTGTAACTCTTAAACATACGGTTAAGGCATCTCATGAAGATACCCTTTATGATATTATTATATTATATGGACGGCTGTTGGCTTGTTGCTCATCCAGTCGACCAATGGCTTGATACTTATGGTTAGGCCAATCACCAAAATAATGTGAGAAGGGAAAGATAAAAGAACATTTTCTATCGGTTCTAGCTCAGCAGATAAGTTAAACAAATCGAGAATAACCCTCAAATAATTTAATAACAAAACAAAAGAAAACAATGTGTTATTTATTTTTTATTTTTTCAAAGTACATTGAACGTTAAGTACCCGGAATATTCGGTGAAGGGGCCATCCAAGAATGAGTATATTACGGCATATTCTTTCTTTCTTTCTTTTTTTTTTTTTTTTTTGTTCTATAATTAACATTAGAACTTTTAGGAACAACCACTTTAATGCGAAGTCTTAGTCTTTTCCGGCTCCACTAGGTTTGTCCTATGTGGAAACATCAAAATGTAATATTTCATGTTGTTTTCCTATCTCAACTTTATCCTAAATAATAATAATATGATATATATATAATAAAAATAATTAATTCTTTTATTTTAAAACTTAATTTTTATTTTTAAATTTATTTAACACATTTTAAATATTTATTAACTAAAATATGATGTGTACCATTTTCAAGATAGCAAATATTTTTCCACGTTCAAGTGGTTTCTTTTAATTAGATTCTCTCTTGTCAAGCCGTCACGTTTATATAATGGTTTTATTTATCACCGCCAATTGGCATGCATATGTGGTGGCTATTTTTTTTTTTTTAATTCTTTTTTTTTTTAATTTAATATTTTAAATCAAATGATGAATGTTAATAAAGTCATTAGTTGTACAGAAACAGAAACTCTTTACCTTTTCTGACGGTAACCTCAGCTGATTTCCAATCATTAATCGTGAAAAAAAGAATTGACTGGGTTGACCCGCAGGAAAATTCCCATATAAAAAGACTCATAGTTTTTCACCTACTCACATGTTATTTAAAATTTTTTAGTAGTTAGGTATCATATTTTGTCGCATGTAATACTCGTTCTAGTATGTTATAATCTTTTGGAATGAATTACAATCAAACGAGAGGGATGAAATTGAATGAAATGAATAGTAAAATAACAAATTTATTTTTTTTTATTAATGAATGATATTTATAAAAAAATACTCTTAGTAATAATATGAATAATAAACATGTTAGAGTTTATCTTTAATTATATTGTTTTAGTCTTTATCTCTTGTTTTTTAATAAAGGGTCCTAATTACTTTTTGGATAAATGTTAAAGAGTTAATATATATATATAATGCTTTTTATCACTAATCGCATGGTATGTATTTGTATACACACACACACACAACAATTGAATGAAAAACGAAAACCTTTTATCTATTTTTTTTTAATGTAATATAGCTATAATAAGACTTTTATTTATTAATTTTTTATTCAAATGAAAATATTTTGAGGTGGAAAAAATAACTTCAATATTGAATTGTCTTTCATGGTTTCAAGAAAAAAGTAGTTATTAAATATTTTTTGTATCATTATAGATCGCTATTACCGTTAGGTAAATATTGTAATAGTTCACCAATCTTATAAGTGATAATACTACTATATTATAATGGAATTGCTATTATAGCAAGATAAACGAGCAAATCATTATTAGAATTAAACAAAAAAAAAATCTAAATCTATTCCTTAAAAGATTTCCTAAATTTAATTATGGAAAGAAATTCTTAAATACTCAAAAGACTTAGTACTTTTATTACTGCTTTAATTTTGATGGAAACTCAATTATTGAAAAAATGAGATCTCAAAGTAAATTAACTCTCAATAATGCGGAAAATAACATGGGATGGTGTAGATAAGAATAAGACAATCCGATTAAGATATCACCCTAGACCGGTAGATCAAGGCGATGACTTGACCGAAACATTAAGATAGGTGCTCCTAGAGTCTACAAAATAGACCCAAAAGAAGGGCATGGATGGAATGATGAGGAAGCCCAATTTTCCTCCCTCTGGTTGATTAGGTGGCCTAAAGTAGGAGCATTTGGCTTGCACACGCTACTATAATATTCCGTAAAGACAATAATAGAGCATCTATTCACTAACAAAGGAATAAATAAATAAATAAATATATATATATAGAGAGAGAGAGAGAGAAAAGGAGAGAAAATCCATCATGATATCCTTGCTCAACTTGGGTTGAGTTATGTATTCCTTGAATAGGAAATTTCTGAGAGTCAAGATTCTTCGAAGTTCTGAATCCATCGTCATTGATTACCGTATTTATACAAAGCCAACAAAGGCATGGAAAAAGAATCCAAATCGAACACTCCACTATTCCATCTAGCCACACATAAACATGACAGCTTTTAATATTAACATATGGTCGGATCACGATTGAATATATATGAATCATTGGATAGTACATAAAATCGAATCTATCATAATAAATGATCAGATCATAGAATTTTTCTTTAAAATAATCATGCTCAAGTTGAAAATATATATTCACATCTTGGTAGTAATGCATATGTAATAAATAAATGGAGAATTTGCAATAACACCTAAATTTGTTATTTAAAAAAAAAAGGCTCTGAACTTAAAATTAGAATTGTCAAAGTTTATTATATTAAATTCGAGAAAATTTTTTTACGGTAAGAACAAAATTTAGAAAGTTAATGGTAATGAGCTACATGTGTGCGCATGATCGTTAAAGAAGCTACACCAATGAATAGTTGTTAAAAACGACTCTAACAAAGGATGTAATGAACTCATTCAAAAATTTTCAACCACTGGAGTGAAAAAATTTAGAAGTTTAAATGATTAAGCCTCTGTCTGGTTCATAAGATACCGAGGGCACACTGTTGTTTGATAGAAACTATTTGTTAAGAAATGATATAGATGAAAAATAGATATTTTTATTATCAACAAATCAAACAGAATAGATACAAATCAAATATGGATAATATACATAGGTAGATTAGATACAGATAAAAATCAGACGATCTATGTAGTCCAAAGTAAGATCGAAAGCTAATGGTATACATATTGCCATATTAGCTTTCCAATGCAATGGATCAAGTTCGATGAGAGAGTTTTTATAGTCCAATCGACTGGATTGTCCAATTAATCATCTAATAAATATAACAATTAAAGTATTAACTATTTTAGTAATTCGATCATAGTTGGATATGATATGAACCATTAGATAGTAACAGGATTGGTCTCGTCAAAATGAACTATGGTTCCATAGAATTTCCCCAAGTTCGATATCCTTCTTTAGGAATTATAGTTGGTAAAAAAAACAAATAAGGACTAATTCAATGCATATAAGTAGAAGGTTTAAGAAATAAATATTTTGAAGAATCCTTAATACATATTTTATGTTTTACTTTATATTTAAGGTTAAATGTCATGAATGGAACCTAAACTTTGGCAAAATATACAATTAGATGCATAAACTTTGAAATTGATCAATTTAGTACCTGAATTTGAAATTGAATAATTTAATATATAAAAGAATTTTTGGTATATGTTATCAGTACATTTATCATATTAGTTAAAAACGCAACGTTGGACGATGGTGTTAGATAATTTACGTATACAAAAAATTCTTTTAGGTACTAAATTGATTAATTTTAAAAAATAGTACTTAATTATATATATTATCAAAGTTTACATACTATTTACAACATTAACACTGCATTAATAATACATAATAGAAAAGATATGGAAGAAAACACAAGGAAAAAAGATAAAATCTATTATGACATATTTAGTTTGTAGGATGGATCAAAAAGAAATCATAATTTCAACTTTCATTCCCTTTCCAATATTTGAAAGTTTTTCTAAAGAGTTGAATCTCAATTCCTTAGAATCAAAATTCTAATTTTAGGAAAATTTTAATTCTTACTTTTGGAGAATTTGATTTTGCCTTGCTTTGAGAAGTCCAATATTTGTTAATTTTTTAATTATATTTTTATCTGCACATATTTATTATCTATATTTAATAAAAGATATTTTTATAAATCTTATTAAATAATTATTTTATTACATTCTATTTTATAAATGTATTTCAATATAAAAATGAATTTATTATTATCGTATTGAATCCATTCCATTATATTGTTTTACAAAACTGTTTAGAAAGAACAGGTTGGTCCTTCGATTTCAATGATACAAAACCGTACGCAATTACCTTATTTTACTCTAGATCATCGGGAACTGACCACGATCTAAGAATCATGTTCATACTGGAAAAGTTGTGTGTATTGAAATTTCCAAGTAACTGCTGTAGAAAACTTCACCATCGCAAAATAAAATCTACTAGTCCATGTCCAATTGTATTTCAAGTTACTGAAAATTGTAATTATAGTTTTTGAGATCACAAAACATATTGTTCTTTTTGGCCAAAAATCATGAAATATCAAAAATAATTTTGCTATAATATATGTATATAAGAATCACTCAACCGTGTGACTTTAAACACTTAATAAAATTTTTTAATTAAAATTTAGAAAAACCATAAATAACCATTTGTGGGTTTCTTTTTATTTATTTTTGTTTTGGTTAGAATTAGAAAGAAAACATAAACATAAAAAAAGTGTTTTATTTTAACCTTTTAACCATATACAAATTAAGTGTAATCGTCCTTAGTCACAATTATCCAATTAATTTAAGGTAAGTAAGCATACTTTAGTACATTAATACCTACTAATATACAACTAAATCTCTAAACCTCTTAGAAAAATTGAATTATATTACTTAGATAATTTTTAATCACATGATTAAAGAAAAAAAGGCCATAATCACATTTTTAGAAAAATGAAAATCCTGCCATATTGACTGATAAAATAAACAAAATATTATTACTAAATTTTTTCATAAAAATTAGGATAACTTTTATGATCCCATCAATGAGATCATTTAGTAAATTAAAAAAAATATAATAATTAAGATATTAAATATTTTAATAATTTAATCATGATATAAATCATTAGATATTGACAAAATCAGTTCTATCAAAATTAATCACGAAACGGGAAAAAGCTAATAGTTTTAGCATTTTGTGAAAAAGTATAAGAGCGTCCCATTAACAATCTCATCTTCATTGCTTACTATTATTAAGCGCCTGTAGCACGTTACGTGTATGCTGTCCCCCCCTACATTAATTGCTAGCTGTCTCTTTTCCATTGTGTAAATAAATAATCCGCCCTTAACCAACCAATTACGAAAAGGCAATAGCCACACAATGATGGAGAAGCATCTTCCCACAGATTCTTATTCAAAAAGTATTGTAGCATGAGATACCAATTGGCATGCCCAGTTCCCGCTCATGTTAACCCAAAAAGCTGCATAAAAGAATGCAATGCCGGTGAAATCTAAAAAATTCTATATCCCCGTCATAGTTGAGAAGGTTTCATTGTGTAATAAATTTTACATATGATAGACAATAATAAATAAATATCATTATTTTTTAATACAAAACTATATTAATAAAATCATAAATGATAATTATTTTAAATCTATCAACCGTACTTCCATGTATCATATGTTAAAATATGATATCAAGTTCAATATCATTTTTATTTTATTTTTAAACCAAATCAATACTGAATTAATACAAAACCAATATAAATATGATATTGCTGAAAAACTACCAATTTTACACATAAACTAACCAAACAAAACCGATACTGAACCAATACCGATATAGATCCAATACAAATAAAAATTTAACAATCCAAACACAATATTCTTCCATCTTATTCCGGTCACAAAATAGGCTGGATGGTACAATTGATGGAACGTAAGATTCAGGTAACACCTGTACACAGGAGGAATCTTAAATATAAAAACACAAACAAAAACAAAACTATTACACAGTAAAACAACGCAAGAATCCAACACAGATGATCTCATTATACCTCTGCAATTAACATTATTATTATTATTATTATTAATGTTACAAAATTTTCACTTTCACTCGGAGGAGGGGGGAGTGGGGGAAGGGGAATCACTATATATGATCAATACACAGGAGAAGCAGTGGATGTATGTGTGGATGAAGATGTGGAAGGGGAGTTACACCGAACACGCCCTCCACTGTGACTTTTGTGGCTGAGACTATCTCTTCCTTCCGAATGTGAAGGTTCGGTTTGCTTTGGCTTTGGTTGCTGTGTTACAGATGATTTTTGAGGGACTGCAGCTGATGGTGCGGCCACCGGGGCGTAAATCCCATTGGCTTTTGCTACTTCGGCCGATGTTGGGGCTCCTGTGACTGGTGCATATTCAGGAGGTGGCACCCATATGCCCCCAACCACTACGAATTGAGGTGGTGGTGGATTGGTGGTTTGGTGGATTGTTGGACTTGGTCTTCTAGTGTGCAAGCGATATTTCTGAAACCAGCAACCATAACCATTAGTTACTCACCAAATTACTGGGTAAGTCCCAAAATAGTGCAACATAAAGCCACATATGTAGGCCTAAAATTAGCCAACAGAATCAAACCAGCTAGGCTATAAAGTTCTAAGGATCACATCTGGATCAATTCTGATTTAACTTCAAACCAAGAGAAATATGAATTTGCTTCATCAAGTTGCAATGAGAATTCGAGTTTCTACTTTCCATTCAATTGGCATTATTATGATTCTCATGAAAATTGTTTGCCTCTTTAACAATCAAACATAGTTGATCATCATCTCTGAATTTTGACATCAATCTTACACATGTGTATGTAACTCCTTAGTCCTTTAATCCTAAAACTAAAAAATAACAATCTGCACTCTGTCAATCGAAAGTATGGTAGGAACCGAACTGACCTGTAAATGGCTCTTGACTTCATCATTAGTCAAGCCATCAACCTTCATGAGCTCCCTAATCTGCTTAGGTGTTGCTGCTGCAAGAGAATGAATTACATCATCATTAGCCATTGAAATTCCTAAAACCATAAAAAACAGAACATACAACAAAAAGTCTTACAGACAATCATCTCAAACAACTGACCATGAGAACCACCAAGCTGTTGAAGAGCTTGTAAGAATCTCCTATGCAACTCCGGTGACCAACACCGTCTTTGCTTTCTTTGACTCTGGCCTCCTTTCTCATCTCTTCTATCATTTCCCCCTTCACTGCCACCGCTACCACCGCCGCCACCGCCGCCGCTAGTCACCGTCTCTGCCGTAGAACTAGTTGCAGCAGTGTGCACCGATGACTGTGGTTTGTTATCCTTATCTAATGATTGATTGCTCTTCTGAACACCAGTTTTACCATCGGTATTAGTATTATTCGCAGCGGGATTGCTTCTGTCTCTGTGAAATGGCTGAAATGCCCCACCATTTCTTTTCACTTCCACTACAGACACCCTTTTAGGAGCACTCACATTCTGCCCAAAATTTGTTTCCAAAAAGAATCAGCTTTTTTACGTTCCAATTTCCAAATCGATCTTAAACCTTGGACAAGACAACATAGAGAGAGACGTAGGATTGAAATATTACCTTGGAGGGTGGATCTGGGGTTTGATTCCACAACTGAGCAGATCGAAGCCAATCAGATTTCTCAGACTTGTTCTTCCAACTAGAACAGCAAGTGGTGGGGTTTCCATGGGAATACAGCAGTTCATTGTTGTTCTCATCCTCTTGCTCTTGTTCTTGTTCTTGTTCTTGTTCCATATCCTCAGACCTTGATCCTGACCTCTTTATGGGAATAAACTCTTCCAATACAGGACCTTCAGTAGATGTTTGTTCTGAATTACACTCAGATTGACCCCCACCATGAATGTTGTACTCACATGTTGTTGTCCCTGAAAGCTGCTGTCTACACGTTTCAATGGCTGCCCCCAAAAAAAAAAAAAAAAAAAAACCCACAAAGAAAGCAATCACCTTTAGCATCAAGAACCAAACTTTAAACCGAAAAATATGCAAAAGGGGTTACCTACCTTGAGTTACAAGTTCTAAGCAAAGAGGGAGTTCACGTTGAAAAACAAGGATTTTACGTCTCTCTTCCTCTAATGCTTCCATGTAAGTCTGCATCTTTTCAGTGTATTCCATTTTATCTAGTATACATACACACACACATTTATGTAGAGGAAAATTTACATATGTGTTTGTGTTTTAAGGTTGTATCTAAGAAAGGAAAACGATTTATAGGATCTTTAAAAAAAAAACGGAAAGGGGGTCGTGTTGTGTTGTGTGAGAGCATAGAGAGATCCGATGAGGGAGAGCTGAATACGTGTAAGAATATGGGATCCAAATAGAATCAGAAAATGGAATATGACTCTTCTTGGGGTCCTTCAATACATATTTATTTAGTTTTCTCCTTTTAGAGTTTGTATAATGGAGATTGTCCGTCTAATCATCCATACTTAAATTCTGACAAACTATGTAATAATATTTAAATATTAAATTTGATTAATTTAATATAATTATCTGAAGTAATTTTTCAGGCATATTAATAATATTTTAATAAAATTTTTTAAATATTAAATTGATCAATATATATTTTTTAAAATATTAAATTAATTAATTTTAAAATTAAAAATATTTAATTATATATTTTACCAAAAATCTAGTTATTATTTGTAGCTTACAATTAAATATATTAAAAATTAATATAAAAGATATTTTAATAATCTAATTATGATAAATGATAAATTTAAAAAGGTTTGATGAGTTGCAAAATCGGTAAAAAAAAAAAAATTTGCAATAAAAATATTCTAATTTTGTTTTTAGTTATGTGAGTTTGGCAATGGTTAAGCGTGAATGAAAAGGTTAGAGAGGGAAAATAGATGGATCGGAACGTGGAGGGGGGGTCGAGGTCGGGCCGTCGCATCCAAAAAACGAATCTTTGATGGTACGGGTTAATTGGCTATGGCAGAAACAGAGAGAGAGAGAGAGAGATTAGAGAGAGAGAGGGTAGTGAGAGAATTTTGAATATTCGAAGGGTGATTCGCTTTTCGTCGTTTAATGGTATGGGCTGGCATTGACGTCACAACCTAAAACTAATCCATTGCTCATTACTCATGAGTATAATGTTGTCCAGATAAGATCAATTCTCTCTCATGAGAAAGAAACTTATATATTTATTGGAAATGATCCAATTATTTTTATAATCGTTAAAATAAATATAATAATTAAAATATTAATTTTTTAATAATTTGATTACAATTAGATATATTATAAACTATTGAATAATATTAAGATTTTAGAATTTATCATACTTATTATGATTTAGTTTTATTGAAAAATCTTTAATGTGCCAAGTAGTACCTTTTAATTTAAGTTTGAGTTTATATGATATATAATTGAGATTGAGTTTAATTTGAAATTTTAATAGAGTGGTTGATTAAGCTTAGAATTACAATTTTAAACTCAATTCAAAATAGTAATAAATTTAAATCCAGTCCAATTAAATATTTTGGATTAGACTTACCAGTTATTGTGTCAAATTTCACTAAATAAGTTCGAACTCGATTAACTATGATTCATAGAAATATTATTTTGTAAAAAAAATTGGTATTTAAATCCAACTAATATGTATATTCAACTTGAGTTTAATTAGACTATGACTTTTTTTTTTTTGTCGATGACTATGCTTGTTAATTATGTCAAATATTATGAAGTTCGAGCTTGATTAGATTAACTACTTGAATAGTTGGTGGTTTGAATATGAGTTTAGATTGAGTAGATCTAAGCAACTTACAAATAGTTTAAGCCAATTATACACACAGCACTAACACATCATACGAAATAATTAATGATATATAAATAAAATTTTAACATATAAAAACATTTCAAATAATTATACACCGATGTAATTATTCATTGAAATAATAAAATTACTTATCATATTTAAAAATATATTATGTTAATACTAAATGAATCTTTTCCATAACCAACTTAGGTATTAGCCTATGTTATGATCTCACATTAGTTTTTCAAGCAATTAGGGAATAGTGCTTAAGTTTAAAGAGTTTTCCCACCTGATAAACTAGTCTTTTAGGTCAGACTTTTCTTTTAGCCTTGGGTACCTAACATTTGGTGCTCTCATTGAGAGTGTTGGTACCAGTGGAAGGGTCGATTCAGGAAGGGGCTACCTAACAGAGAAGGTTAGAGTGAAAGTCGTCCAGAATAAGCCGTCAAAAGCATCGACTTCTTAAGAAGTGGGTAATGTTACTATCCTACATCGGTTCCTTAAGCAATTGAGGAATGGTACTTAAGTTTGAGGGGTTCTCCCACCTAATGACTAGTTTTTTGGATTGATCTCTTCCTTTGAGATTGAGTATCTAACAGCCTGGAAGGTATGTTTCACAAGTGTGTTTTTTTCCTTTTTTTTTTAATAATAGAGAAAGGGGATTTAAGGGTCTGTTTGTTTAGCTTTTATCGATAGATACAAATACTTTTTTAAAACTTTTTTTAAATAAATTATTTATTAAGAAATAGTATAGATAAAAAAAAGTTGGCAGTTCTCATAAAAGTATCAAAAAGATCAAATATAAATAAAATATAAATACAAATTGAATATACTTATAAATATCATTTCGATTAGATCCTAAATTAGATACAAATACAGATACAAATAAAAAACAAACAATTCAAATAGATCCTAAATTAGTATACCTCGCCTAAAAGACTTGGTGGGATGATAATAATAAGTTGCGGTTGAAATTTTATTGTCCTAAAAATATTAATGCTTTCATTATTTTAAATAAAATTTCTTAATTTATACATGTGGTATATATTTATTTGTTGGAATAGCCATATCACATCATTTTCATGATAGTAAATTTCCACGGCTAGGTTGCAGTACCATTTCACAGTTGAAACCGAAATATTTGCCTGCTTAACTTAGTAAGTGTTTTCATCATTAATGGTGAAAACTGATAAAGCAGTGTAACGTGGGACAAAGACAACATTTTGTCTGGTTCATGGCTATATCTACGGTTACGAGCGTTTTTGAAGTTTAATGTTAATGTAACTGGCCGGTGGCCACTGTAAGTTCAACAATCTGTTTGGGGGATTTACTTTCCACTCTTGGCACTCCATCTATTATTGATCCTGGCACTGCAAATCCATTTATCTCGAGTTCGATCCAGGTGTCGCCTCATCAGCACAAAACTCCAAATCCCTTCATCTTCATTAGTTTGCTGTTGCGGATAACATATGTTGAATTTTCACTAGCAAAATGCAAATGGATTACGGCAGGATTGCGAATGAGACTATATGATCAAACTTAATATGATAATAAACAGATTAGAATTGACTGCCCTGTTGGGTCTGTTTATTTGATATTTCTTTAATCGTTTTGATATCTTATTTTTATTATTTTAAAATAAATATTTATTAATAAAAAACAAATTTCTATACTCATAAACAAATCAAATATACCAGATACAAATAATATATAATGAAAATCAGACAATTCAAATAGATCGTATAAATGTTTATGAGTCGGTCTAACACCTAAGCATATTTATGTAATTATTTATAAATCTGTTCAATAAACCTGAACCAAAACTTTGTTTAAGAATTAATGTTAGGAATTTGAATTTTATATAATTTGATTTTCCACTCTACCATCTAGTTTATATTGTGTTTGGATTGATGAAAACCTATTAAGTTTAATGAAAGTAGTAGAAACGAGTGAAAAATATGCATTTATATTTGTTTAGTACGGATCGAAATGGGATGAAGGTAGAAATTAATGGAAAACTTTCTATTCATGAGTCCATAATTTTGTTGGCAAGGAAAGGGTGGAAAACAATTTTAAATCACCCATATGCCCTTAACATCTAAATTTAATAAGCAATAAAATTTTTATTAAATGATTTTTTTTCCTTTGGTTTCTATTATCCATTGTAAACCAAACAATGTAAGTCGAATTTTTTTTTCTTATTTTTCTTTTTTAATTTCCTTTTTATATAATAAGCACAAAACTCACAATTCTATTTTCTTTAATTCCATTTCGTTTTTTTTCCTCCCATAGCTTTCCTTTCTTTTCTCTCCAGAGCTTTCTTTCAGTTTCTATTTTTATTTGGGGTTGGTCTTTTGGTCAATATCGCTTCTCTCTCTCTCTCTCTCTCTCTCTCTCTCTCTTCATCTCAGTAAACAACAATAAGAGTTTTTATAGAGTTTACTAGAACCCATTAAAAATTCTATAAAATTTTATATCCTATTACCAAAACCTGCTCTTGTAGCATCAAGATAAACCCATTAACAACGTATCTCGCCTGGTTTTTAATGAAGCTTCTTTTTTTCCTAGCAATATCAGTTAAATTTGAAGTAGTTAAGGTTATTTCTCTTTTTAAAATGGGTTTGATTTACTTTTACATATACTATTTAATTATGTTTTATTTATGTAATGTGTTTGTCAGTAATATTAAGTCTTATTTTAGGATATAAGAATTTTAAAGTTGAATGCCAACTTTGAAAATTGACATTCTAAGTTCAGCCAAAAAAAAAAAAAATTATATATGCAGCCATTATTTAACTTAACATCTCACTTGCTATTGAAAGTTATTTGGGCAACCGTCCTTCCTTTCCAAATTTCATTGTTTATGTCATTAAAAGTAATAATAATAATAATATAGGTTTGTAACAAGTTTTAAAGAATTGCTAAGGAACTTGCTTAAAAAACTCTACATTGAATTGGACAGTTATTTAGTACAGAAAGTTATTTAAAATAGTGATATACCATCTTATATAGTATGATAAATAACTTAGAATTAAAGATGGTCTTAGACACTAATAATGCAAGAAAGACTAGTGATACCTTTAAAGTTTGGAGCATCACAAAACTCCTCCAATTAAGCCTTGTTTGGTTTTTTCATGATACATAAGATTCCATCTTACATTAAAATCTATTGATTAAAAAACACTACTTAGTAGTTTTCAACTGTTTTAAATCTTCATATCTAAAGAGATTAGTATTCATGTTTCTTTATATCTAAATATCATGAAACCCCTGTAAACAATAATAAACTAGAATTCTATTAAGAGTTTGATTATTTTCTCTAACTATCTATCGGTCGAGATTTTAAAAAATTACTTGTCTATAAAGCAACTTAATATTCAATGTATCCTCATCAAATTCTTTTCTAGGAAAGATAAGATTTTTTATCTTGTTAAGCCAATGATACTAGAGCAAAAATTTAATACAATTACATTATCACTCACATGAGAAAAAAAAATCAATTTCCCTGTTCTCCTACTAGGAATGGATTGGTTCAAATAGATTTGGTTTATTTTATGAAAATTTTCAAAGATAACCAAAATTTTTGGCTTATTAAATTTCAAAAGTATGACTAATAATAGTTTTTTTTTTTTCTCTTTCAAAACTAAAGGTGGTATTTGATATTTAAACTAAAACAAACTATATTAATATAGAGCTTAGAGAAAGCTTAAAGAAAATTACAATGAAAATAGAGCATTATTGATCCGCAAATGATAATTACAACGAAGACAAAAATATATTGCAAAAGGTAGATTACAAAGACCAATTTTTCTATAATATCTATATGGCTAGAGTATCTCTATATATATGGTAGTGTACTAACAAGGAAGTTGGAGAAGATGCTAGATGCTAAAGGGAGGATGCTTTAGAGCACAATAAACAATTCCTTTTTTTTCATTCATATTTATTTTTATTGTTTCATTATTAATTTTTTGACGTGTTTTTGTCTAATATTATTACTGATAGCTTTGGCCCTAGCTCTTTTCTAACTAAACCTTTTATATATTTATTGCACTATATAAATTAATTCATAACTATTGCTTATTTATGTAGTGCGACTACATCTTTTTATGTTTTATATATAATTTGGTGGAATATTTACATATATTTCCATCAATAGTTTTTCTTTATTTTTTAAATTTTTATGTATTTCCAATAGATTTCTTCCATGAATACACCAATCACATGCCATTGTATATGTTGGTGCCTCTGACGTAAATATTATACATGTTTATACATGTAGAGTCACAAAATATATTAGCTATTAATTATATTCAAAAGGACTACATATCACGAATTTAAACTGATAATTTAAATTTACTTTGGTTTTTTGGTTTAAAAATGTCTTAAAACAAAATCAATACGGGACTAACTATATATATATATATATATATATATTTATTTTTTGCAAAAATCAAGAGGGAGAAAGGGACCGAAAATTCCATTTACTCTGTTTGATTATATATCTATGTATAGACCAGGTACCATTAACTTATAAATCGCCACCCACAAAATTGTAGGTGGGCCATTCAATCTTCATCCAACGAAGAAATTATATAATTTGAGGCCCATCTAATTTACTTAGTCCCGACAGTCGACCTTGACTTTTAATAATTTCTGCAATTCATAGCCATAATGAAAGTAACAATCCCATAATATAAGTGAATTAATATAATGTTTCCATGACCAAAATTCTACATCGTCTGCTTTTGTGTCTTTATTAGATTTTGCGAAACAGTGCGACGCGTGCTGGACCGCCGGGGCCCTTTTGCCTGAGCGTTTTGGTAATATCTTGAAATAAGGTCTTTGAATGTGGATAGAGATTTTCGAGATGGGGCTTGCGTTGTATTAAGCACGGCTTGTCAAGGCACGATTGGGGAGTACTGGGTTGCCTGCTGCCACCTGTCCAATGGTCAAGTTAAGATGTATGTAAGAATTGTGAGAGATTAAATTGTATATAGGGTGCAAAATTAGACAACAAAAAATTAGGTACACATAGCAATAATTCTACAAGAAGAAGAGGTATAATGCTAAGGCCAAGAGGATATTATTTGATAGTGTAGTAATTTATTTAACTTCTTCTACTTAACAAGATTTAACCCATTAAACCAAAGCAAAATTATCCAATAAAACACTTGTTATAATTGCCTTCTACACATTATTATGACTTTAATATTGAAAAGTTATTCTAATAAATTAACATAACTTATAGGGAAAAAATTATCTAATCAAACACTGGCAATTTTATTTATAATAAACAAGTTCATATCCTTATTATTAGTCAATAAAAAAGTTTGAGTAGTTTATATCACTATTATTAGTGTAATAACCATTTATGTCTAATAAATGTCTTATAATCTAATTGGCATAAGTATTACACTTCATGAAAATTCAATATAGGGAGTTTTAACGGTCTCGTCCAGTCAATCATCTAACCGTTAAAATGAATATGGTAATGGGAATATTAACTATTTTAGTGGTTTAATTACGATTGGATATGGTTTGAGCCGTTTGATAGTAACAAAACCAGTCCCGTCAGATTAATGACGAGACTATAGAATTTTCCTTCAATATAGATTTAAATACTTTCTTTTCATTATAATTATGAAGAAGAAGAAGAAGAAGAAGAAGAAGAAGATTATACATCAATATGTGAGACTTATGGTAATATGTGTTTCTTTTCCCTTTCATTTCCTTTTCATTTATATATCCTTGTAGGTGGTCTAGATATGAATAATGTTAAGCGATAAGGAAATAGAAAAGTTTTTTTCCAATTCATTGAGTGAGGAGAATATGGTAGATCTATTATGATGGGTCTTTTGACTTGAATGAACTTGATTTTTAAGCTAATAAGAATTAGTTATAACTTTACATAAGGATTTAATAATATTATTACGCACCAACCAACCTTGCTAATTCCTGCCACTCTTAGTCACAAGTCAATATTAATCAAAATCATGCCTAACGGTCAACATCATGACAACTATAGATAGAAGTGGATTCTGGGTATATTAATTAGGATCTTTTTTTAGAAATCTATTGAGGAAATTTTTTATCATTTATTCTTTTCTCATTTATTCTAATTAATTGCCTTCCTTTTTTAGTTCATAGAATTTTGACTAAGTTTTGACCTTATCTATATAAATATGAGTCTTGTATTACATTCCAATTCAAGAAGAATTATTTTCTTTCTCATCAAAATTCTCATGGTATCAGAGCCATACTCTGAAACGTAATTTATCCTTTGCTGATCTCCCTTCATCATGTCAAACAACGATATGAGTCCTCAGATCACCTACTCCTCACCAATATCTCCAATAATTTCTTTACTAATATTGTTGACAATTCTCATTTTCGTGTCACTAGGAAATTGAAACATTGGATAGTTGATTCCGGAGCCTTGTATCATATGCCTGGAGATATTGGGGTCTTCCATAGATATAGTCCATATTCAAATCTTTCTACGATTTGAATAGCTAATGGATCACTCTCAAAAGTGATAGGAACAAGATCCGTAAAATTAACGAAGGATCTTCATCTCATATCTGTCCTTTATCTTCCAAAATTAGATTGCAATCTAATTTATATTAGTAAACTTACTCGTAACTTGAACTGTGTGACTAAATTCTACTCAAATCTTTGTGAATTTCAAGCAACGAATTCGAGAAAGGTGATTGGCAGTGATGAAATGTGCAATGGCCTCTACTTTCTCAAAGGAAGTACACCCTTATATAAACAAGTTCATTTTTTAAGTTGTGTTTTTTAGTATATTTCTAATTCTGCTTCTGTTTCAAATGAAAGTCTTGTTATGTTTTCGCCTTGGTCATCCTAATTTAGCGTATCTTGAAAAGTTTCCTCATCTATTTATCAATAAAAATTCCAATTTTTATCATTGTGAAATCTATCAACTTGCAAAGCATACTAGGCATGCGTGTCCTAGCATTCCCTATAAACCTTTGCATCCTTTTTCCATAATACACAGTGACATTTGGGGACCCTCAAGAGTGAAAAATATTAATTGGACTCGCTGGTTTGTATCTTTTATAGATGATCATACTAGAATCACATTGACATTCCTTATGAGAGAAAAATCAAAAGTCGTGGCCATATTCTGATCCTTTCACACTATGATCAATACCTAATTCAAAAGGAAAATACAAGTTCTTAAGATTGATAATGGTATTGTTCTTGGTTCCTAGCTCTCAGAATAAGGAATCATTCATGTAAGTTATTGTGTTGATACCCTTCAACAGAATGGAGTAGCCAAGAGAAAAACAGATACCTTCTTGAGGTATGAAGATCAATCATGTTCTCTAATTACGTGCTTAAACACTTTTGGGGGGAAGATATACTCACTTCCACCTATCTCGTTAATAGAATGCCTGGTCGTGTTCTCCAGTTCCAATCACCTTGCCAAATTCTTATACAAGCCTTTCCACACATCCAAGCTTTTTCTTCCAACCTACCACCCAAGGTATTTAGATGTTCATCTTTTGTCCATATACACTAACAACATTGAACCAAACTTGACCTTAAATCCATCAAATGTATTTTTCTGGGATGCTCGTCTAATAAAAAAGAGTACAAGTGTTATTCACCTGTTACTAAAAAATTATGTCATTCTATGGATGTTACCTTTTTTGAACACCAATCTTTCTTTCCCAAACCTGCCATTCAGGGAGAGAACTCTAGGGAATACCAACTTTGGGAAACACTCTAAGATACCCAATCCCAGCATTTCCTTTATCCAAGTATCACACAAACTACTTTGCTATCATTCGAGTCACTTAAGAATCCTAGTCCCACATCCGGTCTAAATGATCAATCTAAATCTAAAACTTTTGAGTCTTTCAATTTGGAAAATTAGACCATTCATGATGATTCATCTGAGTCCACTCCAATCCAACTTAGAACAAATGATCAAGAACTCTGTGAACCTGTAGAGGACATAGCACAAATCAAGAATTGTCAAGAGCCTGGATCGGATCCCCTGGCCTCAGAAGATCCTCCTATCTCAAAGATATACACTAGTATAGATTCTTCTAAAGAATCCCTTATTTTCTTTGTTAATGACTCAGCTTTACCTATTGCTCAAAGAAAGGGTGTCCAAATATGTACAAATCATCCAATCGAAGGACACGTGGCTTATGGGAAATTAACACCTGTATATAGAGCCTTTGTCTCAACTCTTGATAGTGTACATGTTCTTAATACAATTCAAGAAGCTTTGAAAATCCCAGCATGGAAATAGGCTGTTGAGGAAGAGATTAAGGCACTAGAAAGTAATGGCACTTGGACTCTCACAGAGTTACCTCGAGGGAAGAAGCCAGTGGGATGCAAGTGGATATTCAATGTTAAATACAAAGCAGATGGGAGTATTGAAAGATTTAAAGTCAGATTGGTAGCAAAAGGCCTTACTCAGTCATATGGAATTGATTATCAAGAAACTTTTGCCCCAGTTGCCGAAGTTAACACTGTTCGAGTTCTATTACCTCTTGCAGTAAATCATGATTGGTCCCTACATCAACTTGACATCAAAAATGCATTTTTTAATGGGGATATTGAAGAGGATGTCTACATAGAAGTCCCTTCTAGTTTAGAAAGTCCTTCAAACAACCAATTAGTTTGTAAGTTGAAGAAGCCACTATACGGCCTAAATCAGTCTCCTAGGGCTTGATTCGACAGATTTACTAAAGTTGTGGTGAAGAATGGCTACACTCAATGTGAAGTTGATCACACTCTATTTGTGAAATTTTCATCAGAAGGCATAAAGTCTATTCTCATTATGTATGTAGATGACATAAGTTTGACATGAGATGACTAAAAGGAAATTGCCATGCTTAAAAGGATGCTTGCGATAGAATTCGAGAAAAAGATCTTGGTCCTCCTAGATATTTCTTGGGCATGGAAATAGCTCGATTAAAGGAAGGGATTGTTATATCACAACGAAAATATATCTTGGACTTGCTAAAAGAAACTGTAATGCTCAGCTGTAAGGCTATAGAAACTCCTATGGACCTTAACTTAAGGATAAACAGGAGTAGGAACATCATCTCAATTGACAAGGGAAGTTATTAAAGGCTTATAGGCAAACTAATTTATCTCTCACATACCAGACCGGACATAGCATTTTTTGTTGTTATGGTAAGTCAATACATGAATAATCCGGGTAAATAACATTTAGAAGTTGTGAATCAAATTCTCAAGTACTTAAAGATGACACCTGGGTACGGTTTGATCTTCAAAAAGTGCGAAAAAATATGAGATAGAAGTCTATACTGATGCTAGTTAGGCTGGAGATTTAACTGATAGAAGATCAACATCTGGCTACTGTTCATATGTGTGGGGGTAATATTGTTATTGGGCAAAGCAAGAAACAATCAATAGTTTCCAGGAGTAGTGCGAAACTAGAATACCGCGCCCTTGCTTTAAGCATATGTGAAGGAATGTGGCTTCAAAGGCTATTAAGGGAATTGAGAGCAGATGTTATGAAAACATATAAAAATATACAGTGATAGCCAAGCGCTATTAGTATTTCTAAGAATCCAGTTCATCATGATATGATTAAGCATGTAGAATTGTTCCACTGAGCTATGTTCTTACTCAGTTGCAAATTGTTGATATTCCCACTAAAGCTCTTCCAAGGATAAGTTTCAAAGAATTCAAATCCAAGCCGAGACTGTATAACATATACAACCCAACTTGAGGGGGAATGTAGATAGAAATAGATTTCAAGTATATTAATTAGAATATTTTTTTAGAAATCTATTTAGGAAATTTTTTTTTTATCATTTATTCTAATTAATTGCTTTCCTTTTTTAGTTTCTAGAATTTTGACTAAGTCTTGGCCAAGTTTTGACCTTCTGTATAAACATGAGTCTTGTATTATATTCTAATTCAAGGAGAATTATTTTCTTTCTCATCAAAATTCTCAACAATCAAGCCATTTAGACAAAAAGTGTGATGCAAAACATACATTATCCTAACAGACACTAGGTTTCTAAAATAAGAATTTATCCCTTATATACTGACATAATAATGACTTATCTTGCTTCACAATTCAGGTGTAACTATAATGCCATGGGAACATTTCAACATCATGTCATATCTCCTAGAATCAAAGATGTACGAAAAAAAAAAGATTATATAAATTTAAGAGGAAACATTGGCACTATCATTTCATTCTTGAATACAAGTTAGGAGGTCCACACAATCTTATCAAACAATTATTACATTGACCACCAAAACCACAACCTACTCCAATCTATATACATGTTATTCCTACTATATCTAATGTAAATTTTGTCATCATCAACGATTAAAACACAGGATGCACATGACATCCCTCATCATATCATTTTTCTATAGACCAAACTTTCAGTCAAGATTCGGAACCCCTTTTTCTTTCTTGTGCTATCATGTCTTTAATTGATGCTCCAACTAGTCAAACTATCCTAAAACCTTTTTCTCAAACTCCATTCCATAACGACATGTTAAAAGATCCACTTGTTGAAAAAAAAAGTTGCAAATATCTCTAATCTCCAAAAAAAAAAAAAAAAAAAGAATAGATCCTCACCCAATACTTTTAACATCTATAGAACCTTCTTCTAAAGGTTCCCATTTTCCAAGAGGACAAAACTACAGACTGCTGCCCAGATAAATGTGCTATTTTTTCCCTTATTGAATTAGAATAAATAATTGATGTCGAGCCATTAAACATTATTATTGATTAAAAGCAAAACTAGAGGTTATTCAAGTTATTATATATGACAACTATAAAAGTCAAACACAGTACAACTATTAATGCACCAATACCAAAACCATATGTTGAAGCCAAAAGCATAATTATGCAATAGAATTTAGGAAAGATATTAACCTCTACTTCCTCAAGATGATTCGATATCTATTTGTATTTATATAGACAAGCACATCATACTTAGAAGAAAAATGCTTGAAGATGCATGTTTTAAATCATGTTAATGTTTATCATATTTCTTTTTTGAATTTTTAGGAAAAGGAATGAAATTTTTTATTTTTTCCACTTTGAAAGGTACCAATTGTTTTTGACAGGCACATTCTAGTACATGCACCACTAAAAATACTATATAAAACTGCTAGAATAAGAGAACTACATTAATTTTTTACAACTACATAAATAACAGCTACATATGATGTTACCATTGTTGATAATACATCAAGAATATATAAAACAATAGACTTGGATTTAAGAAAGAGAAATTGTAACTTAGGAGTTACCTAATTCATGTTACAAGTTTGTAATACTATGGCACTTTGACAACATCCCAGTGATCCCTACAAGTCCACCATGTTTCATAAACCAATGAACCACAACCTTATGTAGTTTTCTTTATTTTTAGTTTCCATTGATGCCAAAAAAACAAGGAACTTCACCAATTGATAACAAAGCAAGAGACAAAACCAAACCTATACAAAACAATAAAGAAACCTAAACAAAGATTAACAACAAGAAGATAACAATGAAATCAAAGAAACTCATTATCACTTATGCTACTAGAATTTGTCTTTACAATTCGACAGGTAGCAACTTCGTCCATTAAATATACTCTCTAATAGGTAAGAAAAACCCCATAGTTCAAGAATTTTGTGGCTTCCTTGTTCACATTTGGATTTATTTGGAGATGTTTTTGGACTTTATTTCTAAGTCTTTCCAAGTTTTGTTTCAAAATACCATTTGCTTTATCCAATCTAACAATTTGATCATGCAAAACAAATAATGTGTGGTGGGGTTACTGCAGTTGGCTAATCACGTGCGATAAGCGTAACGGTTGACTTGAGAGAAGTCCTAAACTAGTGACACATATAGGTTGCCGCAGAGAGAAGCGTGGGAGAAGGAACAAACAAACCTAGTTTCTTGAGTACATAAGTATGATAGAAGATCAAATCAGATAGATTGATTATTCTTGACTCGTTTTTCATAGAATAAGTGCTTTGATCTTTCTTGAAGATATTTTAGCAGAGTTTCTATGTTGCTCTTGAACTTAGCAATGTGCAAAATTTCTAACCTAAATGAGAAGGGCAACCTCCTATTTATAGATGTTGGGAGTTGATGCTAGCCTTTGGATCACTCATAACGATCCAACAACTGAGATTGAAGCCTTTGTTTTAAGTAATTAGCTGAGCTTACAAAAGGGGTTGGAAAAAGTATAACGGCTTTATAATATAAAAGAAGTCTATTATTTATTTAAAATAGCCTTTTTTAATATAAAAGTACTAAAGACTTATTCTAGTCAAATAAACCATAAATTAACCTAGAAAAATACTTTTGGAGTTTAATTTTTACACACGAGAAAACCGAATTAGGTCAAGAGCGGAGTAAACCTGTCCGACGATCCCTGTTTCGAGCCTACCAAGCCAAATCTTCCTTTAACACAGCTTATTAAACTTAGTCTTTTAATACCTGTCACTAACCTAGAAGACTGGCCCGTGACATTAAATTAGGCCAAAAGCCTAATTACCAAAATGACCTTTTATAAATAATATGAATTGTTCTAACCAAGACAAACCAATCATAATTAGAAATTAAATCAAGCACATTCTCAATAAAATAATCACATCGTAGACAATGTTGTTTTGGATATCAAGAGATGAAATATCAAACAGCAGAATACCTATAAATAAAGTTTAAAATAGATATTAGGATTGAAATTGGAAATGAAGTGAGAAGTTACTGTTAAACCAGTCATTGAAAATTTATGCTCGCTCTATGATTCCATTCAATAGTCATCTATTTAGGCTTAGAGTTTTTATTTTGTGTTGTGTATTCAAGATTACGGTTTTGAATTGGGAATATAGTTTAGGTTGGGATGTTTTGATGGTGTGCTTTAGGTTTTTATTGTAGTCCTTGGATGGTGATGTTGATAGGACTAGAGAGTTCTATTGTAGCATGGAAATTAACTACAAAGAGGAAAAAGTCATTAGATTTGTGAGAGCTTTTTTGTAAATGTGTATATATATATCTATGGCATTTTAGTACTTTTGTTATGAATTCATGGGTTATTCTTTATTTTAATTTTACCAAGTCAACAATGCATTAGTATTCGTAGTATATCCAAGTGAATAGTATAATATCAATCTACAACTTATTACATCTCTATGCAATTACTCAAGTGAATGGGTTGAAAGTGTCTTGTGCATCCACACGATGAAACTAACCTACATTGCTGCCTTAGCTTACATATAAGTTAATATACTACTATAGATAGCCTTTGCTACTCTTGCTTTCTCAACACTATTAAAAAGTATTAAAGACAAGACAATGAGGAAATACAATCGAGTTCCTCAAAAACTTTTTACAAGGTGAACACAAAAATCTAAGTTTTTTTCTTGAGGAGATTTCCAAAGTGAACTGTATAACTTTGTGTGTTTTCTCGTGTGCTTCGTCACGAAGTAAAATTTTTCATATTAGCTTAAGACAACACTTTTGCTTAGTATTTATTGTCTCTTTATGTTTTGTTTTTGCCGTGGATTTAATACATAGAGCTTGAAGCAATGGTCATATTTTGACGATATGGATCAATATTAATACCTAACCCTTTAAGATTGTTTTTCTTTGATTCTCTAGTAATACCAATTTGAACTGCTTCCTTTTTAGTTGAACATAGTTGTTTAAGAAGTCTTCAATAATGTCTTTAGGTCGTATAATTTTATTTAGCTTGATTGCATGAGATGTTAAGCAAGATATGTTGAACATCTTCTTGAAATTACCTAGTTTCCTTGAAGATTTCCTTTCTCATTCCATTTTTGCTACAATCTTCTACTTGCTATTTTTGAAACATACATAATGAAATTTATCACCTTTATATAATGATTACAACACGAACACATGTTAGAATCAATTTTGCCAAAAAATTCAAGCTATAAATTTGGTATAACCATGATCTTAATGTTATGAAATTAAACTTAAAGTCCCCTATGGATGTTTATGAAATTAAATTTAAAGGCCCCTTTGGATATTTGTTGAACTCATGGTAGAAAAATTAAATATATTCCTCAAATACATTCAATTCGTGAAGCTAGATCTTCAAAAATTCATTGTGCTACAGAATAAAACTTCTACTTCTATTTGTGTTTTCTAATTTTTTTGTGTACTTCTAAATCATTACAAACATAAACGATAATTAAGTCCTTTAAACACTTATAGTTGAATTGACACTTTATAGCTTTTATTCACTTAGTAAACATATAAAATAACATTTATTTTTCACTTACAAAAGAGGTTCCATCATATATTTAAGACTTTCCTAATTGTATAACATTTTGTTCAGCAAAATTCATAAAGTACTTTTGATGTGAACTCATGATGCAATACTATAATCTTATCAATTATACACAAAATATCAATTTTATTTTGGCCTATTATTTCCATATATCTCTCTCTTTTTACTATCATCTTCAAAAAGGAGATAATGTAATCACTTTCCATAACCTACAAGGGGATATATATGCGCGTGCGTACATATAATCAGTGAGAATATGAGGCTGACGTATTCAATTGATATGTTAAGTCAAATGATAAATATTTTGAAAGTTTTCTATGAAAAGGATAAATTCCCTTAATAATTATAGAGATAAACTCTGTAAAATATTTGTATTAAGAGAATAGGCTCCCCTGAAGATATGCGCATCCTCGCAAAAAATTTAAATATGTCAATAAATATTACATAATATATCGAAGAAACATTTATGGAATAATTCCTGGAAAATCCAAATATAGCATTACATAGCAAAAGTTATAAAAATATAACTAGTAGGACGAACAACCAAGTCTAGCAAAATGTACGAGCATTTGTCAAACATCATCAACAAACATAACTATGGGTGCAAACGAGTCGAGCTTTTACCTGTTTGGGCTCAGCTCGTTTAAGTTTTAATAGGATTGAGTCAAGCCAGGCTCTTAACGAGCTTGGAATGCGTAGGCTTAGCTTGAACCCTTAAGAATTTTCTAGTTTGAGCTCGACTTTGACCCATTTAGCTAAATGAGCCTAAGCTTGCCTTGTTTAGCATACATAATTATATTTATAATATTAATTTAATATAAATAATTATATAATATTATATTAATATATACTAATAAGATTATATATATATATATATGCTAAACGAGCCTTTAACATGCTTGTTTACAAGCCTAACTCACAAGCTCTTAACGAGCTTGTTTGTGAGTAGGCTTGTGAGCTTGAAGACAAGCTCAAGTCCAGCTTGTTTAGCTATCTCGAGTTTAAGTTTGAATCAACTTGTTTAGCTTGTTTAACTAAATGAATTGAGCCAAGCAACACTTGAAACTAGGCTAGGTCAAGTAGCTCGCGAGTGGCTGGGCTCGTCTGCAGCCCTAAACATAACCAACAAAACACTGAACTAAATCTTTAAATCAAAACATTAAAAAACAGTAGAGGTAATAGGAACAAGTGCAGTTTTAGAGTTAAGAGGGTTTGGATCAAAAGTGGTTAGAATAGGGGATTGTTGAACACATCGAGGCTTGACAGTTGGTGGAGTTTTCTCTCAAATTGGTTTTGAAATAGACATTAAATCAGTAGTAGAAAATGTATAATCCTTTGGCTTAAGTTTGGGAGATTTTATCATAGTGCTATGTTCTTCATCAAGACAAACGGTTTTCACATATGTCATGCCCTCTTGAGCCTTTTTAAAGTATTCAAATTTAGAATTTACATGATAAAAAATCTCATTTGCCTTGGATGTTTCTCTTGATCCTTCTGGCAATACTTCATTTAGTTCATTTGAAACAGAATCTGAATTAGAAACCACTATTTTTTTGTTGTAATTTCAAATCCCACTTGTCTTTATCTAGTGTTTAAAACCAAACCTTGGAATATATTTCATACTCTTACACTTATCCTTCTGTTTCTTTACAGCCTTAGACTTTTATCCTACTTCATTTCTAGCTTACCTTCGAAACAACTTATTGGTTAGTACTGTATTTTTTTATAGGCCCAAACACCCCTATTTATTTATGTTTCATATATCTTTATAATGCTAGTTATTTTGTTACCATTTATTTATTGAAAATTTTCCTTAAAATTTTAATATTACATAAATATAAAAGAAAATTTATAAGTTCTACTAGATATCTATACCCTATAAATTTTACGAGCTACAGATTTCAAAGTGGTTATGAAGGGTAACAATATAAATTACGGTTACAAAATATGAAAATCCATACAATATCTATGGCAAAAAATACAATAGAATTTCACATGCTACAATTTCTGCATCCACTCATCCATTCACCCCTATCAAATAATCTCGCTGTCATTGGTATGGGCTCGCATCAACAGGGCCCGGCTCAAATTGTCTACCGATCTTCATTTCCCTCGCTTTGTTCTCCTCTATACTAAAAAATATCATCATACAAGGGAGAAAATAGATAGATAACTGAAAAATGGCCTTCACTGCTGCCTCACCATTTCGAATCCTCTCGTGCTGTTCGCATGGCAACTCGATGTGTTCGTCCTCCTCAAAGTCTTCTTCTTTCATCGGCTCGCAGCTCAAATTCTCGCATCCTTCTCTTTCTGGTATCACTCACTCTTCCTTCTCTTTCTCTCTCTCTCTCTAAAACTCTAATGATCTCTTTTGTTGAACTCTTCGAATTGACTAATTGAACTGGAAAGAATAAGGATTAAGTTCTCTTTATTCGTGAATTCGTACACTTAGGAACGCGGTCAAGGCAACAACTGGTTGTCGTATTCAAAAGAATATCCGGTTTGGAGGAGGCTTTGAGAATCAAAAGGTAAAACACATATCAATATCATTAATTTTAGCGAATAATCGTAGTTTAGCTTATATTTGTGGAGACGCTGGTCACAAAGATCATGGCATAGAACTTGACACTTCGACGTGCTTAGAAAACGATTGAGAGCTTGTCTCTTTCGATTCGGAATGATTTGGATAAAATGTGTGAATGAAAGGGCTTATTGATTTAGGTTGCCTACATCGGGTAACAGTAATATCTGGTACTAGAACCTTTACTAAATTTTGTTATTTAGATGAAAGTGTCAATTTATTGTCTAGCACCACTTCAAAGTCATTTATAGTAGCTTAAAATAGGCAACTGGTATAGTGCAGCTAATTAATTGCAAAAATCTATAGAGTTCAGTTTAATTAGTTAATTGTAAATAAATAAATATTATTTAGCAAATTGACACTTTTAAAGTTTGGGTAGTTAATTATAAAAAATAGGTAAATTCAGATACAGAAGTGACAACTGACCATTATATATTGCATTATGAAGTTAATCATTTGGATGTCAATTATGTGAAACATTTTCCAGTTTTGTTTCACTGATTTTATATAATGAAAGCACTGTGAAGTTATGGTTTTCTGTACAGACACGGTTTGCTATTGAGCACAATGTATAAAAGCATTCGCGTGGCTGTCTTGCATTACTGTTGTGTTGTTTGTAAATTTTTACTCATGCAGTTATACTTGCTCTTGAAAAAGTGCTCATGAAAAAAAGGAGGTTTAGGGATTATGATAGAATTTTCTAAAAGGCCTCTTCTGTGCTTGGAGATAAAGAATGGATCATAATCATACATCTGTGGTAATGTGGATAATTACCTGTTGTTGATATTTTATAGTAACTGTGTTGAACTTGACACTGTTTAACTCTGTATGTGGCATTATATATAGAAAAAGGGAACTTCAAGGTACAAAGAAGTTAAAAGGAAGGCCACCACTGAGGCGTGGAAGGGTATCACCGCCTCTTCCTGTTCCTGACCACATACCAAAGCCTCCTTATGTAGGTTCACCTCAGTTGCCAGAACTTGGGAAAGAATTTCAAATTCATGATTCTGAAGGCATCGAGTGCATGAGGGCTGCATGTGAGCTTGCTGCTCGTGTATTAAATTATGCTGGAACACTGGTTAAGGTGAAAATGATTTTTATGTTATGTGTTACATATCTTGTGGTGCACTAAAATGTTTTGTTACTAGAAGATGTTGGCAAAGGATAGTTTTCGAGTACTTTTACTTGTAGAGCATGCAGATACATGTAGATGTATGGCAATCCTTCACCTCCAGGACGTAAAATAATATGCCATTTTTCTTTTTTTTTGGGTCATTATATATGTTGTTATTTCTGTTTTAGTTGGCAGTTGAAAACTAAATGATGCTGAGGATTGCATTTTCCTAACTTAATATAGCTGTCATGACATTCTGGTAATAGAATTTTAAGGTAATTTAAGTAACATTAATGATAGAAGTAGAGCTAAAAAACTAAATGAAATGTTAGTTGAATGCGGAATATAGAGCACGTTACAAAGTCTTCTTTCCTTATTTTTGTAACAGCTCTATTATAAAACCTAACCCTTGGCAATCTATCAATCTACATGCTGCAATTCTAAATGTGTTTAAGTCATTAACTGATAAGTTTAGGTCAGCTTGTTATTATTTTTTTATATATATAGTCCTTCGTATAGGTCTTTTTCCTTGAAGTTCTTCTCTTGGGGAATTGTCCGATATGAATTGGTTGGAACTAGTTTCCTCCTGCTGATTTCGAAGTGTTAGCTTATATTATGCATAAACTTGTCATGTTTCATTCTATATCTATAGTTGAGATGCCAACATATTTCTATATTTAACATTAGATGTAACACAAGTATGGATTGATTTCACTGTTGGACTTGCATGCATCTTCACATATTTAAGTGCAGAAGTACTTCAATTTATATTTTCACAGGATATTAACATCTTTGCATATGCCAGCAGTACTCTGCAGCCACCTTTTCTTATTATACCCGACTTATGATTAATACTTCATTTTTACCATCAATATGAGTTATTTTTTATTGCATCCCAGCCATCTGTCACAACTAATGAAATTGACAAAGCAGTTCACCAAATGATTATTGATGCTGGTGCTTATCCTTCACCTCTTGGCTATGGGGGATTCCCGAAGAGTGTTTGTACATCTGTCAATGAATGTATGTGTCATGGAATACCTGACTCTCGTCAACTACAGGTCTGTGCTGATCCATTTTTTGTTCTTAAAACACTTTTTGTCAGTTATTGATCAGCGTTCCTGCAGAATGGTGACATCATAAACATTGATGTGACGGTCTATTTAAACGTAAGTGTTCTATCCTACTTACATTTAAGTTTTAAGTGATTGCCTGCATATTTTCTTCATCATATTCAAACTTGTGTGGAAATTGTATGGAGCAGTTTATGTTAGGCTTTGGTTTTTGAATGGAATTATGCAGATGTTATTTTGTAAGTGTAGAAGTTCATAACTTCATCCTCATGTATGTGCACTGCTACAATCTTCTCATTGGGTCTTGGATTTGCATTTTGGTCCTTTAGTTCTTTGTTGTGAGCTTATGCCTTGCCTATTAGAGAAACATGCAACCATGATGCATGTGCCACAAAATATGGAAGATTGAAATTGCTTAAGGTTAGATGTAAAATGATTATGTAACTTGATTAAACCTATGATTACTGAATACATAGAAGTTTAATTTATTGGTCTTATTTTGCAAAAAAATAAAAGTTTTACAGATGCTTCTTGATGGGGGAAAAACACAACTACAGCTATCCTTCCACTACAAGCCTACCCTCTTCTTATAATTTAGGATTGAAAAATTGTTCATTATTATATGATGTGGAGTGCAATAAGAGATATTAGCTTAATCATATTGATATGGATATAAATAGGTATCAAAATCTTCTGGGCATCCAGAATCAGAAGAATTAGTTTTTACACTATGATTGGAGTAAATGAAAGAAATTAGACAGAAAGAAATTGAATAAAAAAATAGGGAGGAAAGAAAATAGAAGGAAAATATTTGTTTGGATAGGAAGATATTAGGAAGGAATTATTGTGGATGGGATGTTTGTTGTTTATTTTTTAAAAACGTGTTAAATTACCAAAAAATGCTTGAAGTTTGAAGTGTCTATTAGTGAAAAGGTATTTTAGCCTTTTCATATACTTTTCTTCTATATTCTCTCATGTGTAAAGATAGGATTGTAAATGGGTCAAGTCAAGATGGTACAATATTGAGCTTGAGCTCTGGTTTGACTTGAAATTTTAAACTTGAGCTTGTTTGAGTTTGAGCTCGGCTTTAGATTTTAAGTTGCGTTTGGCTTGAATTATATATAAGCTTGAGTTCAACTTGATTAAACGTTTGGACTCTATTTATTATAAAAAAAATTTTAATTTTAATTTAAATAATATTAATATCCAAATTCCATTGATATTTATGCTAGACTCGTATTTGATAGAGCTTGATTAGGCTTGCGAGCTAATCGAGCTAAACATACAAAGCTCGACTCTGGCTCAATATATTACTCAAGTAGCTCGAGCTCGAGCTTGGCTCGACTATTTTTGAATCGAACTTGAGTAAACATTAAGCCAAGTTCGATTTGTTTGTGACTAACTTGGTTCATTTGCATCTCTATGTAAAGGAAGAAATTTATATAGGGAATAAATTTATGTGGGCCTCAAGGAAAATTTTTTTACAGAAATTCATTCCCTTCATTTTCCCTTAATTCCCCAAACAAGGGGACAGGTAGTTTTCCCCCCTGATTTTCTCCTTCTCTTTCTTTCCTCCTATCCAATCATAATGTTAATGATACTATCTTGAGAGTCATATCTGTAGGCATCACAAAATCGTGCATGCTTCTATTTATTAGGCATTGGAAACTCTCTATATGGTTCTTATACTATATTTCATGGCAAATAAATACATTTTATCGTTTCTTCTAGGATCTTATAAATTTACACTTCCATCTTATGATGAATACTGTAGATTCTACTGACTGTAACCAGCTTTTGGGCAAATTGTTGATCTTGGGATTAGATGACACTATTGTCACCTTTTGGGGCTACTTACACATTGCAAGTTATACTTCATGACGTGTGTTTTGTGGACTGGTTTATAGCTAGCCTCTTTGGTGTGTGCCCCTTCATTAATTGAAAGAGAGAGAGAGGGAGGAAAATAATAAAAAAGGAAAAATAAAAATGAAAAGAGGAAAAAAAAAAAAAAAATGGAAGAAAGATAGATTGATCATTTTAACTCAATTTCAAATTGCGTACGGTTGCTATAGGGCTAATCATATTACAGGGATGATATGTGTCATCTGCAGCAATAAGTTGTGGTGGAGGAACCTGTGAGTTCCATATATTAATTAAAAGAGGAAAAAAAAAAAAAGGTTTCAGAAAGGGAGGAAACAAGACCTATCCACTTGTTAAATATAACTTGCACTTTGTATTTAGCTTGAATAAGTGCTCACAGTGGGATTTAATCCCACGACCTCGTGCACTTAGTCATGTGGATAAAAGGAACTTACTGAAGGTGGCTAAATAGCATAATATTTTTTTTTTTTTGGGTAAATAGCATAAATTAACAAGCAATATAGTGCAGTTCACAATAAAAAGTACAAATCTAGAAAGGGAATTTTGTGCCATTAACTTTACCGACAAAAAATTTCCTTTGCCCAAAAAATCATGTTCCATGAAAGAGCGGGAGAGGTGGCTGAAAAGGATATATATGGAGACAGTGGAAATTGAAGTTAAAAAAAAAAAAAATAGAAAAAGAAAAAGATATGGAGATTACACTGGAAACATCTTAATGCTTTGCATGCTTACCAGATTTGGTGTTAATGTGATCTGCATTTTGTCTCTCTCTTTAAAATTTTTTTTATCCCTTTTCCTTTTTTAACCCACTTCCTTTTGTGTAAAGAACGGGTATGCTTAGTTGATGTTCTTTCTTCTCCTGTTATTAGTATGTCACTTTGACGAAATCATCATGCATGAGTTAACTATGCTTCCATACTCCATTCTGTATGCTCTCGTGTGCCTTACCCCTCCCCCACCTCCCACTGCTGACCCCACCCCTTTTCTTCTTTTCTTTTCTTTTCTTTTTTTCTTTTTAAATTATTTTTTTATTATTTAAATGAATCTTCTTGAGCGTTAAAGACCAAATTTCTCTTACAGCATTTTCTTTCATTTCTCAGGGTTATCATGGAGACACCTCTAAAACATTTCTTTGTGGAGATGTCAATGAACCACTGCAACACCTTGTGAAGGTGACCTTTCTGACCACTTTTGCAATATATCATGTTTTTCTTGGATCTTGAATCAGTGACAGTCCATCAAGATAGATAACGGAAGAATGCATGGAGAGAGGCATAGCTGTTTGCAAAGATGGTGCTAATTTCAAGAAAATTGGGAAGAGAATAAGGTTTGGTTTCCTTTCAGAAAAAAATGGGTAATATCTTGTGCAGTTATAGTAATTTTATAAGATTTTGACATAAGCAAAGTATTGCTTAGGGTAGATTTGTGATGGTATAATGATTAACCACAAATCAGTCTGATAATCATGTTTCTTTTGCCTGCAAAATTGTCACCATGACATTTAATTAAAAAAAAAAAAAAAACCTGTCACCCTGACTTTAGCAAAATTCATTAGAAATATTTTGGAATGCATAAAGTTAATTTGAAACAGGATTCGCTCAATTCTACTTAGATTGTTTGGACAGTCCTTTGCTGTTAAATTTATGCTTAGTGCATGTAAATCCCTGTGCAATTTTTAATAATTTAATTGTATAATTGTTGGAAGACCATTTTATCCTGGAACTGGAATTAATAAGAGGAGTATGTCACCATGCACATCGAACTGTATGCATAGGTCCTTTGGAAACCAAAGAAAAAGATTGTCATTTCCTGGAACAAGTGCTTTCTTTTGTTGCATCTTATATGATACCTGAACTAGATATTGTTGCCAAGAAGCCCAGGTTATGTTGGTAATTCAACTGCAATATTATGGCAACATAAAGCATTAATATAATATTATTCACTCTTTGTACACTGGGAATATAGAAACTTCACGGAGAAAATGAACATGCTTTAAGGATGATATAGGCTTCATTTCTTCCAGTAAAATATTGTGATGCAAGGATGATTTGCTTCATAATTAAAAAAGTGAAAAATGAAAATCTCTTCCTGTACTTGCTAACTTCTTTCAATAGAAATTTTAAAGTAAATTTTTTTTTCAATTGATGTTGCAGTGAACATGCAGAAAAGTATGGTTATAACATTGTAGAACGATTTGTTGGACATGGTGTTGGAACTATATTTCACTCTGAACCAATAATTTATCATCACCGTAAGTTCTTTTACACCATTGTCAATTCTATGGACTGGGTTGGAATGATTCAGTTTAATATATATGCTTGGTGTAAGAATGGAAGGGAGTGATGTGGAAGGACAGGTATATATGTTAGGCACATGTGTGAAGAAGTAGAATATTATTGATGAGTCTAATTGATTCTCTTGTACAAGGATGAGACATGTATTTATGAGGTGAAAATGGCATCACTTAACAGTACCTGATGTCACTTATCACCATATCCCAACAACCTACTTTTAATGTACAACAAATTCAACAACCCAAAATTAGTACGACAAAAATTATCCCTGATTTTAACATCTCCCCATAAGCTGGAGAATGGATGTTTAAACTTGTAGAATCATATGAGTAAAATTGCGATTTTGATAACTATGGTCCAACAATGATGTGATCCTTTCCAAGGCAAGGAAGAGCCTAGTAAAGAAAGATGCGCCCGTGGTATGAGACTTGACTTCTGATCCTACTCTTAAGACAGAAACTTAAACATAAGCTAAAACTGTTTAAAGCTTCTTATCTCTCTTGCAGTTAGTGAAGTGTTTCTTGGGTGAGGAACACGAACCCTTAAGAGAAGAGAACGTCGTTAAGACAGAAACTTAAACATAAGCTAAAACTGTTTGCTGTGAGCAAAGGCGAAGTCTAATAAGGGGATTTCTAGCTAGAGAGAGGGCTGACCATGGAGATGTTAGACAAAGGAGATACAATAAGATACCATGTTCTGATGAGTAAAATGTGTTATTAATCCGATAGTAATGGGATACAAAGAGTAATACATGCTTACATATATGTATAAAGCTGTGACCCTACTTATGTATAACACAAGGTTGAAAGAGACAGTTTATCCTTATACAAATAATTTAAACAAATGTTATGACGTGTTTATAATAATAATAAGTGTTAAAGTCCTTCTATAGCTCTCTTGCTAGATAGAATAGCAACTATTTTTTACTTCCCATTCCTGTACAGGGGTGATAATCCTTTTGATCTCTCTTTTAAATGCACTGCATCATAGTTTCTCGCTCTCTCAAAGTTTGAGTTAGCGTAGTCCAATTTTTAAAGTACAGTCTGGTCATCATCATTTGTAAATAGCAAGTTATGCTTAGCATTTTGCCTCTGAATATACTTTTGCTTATCTTGTTGGTTTGGCACAGGTAATGAAGAGCCTGGTACTATGGTTGAAGGGCAAACTTTTACAATTGGTAAGTTCATTCCATTCCTAGAAGTTCTGGAAACATTGGACTTGTACCTTCGTTAATTTTTGCTTTTTGCCAAAATTATATGATTACAAGTTTAATCACACTTCCCATGCGCTTAGGGTGCTCTATCATCACCATTATTATTGTTTTTGGGCACTGTAGCCTCCTTAACGAGAAGGCTGGTTTTTCGGGCTATATGTTCATCATGAAATTCGTTGCTGCATATTAGTCCATTTCTACCATTACTACGCTTAGGATTTTTGTACGGTTCTTTCTGGATTTGGTACTCTCTGTAGCTTTACTATAACCATAGGACGCTTACTGCTTTTTTTCCAGGGACCATTTCCATATTTTCTTGCTGACCAGAATTCAAAAATAAATAAATAAATAAAACTGAGAGGCACCATGTAGGATAATCGATTTTAATTCATCTAACTGGTCATATCTTGCCAACAATAATGTCTATGATAATGCTTATTAGTTTTCTTTATTCCCATATGTATAACAGAACCAATTCTCACATTGGGAAGCATAGAATGTGTGACATGGCCAGACAATTGGACAACAGTTACGGCGGATGGCGGCCCGGCAGCACAGTTTGAGCATACTATATTAATCACTAGAACAGGTGCTGAGATCTTAACGAAGTGTTGAGCATCGCATCATTACATTCATCATTTTTTTCCCCTTGCGTACGGGGGTATTCTTAAACGCTGCATTTTCTGCATGCTCCGGCGCTGTCCCCTCTCTTGTTTTGGGGTTAATCTAACAATTTTCTTTTCATTATTTTCTTATTTAAAATATACATTATTTAGATATATACTATAATAATTTTTTGTTGCCTCAAAAAGCCTAATGAAACCGCCTCTAAAAGTCAACTAAATGGAGATGAGAATCGAGAAAACCCCATACACACAGCCATCTTTTTTTGGGGCCAATATATATATATATAGAAGGAATATTAGTTGCCAGAATATTTATAAGATTATCTAAGTGGTTGTGCTATTTATCCAGCTTCGTTTCTAAAAGTCTTTAACTCGTATATGATTCATATATTACATGCGTTTGAAAAGTTGATATTGTAATTTGTCCCATTGGCATTTGATAATCTGTTTGTTTGGATTGGATCGGCTTGCTTATACATTAAGAAAATCCCAAAAACAAAGGTGTTCCCGTTTATTTAATTTGATATATATTTATGACGAAGATTATGATGCTTGTAGAGATAGCTTTATATATTTTTGTCTAAATGTATTGTGGATGTTATAACTGGACAATTCAACAATTAACTTAGACTTTGGTCCTCTTATTTAATGCACTATTTTTTTTTTTTTTGGGCACGATGGAGGGATCTAGCTTGTTCAAATACTAAAACTATAAAGGTTTTGAACTAGGATTGAATATCGAAAAATAATAATGGGATTTTCGTTCCTATGAAAGGATATGGACATAATCAATCTGATATGATGCGAATAGAATTGACCCAACCTTGTGATTGAATCGTGAATTTGGTATGACTTACTACAGGGCCTTAAAACAACATTTGTTACGACTTATCTAGAATCAATCAGCCGAGTTCGCCCTAACCTAATTCAATCAATAGGAGCAAACTAATAAGGAAAGTAAACTGCTATAAACGGTTTAATAAAGCTTAAATCTGATTAATTTATTATTCCATTGTCAACTAAGAGGCTTATATATAGACTTACGAGAAACCTTAGCAACTAGTAACATAAGAAAGAAATAACTATAAACAAAAAATATCATAAATAATATCTTAAGAAACTAGGATATACATAATAAAGAACCATCGAATATGAAAATACTCCAAATAAACATTAGCAAAAATAATTTCAACATTAACAAAAATAATTTCAATATCAAAGAAATTGAAAAACTGAATAAGGTAACAAAAATAGCTTTGAACGAAAAAAACCTAAAATAGCTAAAATGATGAAATATTCATCTAGAATCGGCTAGAAGCTGGTCTCGATCGGATCGGTTGCAAGACCTGTCGGTTGCCGTGGATGATTTCGACGTGGTCTTGTGTGGCTCAACTTCTCTTGCAAGATTCCCCATTTGTCATCAAATCTCGATTCTTTCTATGGTTTTATAACTCAATAACATCTTTTTTAATCTCTTAAGTAGAAAATATTAGGCTCGAATGCCTTTTTCCTCCCTCCCCTCCTCGAAAAAAAAAAAAAAAATCCTGATTCTTACTCTAGATGAAAAAACAAAATTGTGATAGACGAACCAAACATACCTGCCATAGCTATCATAAATTTTAGATTTATATTTATTTTTTAAAGGAGAACCAAATCTGAGGTGTCCTTGTATGTTTCTTGACCAATACAAACCAATTTGGATTAAAAAAAAAAAATCCATGAGTTGTCCTTTTTCTTTATTTTTTTTTGTTCCTTTTTTTCCAATTTTTTGCCAAAATCACCAATTCTGATAGCGTATAAATATTGCATTTTGGGCACCTAAGGTTATTCTGTCAAATTCTTATGTTTTTGAAGTGGAACAACAAGAGAGGTCATGTCAGATGGTTTAGAAGAAAAATAAGGCCATTTACCAAATACCCTTATTTTTTTTAAAATCACCAACTAAAGTTGACTATAAATCATATATTTTGATATTCTGAGTTCACCTTGCCAAATTCTTATCTTTTGGGGTAATTTATTTAGTGTGATGTCTTTAGATGATTCATTAGTCAAATGAGCCACTTTGAGACCAAAAATTCACAAGTTGTCAATTTTCACCAAAAATAGCCAATTTTGTGTCTTGAGAATTGAGATGATTGATAAGCGTATAAGAATCAAATACAAACCCAGACATCTGGAACAATATGTTTAGTGGGATCTCAAATCTAATCAGTTTTACAACAGCTCATAGCCGTTAAAACATCTCATACACAGATTCAAAAAAAAAAAAAAAACAACGAACTTATATACGATATCACAAATCCAATAGATAGATACTATAAATAGATGGAGAAAGCATGAAAGGAGTCACCTTGGTTCATTAGATTTGAACTCATTCATGAGTATTCAGGAGCTACTGGTAGCTCGAAGTCAGTAAGTCTTTCACCTTCTTTACCTCACAAAAAAAAAAAAAAAAAAAAACACAAAAACAACAAGCTTAGTTCTTTAGTTTACGAACTTAAACACAAACTTTTCCTTGAATAGAACCCTAATCGTTTCACCGATTTGCAGAGTAATAAGTTCAAGATTCAACCATGCAAGGTTGGATATATTATCTTCAAGGTCGAGACTACTGATTCCTTGTTCATCTGTGAGCAGGAAAGTTTTGCTCAAAGAGGTTCTCAAACCCCTTTTTTAAATCTAGGGCTTTCTCTTTTTGTAAATGACAAAACAAACAATGAAGAGTAGATGTTTTTTTTTTGTTTGTAATACTATTGGCCTTTTAGTGCTAAACTATAATGTAGACAATTTAAAAAGCTGGATATAGTGTCGGATTCAATAAAGTGGCTGGACCAAGATTTTTGAGTAATCGAACTTGGTTATCTTTTAGCTTATAATAATAAGCTAAGCAATTTGGTGCTCCTATTGAGTTTTGATTTCATTCCAATAGCGGATGCCACCCGGAGGTTCTTTGGTTGAATGAGGAAGTCTCATTGCATATTAAACAAGTTGAGGATTTAGGTGATAAAATCAATACAATGCAATCAAGATTAGCAATGATAGATGAACGGATTAATAGTGTGGATGATAATCTGTGTTTTGTGGTACAATATGTACAAAAACAAATGAAAAAAGATCAGTGTGAGAATTAGGACAGAACTGATATACATGAAAATAATTTGCCTTCATCATCTTCTCATGAACACACTAGGGATTCATTCTCTTACATGAAGAGCATCAAGTTAGAATTGCCTTGTTTTTCCGATGAAAATCTAGTAAGTTGGATTTTTAAGGTACTCAATTTTTTGAGTTTCATTAGGTGCCAGTTATGGATAGAGTACGATTGGCTTCTTTTGCTATGGAAGGTGATGCTTTGGATTGGTTTCAATGGATGACCAGAAATGACTTGATTTCTACTTGGTCTTCTTTTATTTCCATGGTGGAAATATAGTTTGGCCCATCTATATTTGAAGATTTTTAGGGTCAATTTTCCAAGTTAACTCAAGAGGGCAGTGTGGCTGACTATCAATTACAATTTGAGAAGCTTTGTAATCGAGTTTCAGGTTTATCAAAGAGTTTTTTAATAAGCTATTTCATTTTGGGCTTAAAACCTGTGTTGCAACAAGATGTATTATCTTTTAAACCTTCTTCTTTATTAGAAGCAATTAGCTCAGCCAAATTGCAAGAACATAAGTTGAGTTACTTCATAAATATGAATTTGTGAAAAAGATGAATTTATAGGTTACTTTGCATTCAATGTCGTATAGTTTGTAAGCATTGAATTCTCAAGGAGTTATATATATGCACAAATAGGAATGAATACCTTGCTCCTCTCTCTCTCTCTCTCTCTCTCTCTGATCGCCTATTGACTTTATGATTTGAATATTTTGGTTTTCTTAACAATCTATGAGAATTTTACAAATTGTGTATTATCAATTTGTGATTTAAGTACAAAACCAGTTTGATTTCATTTCTTGTATGTTGTAATCGATATTGAATAATTGATTTCATCTATCTTCTTTACATTTTACTAGAGAAAAAAAACTAATAATATATAAATAAAACCCTAAAAACTACAAAAATATTACTTATTTTTTTTTTTTGGTGAAGTCTAGAACTCAATATTCATAACAAAGCAATGTAGAATGCCTCCTAGATATGCATTCACATTTCATGCATCCGAAAATATATTTTGACCTTTTAGGGCTATCCTGTCAGATTTCTATTTATTTATTTACTTTTTATAGGGACTATTGTTGAGTTGATATCATATTATTATAAATTAAAACATGCTAATTAGAGTGTTTAAAAATCCACAAGTAGTATTTTTCCCCCTAAATTTTGCTCAAAATTACAAAATTTGATGGATTACTTTTCATGGATTAGACTCTCATTGTTATATCGTCAAATTTATTCTTTAAAAGGGAACAACCACTAAGGTGTCCTTAGATCATTGAGTAAAAATTAACAATTTGAGTTGCCAAAAATCTATGAGTAGTGATTTAATTTTCTTTTCTTTTTTTTTTTCCAAAAACATCTAATTTTGATAGCCTATAGACTGTGGGATTTGAGGTTGGTCATCATATTAAATTCCAATTTTTCCAAGGAGAACAATTGGTGATATTATGCCTTTTACCTGTGAGCATTATAGTCTGTTGCTTATCTCACTCAAGTAAAATACAGTAAGGCTATCTGACGTTACCAACTGCTTTGGTTACTTTTAAAATTTTCTGAAATCATTCTTTGTTATATAAATAGTTGTGAATGGAAGATCAATCGAATATCTTGTTTTGATTTTGAAAATCTGGGTTAGGATTGCGTTTTGAGAATCTTTATGGAAACCATCTCCCTTTAATACATTAATAAAGTAATATTTTAGGGCAACATGGCCCAAATGTAAGATAATCCCAAAGTCCAATGCAAATCTTGGTACATATAGGGTCCACAAGCAATATTAAAAATAGTAAAAATCTATAAAAGTTTTTTTTAAATAATAAAATCTATAAAATTCATAAAAGTGAAGACGCTGTTCGTTATAAAATCTACTCTTTATCCTTATTAATCTAAGTTATTCAGCACCAAAGTATTATTTGAATCGTGATAAGTTATTAATTAAATTTTTATGGCTGTTCATTAATTGAAATCGGTTTAGTGGGTAAAGAACAGGTTTAAGCTAAACCAAACCATAATGAGGTAACATAAAACCGGTTAGGTTTGTCAATGGGGTCAGCTTTTTTTTCATTTCTTTATTTTAGTCGTTATCGGTTTTAGAAAATCGATTCCCATTCTTGGTCTAGTTTGGTTTGCACGAACCATCCCTGGACTAATTTGATTTTTTTTTTTTTTAAAACTCTATATTGAATTTTTATTTTTAATATTCGAAATTTTCTTTGATGTTTTTATTCATTATTATTAGTTTTACAATTATTTGTCCATAAAAAAGTTATCACAAAAGTACCTAGTTTTTCAAGATCAAACACATTCTTGATAAAGTTTGTTTCCAAACTATGATCCAATTTTGGAGATTTATTGTTTACAATTTCAATTTATGATTATTTTAAGATTGAATCTATATGATAAACTCTACATATATATGGTTAGCTCCAATTTATAGAAAAATATTTAATTTCATGCTATTAAATTCTTATTTTCTTTTCTTTTACTTAAAACGCTTTTATAACCTCAATATCTTCTAATTGCGAACACAACCTCCAATTTAGAGGGAGATAATTTTTTTTTCTATTGTTTCTCACTTCTAAAAGACTAAGATGACATATAAGCTTGTAACTCCCTTCAAATCATTATGGTTGATAAATGGTTTAAAGGCACAAAGGAAGTAAATAGCAATATTTATTAGACCCTAATCTCACTATAAAATTTTTAGACAATTTAATAAATATATGAGGGGAAAAGAAAATTTTAATTGTTGCACTTATAACCGCAAGATGACGCCTTGTCATGAATAAGTGTACCATTAAAACAATATTTCTCGGGTCTCCATCCAACAAAGTCCTTCTTTTGCCTATGAAATTGATAAAAGTTAATATTATCGCCTCTTGCTATGTCGAGAATATTAGCCTCAGTCTCACTATAAAATTTTTAGCTAATCCAATAAATTTACGAGCAAAATTGATGATTTTGTTTTTGCTAAGACAAAGAAAGCAGTGGTTGAGAAAAATTTTCATTACTTTAAAGCGACATGATGTATCTTCTTACCAAAAGATATGGAAAAATTGATATTTAAAGGAAACATGATGACATTTCATCGCTCTAATAAAAAGAAAGAATATGGTGATGCGTCAGAGCATTTTTACTTGTTGACTTCGCTGTAACTACAATTTCATTATGATCTTATTTCTTATGACGATTTTATAAGAAATTCCTATTAAGAAATGAGGAGCTTTTACGGTCCCGCTAATTGGACTGCTAGTTTACTTCAATTATCTAACTATTAAAATAAAAGGATTAAGTTCATTTAAAGTATCAATATTTCAAATAGTTAAAAATAGAAATCAATGTTTTGTAAAATGAATCAAAATGAGGTATCTACGTTTCGTAAAGTTCATTTAAGGTATCAACACTTTGATTAATTTTCAATTAAGTTTCCTAAATTTTTATTAATGGTTAAATATTAATACCTTATTTGATCTACTTTACAAAACGTTGATACCTCTTTTTAACCACTCGAAACATTGATACCTTAAATAAATTAATCTTCAAGCGTTGATTACTCTTTTAAACCACTTGAAACGTTGATATCTTAAATGAATTTATTCCCAAATGTTGATACATTTCTTTATAATTCACCCTTAAAAATTTTTTTGTGGTAGTTCCAAAAATACTTACTTCTATATATATATATAAATATAACGTATTCGTAAAATATTTGGAAAATGAAGGCATATTGGGTGGCGTTGAAAGCTTTTTTGTTAGCAAAGTCTCTTTTGACCAAGAATTCAAAAAGTTTTTTTGTGTGACAAATAACTAATCAAACGCTAGATTAAATTATCTTAGTCTGAAAATGGTTAAATTTGGGTTTTGATTCATCCGTCGTTGAGTGATTCAATTTCGCCATTTTATTGGTACTAACCAATACCATCTAATAAAAGATAAATTGTATTGATAATGACTTCATAACCAATTTTTCTATTGATCTATTCATATGGTAATTGGAATAATAACTACTTTTCACTAAAACTTATAAATGACAATTCAATACTAGAATTTTTTTTTTCAAATTACCTGATTTAAATAAAAAATTAATAAATAAAAATCTTATTATAATTTTATTCTATTTCTAATAGCAATTTCATTATAATCTTATTCATCCAGTGATATGAAATGAAGTAGCTGTTTATTACGTGTGACCGTATAATGCTACTCACTTTGGTGCTGGTGAAGAAATTGAAATGGGTGCCCAAGCTATATGACTTACGCAATTATAAGTATTTGTAGAAATAGATTGCCTTGTATGTAAACTTTGTATTGGGAACTTTAATGTTTCGTTATAAACCTCGTTATAATGGTACCCCCCACCTTAGACGTGGGTGAAAGAAGGAGATAACGTTTGGACTTCTTGGAAAGATTCAGCCTATCTTTTACTTGAAGTAACCTAAAATCAAAACAAAATGTGACAGTACAAGGTGACTAGTTAAAACCGCATATTTTTTTTTTGTTTTTTAATATCATCAAAAGACTAGAAGAATTGTAACTTTTGATCCAATTTTTAGAGAGTTACATGTATTTGAGTCCCGTCTATTTGTAGTGAATGATTTAGATCAGTTTATAACTAATTTAATTTAAATATAATTGGTGCAATCCATATCCTGAATGTTGTGACTCTTAAGAAAAGACATAATCTTTGAGATTTGTTTATAAATATAAAATGTGTTGCTTCTTTAATGAAAGACAGATCCTTATATGAATTTCATTATTTTTCTTCTGCACTTCTCTCCTTTAAACAACAACTATATAGAGACATCTCAGAAGAAAAAAAAAAAAAAAAAGAAATCTAAAGAGTGATTTTATAATTAAATTTTTACTATATAAGTATTAAGACTTAAATTAGATCTTGAGGGAATTCTGCTTTAATAAACTCTTTAGGTGGAAGGTCTACATTCTCTTAAAAAGAGTGAATTTATTTATACTTCTAACTCTATCATTGTATTTTTGTTTTATTAAAACCGAATTTATTGTTCTTTATTCCTAACATTCCCTATAGAAATCATCGCTTTGTATTAATGGTGCATGATGTTTTGTTGAATTTGGTTAGGTGTATATCTTCCGCCATTTGATCATGCATATTTTTTTAAGGCAATTATAACATAGCATTGAATAAAACTGGCCTATTCATTTTCTGAAGTAACACACAAGAGGGCCACATTGCTCGATTCCAAGTGGCTAAAGGCTAAATTTTCTTCCTTTGCCTTCTTTCACTCTTCAGAAAATGTTCTCATTGCGTGACCCTCTTGTCTCTTTTCTGATGACATGGGAGATGATGACAATATAACATTGTCTTTATTTGTATAGGGAGATATCCGAGAAAAGGAAAGTGTAGGACATTTTCCTAAAAGGGAAAAAACTATAGTTGAAAGCGAGTAATGTTACAGTACAACAAAGAAATTGCATGAAATAGCTAGCTAATTTTAAATTCAAAGACATCTCTAAATATCTACTACATCGTGTTGGCAATTATTAAAAGTCTTGTGTCTTGCTGCTAGATCTAAAGGCTGTAGAACAAAAATATGACGCGTAACTATCAATTATATTTTGATATGTGGAAAAAATAGTGATTTATGGATACAATTAGTATTAAAATATGATTGGTATTTACTTATCGTATGTGTATTATATGTGATATAAAACTTTTCTTGTAACATAAACCAGTTTATTAAATCTTATTTAAAAATCTAAAACTTGTAATTTAATCCATTTAATAGGCATGTTTTCTATTTAGGATGAATGCACTTATTTTCTAAATTAGTTATAAAATAACTATATTGTAATTGTCAAGTCTCTTTATATGAAACGCATTTAGTAAAATTTTTCATTTGTTAAATAATTACAAGGAAGCTATACAAAAACTATAAAACTACAACTACGTGTAAAGATAGATTTGATCTATTTTCAAGTTAAATCATTAAATGTATTGATAAGTACAATAAAAACATAATAGTTCAATGTCGCTTCATACTTTGAGTGCTAGACTACCTTAAAAATTTTATGGAGTGGTTGTTTCATGAGTTTTAACACACAAGTCTTGAGCAAAAACTTATTCACATATGTAGGTAATTCAGTTTTTATTAACATTATCAAGTTGTTTCACTGACAATGTTAGGTTTTAATAAGGTATGCACTGCAAGTGTGTTCATATTCAAAGAGAAGCTCGAAATTGCTTTTATATGGTATATAAAGTGGTACAAATAAGGAATCTATCTTTTGTGTTTATTTGTTATCTATTTAAACGTTAATCTCATTATTCAACATTTTAGAATGTTGAATCCTTATTTGGATCACTTCATATATTGTTAATATCTTTTTCTAGCTACTTAAAATGATATTCTATTTAAACTTATCTCAAAATATTAATGTCTTCGGATCTGTTTAGATCGTTAAATTTTTATCTATATCGGATCTGTATTGGCAACTTATCGGTATCGGATTAGTATTGGTTTAGTATCTATTTTGTTTTGTTAGTTTATGAGTAAAACTGTTAGTTTTTTACTAGTATTATATTTGTATCGATTTAGTACCAGTTTGGTTTGAAAATAATGTTAGAATGATACCAAACCAATGCACTCAATCAAGCCCATAATTTTCTTAAGAATATTGATTGAAGTAAGTAAATGATAGTGTATAAAACCAAACTATAAATACCAAAAAGTCTAAATCGTAAATGAGTTTTTGGATCAGATTAGGACATAATTGTAAAACTTGCTTATTGAAGAGGTTTAGTGCTTGACCTACATGCGAACAAGTTTATAAGTCCAAATGAATCTCACCTATTTATTAATAGCGTCAAGTTTTGCCTACATTAGCCCTTTACAATTGTATTTTGTCATGTTCACATTGACAAATTAGATACCAAATTACTGGTCTTACTATTATATGTCTTTTTACCATCTAAAACCAACTTCATCCTCTTACCATAAAACTTTAATTCTTTTGCAATACCTAAAAGAGGATGAATATTGACTGTCTCAAAATTGGTATCTCTATTGTATCCCCATCAATTATAATATGATACGTAAACAAATTACATAACTTAATACAAATATTATTCATTGAAATTGCCACATGTTTAATTACAATTGGTTGAGACAGATAACAGCATCGAGAGAGTAAATATTGATAATCCAGAGGATGTTGCCTTTTCCTAAGCGCTTATTTATTGTTTTTATTTTTCAAACTTTCAAGTAGCATACAAACCTTTTCTCACTATAGTTCCCAAATGGTGGAGATAGTGATGGCCTATAAGCTTCTAACTTGCTAGGTGTTATTTCACTTTTGCTATTAAAATTAGAAACTATCATAAGAGTTTTTGTCTTTTTAAAACATTTTGGGAGACTAATTATCCAAACTTGATTTATATTATATTAATAACCAAATTATTGTAACAAAATCGTATTTTAGACATGTAATTTCTACTTTTACTCAAGAATAACATATCTAATATACACTTTTAATTATGCTATATAGAAAATCGGAGGTTATAAATAAGAATTAGGAGCATGTTAAATTTTGGAACCATAGGTTATAAATGCAAGTTTTTAAATTTTTTAAAAATATTATTAAAATGTGATTTTAATTTTTGAAAAACACAATTTTATTCTTTTTCGAAATTATATTTTACTAATGATAAACAATAATTACTTTATATAAACAACATTTGGGTAATTTTTTTTTTTTACAAGAATGACAAACAAGTGTGTTACACCTAGTGTGAATAAAATAACAATCCTAATGCATCCTAAGGCCTAATATTTATATGTGACTTATACATGCAAAGTAACTAATATAAAATAATGACTTTGTACGAATGGTTCATGGTGTTCTCTTCAATTTGTTAGGTATAGATCTAATTATAATATATGTTATTGGATTTCCACCTAGTCATTCATCCATTTGCAACATAGAATATGGTACACATGGTACATCATTTTTTTTTGGGGCAATTGCACATGATGTACTATTGAATTAACAGCCTGAAATAACATCATGTTTGTTTGCCGAAGTACACACACAGGAGGGTCCATAGGATACGAGTCCCATGTAGCTAAAGGCTAAAGTTTCCTCTTTTGCTTCTTTCTTTCTTTAGAAAATGATCTTTGCTTGATCCTGTCTTGTCAATATAAGGGACATTTGAGATAAAAAAGAAAGCCAAGGAACACTTCCCAAAAAAAGATAAAAGATAAACCTAAGTTGAAAGCTGAGCTAACATTGATGAAATAAAAATTTAAGGGTTTTAATACATTATATATAGATTAATTAGTAGTATTTTCATTTTTCTATTTTTTTAAACTCCTCAATACTACTAACATATACCTAATATATTATTATTTGCCTATTATTCATCCTAGATCTCTTTGTTGTATGAATTGAGAAATAAAATAAAATTATAATAGAATTTTTATTTGTTAATTTTTTTATATGGGGTATTTTAGATAAAATGGAAAAAAAAAACAAAACGATTCTTGCATTAAATTATAATTCATAGTTTAAGTAAAAATGATTATTTGATGTTTATTTTAACAAAGATTCCTTATGGAATCGTTGTTACAGATAATCAAACGCCGTAATAACTTTTTTTAAAAAATAATGTTATAATAAAGTTATTATTATAGCAAGGTAAAGTAACAGATACTATATTAATATCAAAACATCAATAATCAACTCCAAATTAGATCTAGATTTCAAAATAAAATTGATAAGTAGAAGAGCAACATTAATTCTATTCCTTTATGGAAAAATTAACAAGAAGTGTTGCTCTTCAACTAACAACGACTAATAAATCAGCTTCTTGAACTTTTATGTAAATGAACATCAGACAAGTTCGATGTACACCTTCCTGATCCATCCAAAAACCTACCTACTTATCAACACTCCCCCCCTCTTACGATCCACAAGATTGTCAGAAAAATTCAAAAGCAAAAAAGTGAAAACATGACAAAAACATCATAGAAACAAGTCAAATGTTATAAAGCCGGAACCACCATCTGTTTCTTATTACACCCTAATGATGACATGATGTCCCCTTGATCTCTCATTCTCTTATTACCACTACCACAATGACTCTCGACACAACCACTACCATTATTAACACCAACATCAAATATATCAACTCCAAAGAGCCTAACAATCTGAACCGGCTGATTTGCTCGCGGTTTACTAACTGAACCGCTCGGTCTACTCCCCCGGGGCTGGCATTCGATGTAAAGCTGCTTGTCCGGTCCAGTGGACCGGTGGAAACAAACCGTATCTCCGGCTTTCAAGTTGTTCTCCTTAACAAACCGGCTCCACCCTTTGGTTAGGACATAGCTTTGGCTACTATTCCAATACGAATACCTAAATCTCCATACTTTGCCTCCGGCATCCTCAAAATTCAACAACACTCCTTTACAAGGAGTGTTACTACTAGACAAGTGAGCTCCATTAGGGCGGTTAAGATCGTTAACACTACTTGCACTCGAGCCGCTAAGTGGGAAGTGTTTCTCCGCGTGCTGCTTGGGTATAACAAGGCGGTTGAGCTTCCGACATCGCTTGGCGTCACAGCCTTCTCGAAGAGATCCTCACGCGCGGCTCTCCCACCGCTGCCAAAAGGGGTTTTTCGATCTTTGATAATTCTCTTGCCATCTCCATCCAACACATAGGTTTTCGTGCATTGCGCGAGCTCGTCGCAGTAGGTGTGCTTCCTCAACATGTCCACGATCTCGGCCTTGGAGCGGGACCCTAAAAACGCCGCCTCGGCGTCGTCGTTGATGGGTTTGAAGTTGAGCACCGAGTCGCGGCCGCGGAATCTCTGTGCGGCGACGTCGTAGGCGCGTGCAGCTTCATCTTCCCCATTGAAGGTGCCGAGCCACACGCGCTGGTGCTTCTCGTAGATTTGGGCCCCAGCGACCGTTTGGCTGAGGAACGACACCTTTGTACTTTGAGGAAGGAAGCTTTCTTGACTCCACCTCACAGTCAACAATCACAGCTCCACCAACACCACCTGTTCCGCTTCCCACCCGGCAGAGACTCGATGGCGGAGACGACTTTAGTGGCGGTGGGGGTGGTGGTGACAAGGACGATGCGGAGAGGCTTGTGGCTGATGCGCTGTCGTCTGAGCTGCTCATGCCATTATCCATTGTTAAGAATAATTTATCCTTTTATATGTGTGCTTGTGTCTTGTGATGTTGTTGTTGATATAAAATAAATAAAAGGGTTGATGGCTTTTTAGAGAGAGAGAGAGAGAGAGAGAGAGAGTAGGGTTGTTGTTGCTGTTGTGTTGTATGAGTATGGGGGAGGGGATGACTATTTATATAGGGAAGCTTTTATTTGGGGTTGAGAGAGAGCAGGTTTGCTGCTGCTGCTGTGTCGTATGAATGTGGGGGAGGCGATGATTATATAGAGGGAAACTTTTATTTGGGGTTAATGATGTTTTGAAAATGAATAAAGAAGACAACTTAGGATTAATTAAGGAAAGGATTTGGGGTATACGGGTAAATTATATGGCATGCTATGGTCAACTCTTAGGACGAAGTTTGGCAAGGTGCTTGGAAGATTCGTCTCATGTTTATGTTGGAGAGAGGGAGAGTATTCAGATAGAGATGGATGGTAATTGATTTTTCTTTTTTTTTTTTTCCCTCCTTTCTCTTAATTGGTAAGTAATGAAAATTTCGATAGGGATGGATTGTAATTGATTTTTCTTTTCCTTCTTTCTCTTTAATTGGTAAGTAATGAAAATTATATAATTTTGTTTTTGACTCCAAATTATTCATTCAAAGTCTATAAGCACTTTATTGTCATTAATTGTGGGACATAATAAATAATTATTGTCCGTTCACTTTACAATAATTATAATTCCATTTCAGTCTTATTTGTTATGAATCTCTATTATAAAAAAATATTGAATAGTCAATCATTTCCCAAACCTATAAATGGTAATTCAATATTAAAATTATCTTTTTCACCAAAATACCCCAATTTAAATAAAAAATAATAAAGGAAAATTCAATTACAAATTTATTCAATTTCTTAGTAATAAGAATTTTATTACAGTTTTATTTATTTAGTGAAGTGAACAGACATTAGGGTTAATTATGTGATAAAAAACATAGATTATTTCCCAAATGTAAATCTTTATCTTGGGTATTTAATATAAGGATTTAGGTAAAGGTGGAACCTTTTTATAATTAATTATCCATCCTTATTTTTGGCTAAAACATAGTTTCATGATCCTCTAATAAATTATCTAACCATTAAAATAATTATAGTAAATGATATATTAAATATTTTAATGATACATTAACTATAAATTTAAATTTAAGTTGTTGCTAATGATCTTATAGCTAGTCTAGTAGCATCTTCCTTAATCATTTAAGTATGAGACATTATGTTTGACTTTTCCCTCCCCATGGTAAAAAAGAAAATCTAAGCCGTTAAATGACTAATAAAATTAGTCTCATTGAAAAAGAAAAAGGAGGAGACCATAAAATTTTTCGTGCATATAATTACTTTTTGGAAGAGAGGAGACAAATTTGTTGCTTGTTATTTAAATAATAAAACTTAACTTTGCTTCCCATTATGTTTTTATTACTTGTTTGACAACATTCAAATTTTGCCATTTATATAGAAATATCAATTGCTAAGAAACTCGATAAAAACCTTACAAATAATATGCAGAGGATTTTAAAGATATAGATTTTTATATTCTTGATGTATTAATTATCTTCTAGACCACTTAAACGTGCTTAGAAATAAATATGACCTATAATGAAATAATCATCTTTTTTTACAATATAATAATCATGAGAATTTTCATCATGCACTTTATCTCTTTGCATATTAATAATGAATATTAATAATGATAATGAGAATTTTCATTAAAAATACAAGATTCAAAATTGGCCATTTATATAGAAATATCAATTGCTAAGAAACTCAATAAAAACCTTACAAATAATATGCAGAGTTTTTAAAGAGATGGATTTTTAATGAAATTATCCTTTTTTACCAATATAATAATTATGAGAATTTTCATTATGCACTTTATCTCTCTACGACGCATATCAATAATGATAATGAGAATTTTCATTAAAAATACAATATTGAAATTTGGCCATTTATATATAAATATCAATTGCTAAGAAACTCAATAAAAACCTTACAAATAAGATGTAGATGAGGTTTTTAAAGAGATGGATTTTTATAATCTTGATGTATTAATTATCTTCTAGACCACTTAAAGGTTCTTAGAAATATAACCTATAAAGAAATAATCCTTTTTTTTACAATATATTAATTATGAGAATTTCAATTATGCACTTTATCACTCTGCCATGCATATTAATAATGATAATGAGAATTTTCATAAAAAATACAAGATTCAAATTTGGCCATTTATAGAAATATCAATTACTAAGAAACTCAATATAAACCTTACAAATAATATGCAGAGGTTTTTAAAGAGATGGATTTTTATATCATTGATGTTTTAATTATCTTCTAGCCCACTTAAACATTTTTAGAAATAAATATACCTATAATGAAATAATCTTCTTTTTTACAATATAATAATTATAAGAATTTTCATTATGCACTTTATCTCTCTACGACAGATATTAATAATGATAATGAGAATTTTCATTAAAAATAATATTCAAATTTGGCCATTTAACTAATAATATGCAGAGGTTATCAAAGAGATGGGTTTTTATATTCTTGATATCTTAATTATCTTCTAGACCACTTAAATTCTTAGAAATAAATATGACCTATAATGGAATAATCCTCTTTTTTACAATATAATAATTGTGAGAATTTTCATCATGCGTTTTATCTCTTTGCAACCTTACTAATAATTAATATTAATAATGATAATGAGGTTTTTTTTTTATTAAAAATATTTTCAAAGGTGTTAGTTTCTCTCATGGTACCTAAGCTTTTTCGATTTAACAAAATTATACCTAAATAAATTTATTTATAAAAAAATGTCTAAACTTTTTAAATCTTTGATGCATGGTAACTTCGAATGAAAACCATCTATTTTTCCATCAAAATGATGATTTGTAAAGAAAACCAAATCAAGAAATGTTTTTCTGTAAATTTTTATTTTTCATTTTCCTTCTCTCTCTCTTCTGCACCCTCCTCCTCCCCTCCTTCTTCTAACCCTAACTCTAAATAAAAAAAAAAAAAAAAGTTTATTATTGATGGCTTCCTAGAAACTGAAATTATTATTGATGTCAAAGTTAAATGATGTTGTCAAAAGTAATGTAAGATTGCTTTAGATGCGTAAAATCCTGTGTAACAGGCCACAGCTTTTTCTTTCCCTTTCTATTTTTCCATATTTTCCCTTCCCCCTCTCTACATGAAAATCGAATGAAATTAAAATTATATGTTTAAAATCATATTTAAGGACTTTCAAAATTCAAAATATTTATACTCAGATTAGGACTTAAATTTTGTCTTTTGGGTTTATGGAAAATGTAAATTTTGTTAACTTTTTTTTCTAAATTTTATTTTATTTTTGTTGGATTCAATCGTTTGAAAGTTGTCTTATTTTGGATTTGTTTGCTTGTGGGTATTGGAATGTTTGAGAAAGTTTGGATTTGGATGTAGGTTTAGGTTGTTGGTGGAAAAATATAGAAAGTACACATGCATAGTCTGGTTTTTTGAAAGTGTAATTGGTTATGAGTTATTATTTAGGTGTTTGTAGTGGAGGGCGCTTTGGCTGGGTTGGTGGTCGGATGTTGGAGAAAGTTGTGGATTTGCGTTTGAGATTGTGGTTGAGGGAGGTCATGGGTTTAGAGCGAGAAAATCGAGAGAGATAGAGAGAGAGATAGAGAGAGAGAGAGAGAGAGTGAAGTTTGGCGATGAAGCAGATTAAGAGAGAGAGAGAGAGAGAGGAAGAAGAAATGGAGAAGGCTAGTTTAGAGAGATGGAGAGAAGACTAGAATTTTTTTCGATGAAATGATCCAAATAGATTTAAATCTTTTAAACAAAATTCAAGTTTATCATAGATTTTTTTTTTCTATCGTGAGTTTTTTTTTTTTTTTAATTTTGATTTAGGTGAAGAAGAAGAAGAAGCAGTGTAGGAAGGAGAGGAGAGGGAGAAGGAAAAGTAAAAAAAAAAAAATACAATTAAAAAAGTTATGTTGGACGAAAAAATGATTTTCTTAATTATTTTCAGTGTTCACGTCAGCTTTTTAATGGAAAATAGATAAAATCCATCTGGATATACCATTGATAAAACTTTTAAAAAATTTAAGTATATTTATGGATGGATTTTTTTTTTGAGATATAGAAGTGGTAAATTGAGAAAGTTTAGGTACCTGAAATTAACTCTATTCGGCAGGTGGGAGGGGAAACAAAAGTAGTCCATAGAAGCAAACTCAAACAGGGATTTGAATTTTTATCTGTTGTCGGCTTAGTTTTGAGTTTTCACACGTTACAATTATTAAAAATTGCTGCATTTGTTAATATTTTATTATATTGTCGATGTAGTCTACTATGTTTGTTTTCGTACTTATTGAGGCTATTATTTGAAATCTATGGGAACGATATCGAAGTATTGAAAAGCGATATATAAAGAACTGCCATTTAATATATATATATATATATATATAAATACATAGTATGTTGTTTGTACAATATATATGGTTTGCTATTACTTAGTTAGAATATAAGGTTAATTACAAAAATATGATATGTGTTTTGATCAATTTATAAATAAAAAACTTATGTTAATTTTTTTGATAAATAGAAAACCCAAATTTTATATAAAAGTGTCAATATAATTAATTATTATTAGAGAGATATGTGTTTGATTATTATTGAACTAAAAAAATTAATTTAATAAAAACTATTATAAACAAAATAAAATATAAAAAATTTAAAAAATGAGAAAATAAAAAAAACTATAAAATTAATTCTTATGATCAATAACATATTGATATGTGTCATTCTAAAATTATTAAATAATATTGATACTTTTGTATGAAATTCGAGTTACCTATTTGTCAAAAAAATTAACACATGTCATCTGTTTACAAATTGACCAAAACACAGGTCATATTTTATAATTAACCCTAAAATATAAGATATACTGATCAACAAGATACTTCCTCATCACTATTTTGAATTAAAAGGCGAGTGAATTGAAAAAGGAAGTTACATATGGTACATATAAATGGTCGGTAAATATCAATCATATTTGGATATATTATTATGATAATATAGATAACTTTTTAAAAACCTACCATTCCTATTTTATAAACACAAAAGTATATTAGTGTTTACCTAACACTTGAACATATTAATAGTTTGTGAATAATTTTTTTTTTTTTGGCCATCAGTTAGTGAATATTTAAGATATATATTTTTCCAACGAAGATGGCACTTAGATTTAAATAGAAAACCAGGCCAATTAGAAGGGACACTGGGTTACTTATTGAGTGCGAAGTCAATGCATTGTGTAATTACTGTTTTGACTTCTCTTATTATTAGATGTGCAAAATAATAGTTCAACCGGGGAAAAAAATTGTCAATAACATGCCGACAGGGGTTTTATGTCAACTCAAACTTAGAACCAATGGCGCATTTGATAGTTTGGATAAAGATATTAGGTATATCTGCCGTATCCTATCATATATCGATTATCTAAACTTAAATTTCCATCTCAAAGGTAATTTCTACATCACATTTTGACACACACACACAATATTAGTTTTTTCTATTATGTTGTTTCTCAAACAAATTATATGACATATGCTGCCCTTTTAATGTTATATTATGGAAAATAACAAAAACATATACCTTTGTTTTAGTAATTTTACAAGCAAGTGACCTGTTTTTTTATTTTTGACAAATACATGATTTTTGTTTTGATATTTTGGCAAATAAGTGATCCGAAATTTATTTTTAACAAATGCATAATCTATGATTTATATTTTTACAAAAAGGTGACCTAAGTTTTGTTTTTTGATAGATACATTACATATTTTTTTTTTCACTTTGTAATAATAATAGATAAGAGAGACATTTGAAAAAATACAGATAGTGTATTTATCATAAAACAAAACATAGGTCACTTTTTTTGCAAAAATACAAAACACATGTCAAATATTTATAAAAAATAAAATTCAACTAACTTGTTTGTCAAAATATCAAAACACATATAATATATTTATCTACAATCAAAACTCATATTATGTGTTTGTAATGGTCTAGAAACATAGGTCATATTTTTATATTTTTCCATTGACAAATCACACATTGTGTTTTTGCCACTCCTTTCCTATAAATATCTTTTTTTTTTATCCCACTTCACCGCAAAGAGATGAGCAATTTAAAGCTATCTCTCTCCCTCTCTCTCTCTCTCTCTATATATATATATATATAAATATATTTATTTATATTAATTTATGCGTCTGAGTTTTGATAGAAAGTCATTAGCTATGCAAAATGACAAAGCAATAATATGCCGAAAACAATGAATTTGCATTATTTGGTCTTTGGTCTTTTTTAAGCATAGTATATCCTGATGACATGTTATACCATCTCACTTTTAATATCTTCCGTAGAAAATTCAGATGTAAAGAAGGAGCCAAACCGGATGTTCATGTTGTGATGGGGATACAGGAAAAGTAAGCATCAAATAGGTAACGCCAAAAAAAGAAAATAAAAAAAGAAAGAAAACATCAAATTTTATAGCCTAGTGTTATCTTTCTTATGTCTCATTTAAGAAGATTCGAATCTCTCACCCCATTGAAATATATATATATATATATAAAAGAGTAAAGTATATTATGGGCAATGTAAACGGGAGGCCAGGACCCACAAAGGACAAGTTGATAGGGTTTCACAAGACAATGTGTGGGCATAAAATTTTTGTTTGGACCTTGTTAAGGTTAGGTGCATTCCTCTTCCCTTCGCCTGGGCCTTGCTGTTTATGCTGACCGTCTGTATGGTCTCTTTCCCTCTCTCTCCCCTTGTCATCCACCCACCCACACACACACCCTCTTAATTAATACTCTAATCTCTTTGGAAATAATAATATTTGAAGGCTAAAGCTACAATATTATATTGTAAATAAAAAAGAAATTGTTTCATTGGACATACCTCTCTCACTCTTGATATTTAAATGACGGAACTTCTACGATTCCGTGTCACTAATAATATTATCTTTTTATTGTTTATAAGATCACATATCAAATAGATCTAGAAGGTTAATGATATGATGAAACTAGTCCTATTATAACCATCATGGGACTGTAAAATTTTTCCAAACGCTGATAAATATATCTCATGGTCATATAGGTATTTCCGTCTTTGACTTTTTAAAGGTAAATATATGTGTGTATATATCTGTGGCAACATAAAACAATAGGATATCGAGATAGGAGTGTCCATTTTTTATGTAATAGGAAAAATTCCATTACTATCTTTATATACCATAACTAATAGGGATAAAGACAAACCAAGTGCCTCTAATTTTGAATTTTGATAATTTAGTGTTTCATATTTATATTTAGGTAAATTAGTGCTTGTACTTTAATTTAGTATCTTTGTTAAATAATATTTGATATATATTTATTTTAATGCTAGGATAATAATAGACACTATATTGAAAATTGTTAAAATCTAAAGATACAGTGCTAACTTATCAAAAAATTGCAAAAATTGAGAGTATAGGGATTTAGTCTATCATTATTACCCTATCATCAAAAAACATCAGACAAATATTATTTAATAAAGATATTAAATTGTATATACTTTAAAAGTATAAGTATTAATTTACCTAAATTTAAAGATGATACGTTAACTTGAAAGAAAATTGAAAGTACAAATCCCTGACTTGCCATTATCCCAAAATAATATTGTAACAAGATATTGAAGATTTTTGGGTAAATATCATGAATGATATTTAAATTTTAATAAAATATGCAATTAAGATTGTGAAATTTAAAATTGATCAAAAACTTTTCATCATATTGATTAAAAATACCATATGATATGACAATATTAACCAATTTAACAATATATATATATATATAATCAATGGATAAACTTATCATAATTCCAAAGTTAACTACACATATCTCAAAATAAATATGTAAAAAGGTTATATAAAAAAAAGAGCTCACTGTCTCTTTCTTTCTCTCTCTCTCTCTCTCTCTATGTATATATGGCTTACACGAAAATGAAATTTATCTTATTTATTTATTAGACCAATGAGAATCCAGATAAGCATAAAGAGGGAAGGGTGGTATTCATTCTAGGAGTGGTATTCACTCTCCTGCTTCTTCCCACTAGTATGGGTAGTGGGACATTTCTGTGGATATGGATGGATAGACATGATAAGGACAAGTTAGGGGCAAGGCTCATCCTATCAGAAAGTATTCTGAAAAAGTCGCAAGGCCACTTGTATTATTAATTTCACTTGTTCCTCAATCTCTCCACCTGTCTTATTGGCTAGGTTCAAAGCAGCCCTACCAAACCGCAAATGATAAACCATCGATCCCATTGGTTTAAATCCAATGAACAATACCCTCCAACTCCAACAACTTTGTTTCATTTTCATTTTGTCTCCTCTCATCTCCAATGTCATGCATATGGGACTCGTTGTGACGTACCTAAAGATTTTATTTCCTAATTAACGATTGCAACCAAAAGGGGGGAAAAGAGGGAAAAAAAAACAAATAATAAAGTAACTATATGTCGTGTTGTATTTCTTCTTTCTCAGTTCTAAAATAATAATTAAATAAAATAAGTAGACTATAACCCTTAGAGATGGAAGCGGGGTGGATCGTTATGAGGTATCCGACCATGCAACTGACTAAAAACCGTATAGGGTTTGACCCTATAGATTTTGGGGCGGGTTTTGGGATTAAAAAATACCCGATAAGTTATCCGGTCCAATTTTGGGTTTGTTATGTAACCCGTTGAGAAAACCCGACTCGACATAAATTCAGAATATTAAAAAATTAACAATATTAAGTTATTAAAGAAAGAAACCCATTTATATTCTATGTATGGAAAGTAAGTGGTAATGAAGTGTTTGAATCATTTTATATGATATTATTGTCTAAAATTCATTCTTTCAATATAACTGTTTGTAGAATTAATAACTTAAAACAAAATTCTTTCTTTTGCTTTTTTTTAAGAAAAAATTTAAAAATCTTGTAGTCGGGTCGGATTATGGGTTCCTTAAAACCTCAACAGGTCGGTTTTGGGAATAATAAAAAAACCGATAGGGTTTTTTCTCAGGTTCTGGGACACCCATTAAGACTTGGTCAGGTTCAGGTTTCAAAAAACCCGTCCCAAACCCACCTCGGTTGCATCCTAATAACCCTAATGGATCATACATAATAAAGCCTATAAACATATATTTCTTTCTTATCTGTAATTATTGTAGGTTTTTTTTTTAATATTATTATTAACATCTTTTACCGTTTACATTGTTATTTTATTTTATTTTCTTTATATATGTTATTACTAGTAAAAATTCTGGCAAAATGGGAAAATTAAAATGCAAATCTTTACTAATTAAGATAAAGAGTGAGACAAGCCGCGTATTTTACCTATATTGCTCACTCTCTCTCAAGTCTCTTTTCTCTCCTCACCCCATAATTATTCTGGTTTAGTGCCTATTTTTCCTTTATTATTAAATTAATATTTATTAATTTATTTTCCTTTTCTTTTTGGCAGGTATCTTACTAAAATTTACATTTAGCACTTATGAAGCTCTTTCTACATTTGAAGATTAGTCAAATATTTTTAATAGTTAAATATATTTATATATTCTAGTATAAATTTCTATGTAGATTATTGTATATATAAATATGCTAATAATTATGTTTAGTAGCTTAATAATGTATTTATTTTGATAATGGTATTTAATATATGTTTAATATGTACCTTGTTACTGACATGTATATATTTGTATATAACTTGTAATGATCTAAATTTAATTTCTATTTAACTTCCATGTATATGCTTTATTTGTCTTAATTATTGAACTATATGAATATTTGATTTATGAGAGTCATGTTTGGAATAGTTTAAATGTGTCTAAAGTATATCTTGAACATTACACATGTGTTATTTTGCATGTGTAATGAAATTAATGTCATGGTTTTATATATATTAATGTGTGTATAGTTAATTAATATTTGTGTCTTTTATGCATTAATATGTTTGTGTTATGTTTAAATTTACAAAATCAACTTTTGATTTGTTTAAGAAATAGTTGACAGAAAATTTACTTAATTAAGCCCAATTTTCATGCCTAAATTGCACTCAAATGAGCCCCAAATTAACTCAAATTCAACCCAAAGTCTATTATGCCTTAAAAGTCAAACTTAAGATAATAATAAGTCCAAAATTTGCTTAATTAAGCCCTCTTTTGGTAGCCCTCTCATTCCATACGAATTTTCATCTTCTTTCTTTCCTTTTCTCATTTTCTTTCCTCCAAGTTCCTAACCCTCAACCAAAGGATAAAACAAAGCTCCTTGAATCAAAATTCTTCCAAGCTAAGGCTTACTCATGTAAGTTAATACAAGTATAGCTTTTGTTTTAATTCCTTTCTTATAGTCTATATGAAATATTTGGTAGAATGAGTTTAATGTCTTTTGAGTGGTTTGGTTCATGCATTGATATAGATTGGATTGTGTTTGTTAGTGTGTGAATTTGTTTATGTGTTGTAGTAGTTATATGAAGTGTAAGGAATAATGTTGAATTGAGTAGTTGAAGTTGAGGATAAGAGGAATGGGATTTGAAGTGATTTAATGTTCTAAGTTGCGAGGATTGATTAGTGTAGATAGGAGATAGTATATGAAGCTAAAAATGAACTTGAAGAAGGAATAAAAGTGTTGTAGGTTAGAAATTTTTAAAGGGCAAAACAGGGGAAATGAGTTCTTTTCAATAGGTCTGTTTTTGAACGTACGCCGGCATCTGGTACTTCAATGCCACCGCATAGAGGCAGTGTTGGAAGTGAACAGAATCAATTTTTTTAAAACCGCTTTGAACCCCACCGGCTTTTGCAAGAAAACTTTGCCAATGTTTATTTTTTAAATGGTACGCCAGCCATTCGGGCTTTAACGTCGCCAGCGTATGGGTAGCGTTGGGTTGGAACAGAATCAAAATATTTAACACCAGGTGAAACGCCGTCGGTGTATATTTCCCACGCTACCGGCGTTCATTCAAATTTTTCCTGCGTAGGAAGGCCGTGTATCCCCTAAGTTTTTTAAATTCAAACTTCTTCAATCTTCAATCTTTACTTCCTATATGATCTCCTAATGATTATATGAGCTAGATAAACATGTTTTATGCATGAATTAGATATTAAAACTATATGCAAAGCTTATTGAATCTCCTTGCATAATTAATCTAGGATTGTGATATATATATATATATATGTGTGTGTGTGTGTGTGTGTGAATTCTACATTCAATTATTGATTGTTTTGATATTCTTATTTCAGTTAAAGGTTCTTCGGTTAGTTCCTCTCCGAGTGAATATAGTGATATACTATCGGGTTCAGGTACATAATAGCTTGTTTGTTGTTTGCTAGGACTAGGCATCTCTAATTTGATTTAATTCAATTCGGCTTAATGTTTTGATGAACTGGATGTCTATTACGCTATTTAATCTGGTCCGAGGAGCAGCAAACATGTCATGATGCAATGACATGTTAGTTAGGCGCTTAACCTAAGTCATGATGCAATGACTTTACCATGATGCAATGGTACGCTATGATGCAATAGCGATTCATTTTGGTTAAGTGGGTAGCTGATAGGGGGAATAGTATCCGAGTAACGTTTACTTAAACTTAGGGAGAAATACCATGGTTTAGTTCAAGGTTTATAGGAACTTGTGAACTAAGCTCATGTTGTGGACTGAGTTTAAGTAGAGTCGGGCAACGACTTTTGAACCCTAAATGAAGCTATTTTGTTTAAGGAATAGATATAGGAGATATAAGTATTCGGACTGCTTATATCAACCCGCAGCTACTCAGGATCCCTAAATTCCCAGAGCGTGATCCTGGGGTTTTAATACCCTTCTGTTGTTTTGTAAAAGAAAACTTAATAAATAATCACTGTCTATTGATGCATTCCATTTGATTAAGTTTGGGCTTGATAACTTATTCTTGTATTTTGTTATGTGTACTGGGCCTTTGGCTCACTTTGTTAGCTTTGTAGGTAATGGAGATGAGTTATATGACGATTTGGTTATAGGTTAGACTTTGAGATAATTCATGGATGAGTGGACGAATAGGACTAGAACACCCTGGATTTTGGAGAAGCTTTTGTTCAAGCAAAAGTCTTTGAAGAATGCTGATAGATAAGCTTAAGCTGTAAAGACCTTAAGATCTCCCAGGGTTCTTTTTGTATTAAGAAAACTTGTAAATTTTGTAGTGTCTGTATTGACACTAAACTTTGTACATATGATGTATATATATATAGATTGCTTTTATTAGTAATCTTATTTGTTAAAAGTTGTTTATAAAGTTTCAATAGTTTTAATCAAGCAATGTTCATAAACAGTTAGTTTAGGACAACCTTACATCTAATGTGTAAATGTTATATGTGGTTGGGGACTCGGTACTCTAAATCTCGGGATTATAGTGGTCGGGTCTTACATAACTCATGAAAATAGGATGTTTTGACACTACAAGAAATTTGATGTTTTAGTTACGTTTAATGAATGTTACAAAAAGTAAATTAAAACATTACAGAAGTTTACTAGTTACGTTTATTAGACGTTACAAAAAACATTACAATAGGTGTGTTACAAAAAGTAATATGTGACCTTTGAATTGTAAACATCACAAATAAATATAAAGTTACAAAATAAAAAAAAATAGTAACGTTTAAACATTACTAATAACTAATCACCAACGACATTTAAACGTTACTAAATTAAAATAAATATCCAAACATAATAATACACATTACTACATATAATTATATCCTAATAATAATTGTTATTTAGTAAGTTTTAAACATCACGTATATAAACATTTTGTATTGTTTAATAATGATATGTATCCATTGTAATATTATCTTTGTTAATTAACATAATTTATAATATTATACGTTTTCAAATAGACTCTTAACATAACTTTTAAGGATGATTATTTAACTTTTAAAATCACTAATAATCTTAAAAGTTTGATAACCATCTCAGAAAGGAAATTTTTATTACATTGTTGATTGAGTAATTAATAATTTAAACATTAAAATAGTAAATAAAAAAAAAAATAAAAATAATATTTATCTTACATAATGAACTTATTTGAATAAAATTATGGCATAACCAATATACAAAAAGAATAGGAAAAGAATGAATAACAATCCTTCTTAAAATTTATCTAATAAATAAACATTTATTAAATTTGCATAAATTATCAATTCCTTCTATCTTCATGCTCTTTATCATCATCGCAATGAAGAGGTATTGAAGAAGAAATAAACTTTCTGTTGGTTGAAATTCCTATTACACAAAATACTGAAAATATTAAAATAATTCTTTTATTTTAAAATATAATAATTAAGATAGTATGATTTAGAAAGTTACCTAAATCGGATGGTAAGCTATGAAAAATACCTTCATGATATTTGAAATGTTGATGTAACTACAATAACATCACAATCTAAATAAGAATTATGTTCATCAACAATGATTACAAAACAACATTGAATCATTAAATAAATTATTCAATCGAAATAAAAATGTGATAATAAATAATATACATATATATAATCTAACAAACCATAGTTATAATCATATCTCAAATTCCTTTGACTGTTTTGACAAAATTTCATATTTCGAATGATAATGGGGGAGAAAATCAAAATGGTTATTCATAAAAAATTCATAATTTATCTAAAACTCATATAAATTTAAATAATCTTTCACATAATATGATGATTTGTAGATGAAACACATAGGTATTTTTCTTTAGATATGAAATATTTAAATAATTGAACTATAATAATGAAGGAAAAAAAAAAAAAGAGATCACAGTCATATCATATATTGATAATACTAATTACATTTAACGAGGGGAGGAGGGAAGGGGTTGGGGGGGAAGGGAAGAGGAGAGAGGAGGAGGAGGAGAAACCTTGCAATATGGTGGTTTCTAATTGTTCCATCAAAAGATTGCTAAGGGAGAGAGGGTGAGAGGGATGAATAGAATATAATATTTGGTGAAAAATTAAATGAATATCTTTGAATAATTAGTATTTCTAAATTTGCTTACAATTACATTGGTATGTAATCTTTTAAGAATTGGTAGGAAAGAAAATATTATATTATTTTAGTACAAACAGATGCCACATACCAAAAAAGGGTACTTAAAGATGGTATATAATTGTTTGTATCAATAAATGACTTATTTAATATATTGAGAAAGTGTAGATTTTTTTTCCCTTGATACATGACTTATTTTTTATTAATGAAGATAATATATTTAAAAATACATATTAGTTGATTTCTTTTTACTAGACACATGTATTGAAAAAATATATAATTATTTTGAGGTTGGCTAAGCCATAAAATATTTTTTTCTCTACTTATTTGTTATTAATACAAAAATCATCCTATCTATCTTATTCACCCTTATTGTAAGTTTGTTATTTATTTTACTAATATCAAAATAAATATAAACATATGAGACACTAAACCCCTTAATGGCTCTAATATTACTTGTAGATGTAAAGAATATATGCATTGAAATTATGAGTAACACAAGGTTATATTGAGAACAATAATAAATGTAGTATTGTATATTAAGGCTAAAAGTGATTAGTCTAAATTCCTTATATGATTATTTATTATAAAAAAAACAAATAATAATATATTAAAAATATCAATCAATTTAATATTTACAGATTTTATACACAATTACTTTTACACATGCATTAAAATGCTCAATTATCTTTACTCTGTATTATTATACAATGATACATTCATATTGCAAGTATAGAAAAAAGAAAAAAAAAAGAAAAAATAAATGTAAAAAACCAACACATTTAATTTTAAAAAATTGAAAGAGAGACCAATCATAATATAGATCACAAAATAAAAAAAGAAATGTAATGAAAATCATAAAAATACAATAAAATATTAACCATATTGGTAATCGAAGATAGAGTTAGGTTTTATAAGATAATGGATTGTGTTATTTAATAAATACTTTATTGAAATAGTTTTTATCACTATAACTTAATGTTTAAAGAAAGAAGATAATTTTTTAAAAAGCAAGCTAGGTGAACATGTAAGAGTCTTTTTTTATGATGTCTACCTTTGAAAACGTCACAAATAATATCGTATACTTATATATTTTCACTACGATAATAAACGTCACTAATAGAGTAGTTTATGTAACATTTATTAAACGTCACTAACACAATTACAAATTAGTAATGTTTGCAAATTTTGTAAACGTTACTACAAGTAAAAATTATTGTAGTGTCATTTCTTAATGTTAATGTAGGATGCTAGCATGAAATCAACACATGACGCATGATTTGATAACTGCGTAATATGGAAATGGGGTTAAGGGTTTCTTACAAGCTCTGCTGAATCGTAAAATGGCATATTGATTGATAAGATTCTTAAGTAGAGACTGTCTCATCAACATGTCATGATAGGTTATTGATATTATCGAGTATCACTTGTTGACAAAGGGAATGGCCAAGGCCTACACGAGGAGGATAGTGAGGAGTCTAACAATGGAATGGGTAACGAAGATGAGGTCAACAGCGATGTAGTCGGTAGTGAAGGGATATACACGAGTACCCACTCTTCGAAGATCAAGTTGATCATCAACTATTGGAGGATTTAGCTACTAATACGAGTGACCCTAGTAGGACAACATCGATAGCAGGGATGAAAACAGTGAAGCCGATGGAGAGCGATTGATAAGAATGTTTGAAAATGGACAAAAGTCCGATGTATTTGGGTTGTACCAAGTTTTTAGTGTTGTTTGCAGTATTTCAAATGGTGAATCTGAAGGTTGATGGAAAACAATCGATGAAATCCTTCAACAATTGCATTGCGTTTATTAGAAGTTTGTTATCAGATGATAATTTGTTGCTATCCTCATACTACGATGCACATAAGATGCTAAGGCAATTGGGCATGAATGCAAACACGATCCATGATTGTAAAAATGATAGTGTGATGTTCCAGAAAGAATTCCACGACCTCGATAATTGCCTAGTGTGTAGTAAAGTAAGGTGAAAACTCCATTCTAAGAAGCAAAAGACTATGTCTGTCATGGTTTTGCGACATTTTCCATTAATTTCTAGATTGCAATAGTTGTTCATGTGTTAGAAGATGGCTTCGGAGATGATATCGCACAAAAAAAAAAAAAAAAACTGTTGCTGAGGAGGATATGCTAAGGCATCTTGTGGACTAGGAATTGGATGCCAAATACCCCTAGTTTGTGTTAGATCCCTAGAGTGTGAGATTGAGACTTGCTACAAATGGATTCAATCCTTATGCAAACATGAGCACAACATATGTAGCATGTTGCAAATGATTATGTTTGTATACAATGTTCCATCATGGACAGATCCATGAGAGAGCCATATTTGATGATGCCACTTTTATTACCGGTGCCTAGATCTCTAGGTAGAGACATTGATGTGTACTTATAGCCTCTTTTGAAAGAGTTGGAAGAATTGTGAGCAAATCGTGTAAAGACACTAGATGTTGTAGAAGGTCGAACATTTTGAATGCACGTTGCATTGTTGTGGACAATCAATGATTTCCCAACATATGGTGATATTTAAGGTTGGATGAACATTGGATACAAGGCATCCTTTATATGTAATTTAAAGTGAACATGCAATTATGCAAACATTAAGTTCCACTACATGGGTCATAAACGGTTCTTGCAACCCATACATCGATGGCACCGCGATAATGCAAGTTTTGATGACATTGTCGAAATGAGGCTCTAACCGAAGGATTTTACTAATGAGGACATAGTGATTTTGTTGAGTCATCATGAGCATATTATATTAGGAAAGGGCATAAGAAAGGCATAATTGGCTGAGGAATGAAGATGGTATAAATTGGTGTAAAAAAAGTGCTTGTCATATTGTTGTATTCACAGGGACTGCATATACAATATAACCTCGATATGATGCACATCGAAAAAAATATATGTGGCAACTTGGTTAGGACTATTTGCGAGCAAAAAGGCAAGTCTAAGGACATAAAAAAGGCGAGACTCACCTTTTAGTAAATGGGTATTTGCTTGGAACTACTTTTGCAAAGCTCTAGCAGTCGAATATTGTCCCAGCAAATGAGAAAGGTCTACAACTTGATCAGAGATGTGAAGTTGCCAAATAGATACGCTTCTAACATATCCTCCTACCCAGGTGCAAATGACGTAAGCTTAAGGGGTTTGAAGAGCCACGATTGCCAGTCCTGGTTCAACAGATTGTCCCAGTGGTCATTTATGGTTTTATTGACAACCAAATTTATGATGTGGTTTTTGATAAGTCTCGTTTCTTCAGGGAGTTGACTATTTGTTTCTGCAGGAGGATCATTTGTTGTGTTGGTCCCCGTTCTGTAGGACAGAGATTCTGACTTTGATGACCCCTTTGCCTAGCCTACATAACAGTGGGGGGTAAATGAGCTAAATCTAGAACATACTATCCAATAAGACATTCTTGAGGCATCTCAGGGGGTGAACCTCGATGACTCAGTGCCAATGGCTGTTAAGTAGTAAGAGACTGTTCAAGCTGTCGGGTAGGAGGATGCTGATATCATGGTGAGCGAAAGGCACTGAAGCATATAGAAGATGACTAGAGTGGAGGAAGAGTTTAGTAGAACCAATTACATGCCAACAGTTAACCATGTAGGAGGGATATATGGACCCCGTGTGCTTGCACTCATAGAGGGTTGTGTTAAAGTTCTTGCTCCTTCATAGAGCATAAACTAAATTGGTAGTGGAGGGTGGGGGTGGTAAGGCATAGTCAGCATTCCGGGAGGTCTGTCATGATTGCTTTGTCTGGAGGGTTATGGTAAGTTTATTTTCCATTTGACACATCCTTTTGTGAATTATGTAAACTTTACTTATTCACAAAGACAAAGATTTTGTGTTCAATATACTACAAAAGTTTAAAATGCTAGCTAATTGGCAAAGCATGTGAAAATGGTGGACCGCCTTAATTTTCTAGCCATTAAATCATACAAACAGAACCGTTATAGGTTGGAGTAATAAATAAAGAGGGAGGGTAGAGTAGAGGAAGTTATGAATAGACCATCATCGAGCTATGACCATTGGTTAGAGGAGAAGAGGGAGTTTGTCCACTTCGTGGGGATATATACAAGTTATTTGGTATGTATGTTTTATAAATACTATTGGACATGTCTCCACTCGTAACAATCTCCACAACCACTTAATTGATCCTTTTTGTTTTCCTTGTAGCATCGATTTAAGGTGAACATAGAGAACAAAAAGTAGTAGAAATCGATGCATACGAGGGAGCAGAGTCCATGATATATCATGCAATAACAAATGTAAGTGATAGTTTCCATTTCAAGTGCATTTCACTATATCCATATAGTGTATGGATTTATGTCTTCCATTTATTGATCTTTTCTTTTCTTTTATATTTTAGAAATAGAAGCCCATACAAAATTATTGATTCGTGCATGTGAAAAAGAGCAAGCAACCAACATGTCAGTGAGAGTAGGAGAAGTCAAAAAATAATTATGTAAGAATATTCGATTATTACTTTTATGGTAGTAGACTATATCCATTTTTCATACTATTGATAACACTATTGTTCCTTTGTTGCAACTAGGCACTAATTCTAGTGAGGAAGGCGAAGGAGGATGTAGCTGCTTAGACGGGTTAGATGCTTATAAGTGATGAGACTATTATTGGGGATGTTTTAGAGCATAGATCCAATTGTGCTAATTGCCGAGAAGAGGTGTGCCTATTGATAAAGACAAATTATACTCATCTTTCATGGAACAAACCATATTAAATTGTTATGGATTTTATAGAAATCATGATGAGTTGGTACTTAAGTGTGCTTAAATGTGTTATTTCAGGTCTTAAAGGAAACATAATATGTATAGAACAAGTTTGGACAAGTTTCATTGTTGTAATGTTTGATTGTTTGATTGTTGTAACGTTTGTGGCACAATAGCATGAATGATTATGATATAGGTAATCGATTTGTGTTATGAGTTTATATAATCTGATCTAAATAGGTCATGTGTTTGATTTGTTGGTCAGAATTGATTGTCGCTCCTGTTTTTTATGATTTTGATAAATTAAACATTAAGAACTTGTTTAGTCAAAAAGGGAAATAATCAAAGAGCTTGTTTTGGTTATCGAAAAAGTAAGGAAAGATAGGTTGTTAGGGCTTGTTAATAGCCATAATCAATTTATCCAAGATAAAGAACAGAGATTTTTACATCAATGATCAATTCTATGAACTGAGTTGTAGTAATATCTTTGGTTAGGAATTCTTTGATATTGAATTAATTCTTAAACTGTGTTTGTTTGCTTTATATATAATCAGTTTTCTTTGAATTTCACAACCTCCCCCCCCCTTCTTTTCTTCTTCTTTTTTTTTTTTTTTTTTTTTTGATCTCTGAATGGAAATAAATTTTACCAATCTCTATGGATTGACCCTGCTCACTACTATATACAAGTTATATATATTTTAAGAGTAGGAATTTATATTTGTTGGATTCAACACCCATCACCTATCATGAGCAGCCTTGGATGAGGATGTTGTGAACTTGTAGTGGGATAAAGATGCAATGATGTGTCGAATGGATGAGACGTAGTAGTAGATTAATTCTTCGATGAGCTGAAAAAGGTGCCAATCTACTGGTAGTGCCCACCATACCTTCAACCTCTAGCACCTATAGGCTGTTAAAACTAGGTAACACCTAATGAATATGGATTATGCACTAAAAACGATTTCCTTTTAAGCTCAAAGACTAATTCATGTACAACAACAATAATAATAATAATAAATAATGATAAATAAAGAGATAGGAAAAAGAAAATTGCACTACGATTTAACGTGGAGTTCAGTCCGTCTCTTAGCCTCCACGATCCACAATATTAATTGCCTCCTTTAATGGAGGACTTCACCACTTTATTCACACCAACAATTTATCTCAAAAGAGGACTTCAACACATCAACAACACAAATGCTTGAGTTGAGTCTTTACAAACTTGAACACATTAGACTCAACTTAAGACTTTTACCAAATTACTCACAACTCATTTAGTGTAGTGCTTGACAAATGATAGCAATAACAAAGCACTTAGCACTACACTTAGCTCTCACTTACACTATATTACAATTTACAATTAAAGCTTGTAGAGAGTATTTACAAAGAAATGCTTGCAATAAATAGGCTCTTGAACTTATCTACAAGACCCCAAACACTTGTATTTATAAGATCTTCAAGCTTCCTAATTGTTACTCACAAAACACACAAAAATAGTCGAAAAGAAAAGCTCCAATAGCTATATTTTTGCAGCTTACCGTCCGAACGGTATGCCATATCGTCCGACCGATAAGCATCATCTTCACATGGTGTTCGGACGAAGCTTGAAACATGTACCAGTCGGACTCTAAGTACTACCGTTTGACCGGTAGTAACAGAGCAAGCACAATTTTGCTCCAGCATGAATTAAATCAACTAATGTGTGGACACCAAGCCTGCAGCATCCAGATGATAAGTGTTTGTCATGACACTTCAATTAAGTGTAACTTATGATTGAGTGATTAATTGTGTATTTCATTTTCTCATCAAAATGCACATTGAACACACAAGTTCAACATAGATAACACTAATAGAGGCATTGATCGAAGTTAGCTGAGCTTCACTTTGGCATTATTTACATCGACCACTCCATATCCATAGTCATGCCATGGATATTACGAGATGCCAATCTAGCCATCTAGCTATGCTTCAGCCTCTAGCACCTATTGGTAATGGCTAGAGGCATTGATCGGAGTCAATCGAGCTTCACTCTATCATCGTTTACATTAGCAACTCTACATCCACAATCATACCATGATATTACAGGATCTTGATCCAGCATTTGGCTATGCTTAGGTGCTGCTCGATCCCATAGCTAGATCTTTGGGCAGCTTTGCATAGTAGTAAGGCCATTCTCAGGTATAAGGTTTTGCACCATGGGTAGAAGGGACCTTTCTGGCCGGTCTTCTTCATAGTAGCCCTTCTTTGGCCCATGCCATTCCTTCGCATAGCTGCATCACCTATGTTGAGTTTATCCTAGTTTTTTCCTCTACCACCTAGACAGAGTTCATGCTAGCTTACTTTTGCATCGCTACCACCTCATTAATTATATGTACCCCATACTTTCAGATACTATTCAATACCACCCTCTACTGCTTTCGTGAAAGCATCCCACACGAACTTCATTGTTGGATCGGTTAACGCTCGACAACGTCAGGCTTATAGACACTAGGCTAGACATCACCACGGGGCAGTTCCGAATCGCGAACCGTCCCGATCGGTGGTTCCTATCCCGGGAACTGCCCCGTTGGTGATGGTTCCGAACCGTTCGAGGACCCGTCAGAGCCGGCAGGTCCAAACAGTTAGGCATGGTGGAACATGCGGTTCAACTGGGTCCGGAACTACTATTTCGGACCTGGAACCGGTGGTTCCAACCCACCAAAAAAAAAAAAAAAAACTGACTAACGAAAAGGGAAAGAAAGGAGCGTGGGGCTAGGGGGTGCAGGGGGGGTGCAAGGGTGTAGGGGGTAGGGGGGGTAGGGGCCAGGGGGCAGATTTGAAAAAAAAAAAAAAAACAAAACAAGTCAATAATTGTAATTGTTTACTTTGGGTATAAATAAGTTGTAATTATTTTTGTTGATTTTAGGGTTTTTGTTTACTTCTTAAAAAAAAAAAAAAAACGGTTCACGTGGAATAGGAACCGGAACCGCCAGAACTGGCGGTTCCTTGGAACCGTGAACCGCCCCGGCTTTGGCGGTTTCGGTTCGGGTCTGTTGCCGATGTCTACACTAGGCTTTTTAGGGTTCTATTTAGACAGTTTGTCTTATTTAGATCGTTGATTTTTACTTTTCCTTGACTTTCATTTTTGCTTAGTACCATCGGATTGATGATTTAGTTTGTATTATTATTTATGCGGTTGGACTATTTTTTTATTTTGATGATACTGCATTTCTAATTTTCAGATTTTACAAATCTAAATATAGATTGAATAAATGTCATAATGGAAAATACTATGTACTTGAAATTTAAATTATAATTCAGTTTCAGTTTACAATAAATTAATCGCACAATAATAATGAATAATTACGAAATTATATAAGAAATAATATATATTAATATATTTATAATATAGTAATATATACAATGTATAATAGATATTACTATATGTGTTATATATTATGATATACTATATATTAATATATAATAAATATTTATATTAATGTATTAAATATATAATTTATAATTTATTTATATGATATGCTTTATGTATTAAATTTATTAGATTAATCATTTATGTCAATATATATTTTTATATATACTATAAAATATATGGCGAGATGGATGGGGGGAGGGGAAATTTTGAATTTCTACACAAAGAGGCGAATTTGCCTTCATGACTAGGACATAGAAGTGAAATTTGCCTCTTCCCTTCCCCATGTATATTATACCATCTTGCCCTAGTTCATTCGCACATTTTGAACTCTCGTGCCCACTCAAATTCTCTCAGCTCACATAACTCCATCTGGTCAAAATTTTGGCAAGTTAGTTTTTTTTTTTATTTCTTTATATTACATTTAATAATTTAGTAACTAATGATATTTTCTTGATGTTTCAGGTGTTTGATTAATTCACGATTGCAACATTTCCTTATACGAAAATTACTTAATGGTAAAATAACATTTTAACATACATTTAAAGTTTATTTTTTTTAATTTATATTCTTAATTTTATTCTGATTTCATTATTTATAAAACATGTGTATTATATATTTTCTATATAAAGGATGCAATAATTTGAATTTCTTATTTAAGATAAATTATATAAATAAAAAATAATATAATCAAATTATTTGAAATATATTTTAAAATACCCAGTTAATTTTAATAATTTAAAGAAAAAACCGAAATAATATATAAATGCTCAAAAAATAAAAAAAGGTAAGAGAGTCCCCCAAGCTTAAGTACCTTTCCATAATTTCTTATGAAAATGAGGTGGGATCGTAACATTGCCTATCTTTTAAGAAGTCGATGCCCTCGGCGGACCACTCCAGACGACCTACTTTAGATGGCTTTCACTCTAGACCTTCTTACTAGGTAGCCTTTTTCTAGGTCTTCCATTCCACTGACATCAGTCTCTCAATGAGAGCACCGAATGTTAGGTACTATGTCTGTACGGAGAGCCCAACCCAAAAGACTAGCCAATCAGGTGGTAGAACTCCTCAAGTTTAAGTACAATTCCCCAATTGTTTGAGAAATCGATGTGGAATCGTAATATTATCTACACCTTGAGAAGCTGAGGCCACCCACTCTAGATGGTTTTCATTCTATAGTTCTCTGCTAGGTAGCCTTTTCCCGGGTCGCTCCTTCCTGGGTTGCCCCTTCTGCTGGCATCAACACTCTCAACGAGAGCACCTAAAGTTAAATACTAAGTCCGAATAAAGAGCCCAACCCAATAAACTAGCTTATCAGGTGGGAAAGCCTCCAAACTTAAGTACCCAATTTCTTGTGGAATTGATATATGATCGTAATATTTCGCCTCTTTATACTAGTTAGAGGCGAAACTTGCCTCTTAATGCATATGTCGTCCCATGTTAGATACAAAGGTAGGCTTTGCCTCTAACTAGGATAAAGAGATTAAACTCACTTCTTTGTTGGTTAAAGAGTCAAATTTCACCTCTTTTGCGAAAATTTGCTGATCCTATAGAAGAAAAATTATTGAGACGAGAGCCGTGATGCTTTCTCCTCAGTAGGTCAAAAGAGGAGAAGTTTTAGCCTATTGAATGCAAAAATTTTTGCTTCTTTTGACCTTTATATTACTAGCGCATGTCATTAGTTTTATCTTCAATTATGATGCTTTTACTTATTCCATTTTTTTTAATTCTATACCTTTATTTAATATATTTGATTGGAGTGTTTCAATGATGCAGCAATTACCCGATTAGCTATGATAATTTTTTAATAACAATTTAATGTAAAGGAGATTGACTGTCCATCTTCATTCTTGAAGATACTGGAACATATGTCCACATTTTAATAGCAATATTAAAGGCAAAATAATTATCTGGTTATATTACATGTAGGATTTTTTTAATTAGAATACACAGCAATTTTATTTTATTTTTTTCCAAAATTTTATTTGTTCGCAAGATATATGGTTAATAAGATAACTACTCAAAATATAACATTCCTTAATCTCACTAACCACTTATTTCAACTTCTACTAAATTTTTTAATTTATTAGATAATGAGTTCAATTGCAAAATATCTAAAGAATCCTATTATGGAAAAAGGTCCCATGATTTCTTTGTGTAAAAAAAAAAAAAAGAAGTAGGTAAAAAATGAAATAAATTACTAAAATAAATTTTTTGGCCATAAAAAAAAACTAAAATAAAATTTGTCAACTAGCCATAATCAATCACATGTTCAGGCAAATGGTTAAACAACTTGTCCCACTTGCAACATATTGTGTGATCGTGATAGGCATGACAAGCTTTTGGTAAAGGTAACTCTGTCATAAACTATTGAGCGTTTAGGTAAAGCTATAGTAGCTATAATGTCATAATAGTGGGAAGTGAAAAACAAAATGTAATTGAATTCCATAGTGATATTATTAGAGGTGAGGGGTATAGGTTTAAAATTTTATACTCAAAATATCATGCATCATTTTATATCATTATGTATCCTTGTATCTTGTAAAACTAAAGGTACAAGATACTTTTGGAATTGTTTAGAGCAAAATTACTTTTGGGGTGTAAAAAAACTTAAATATTATTTCATATCGATATATTAATTGTTTTGCATGTCAATTGAAGTATTTTGATGTACTTTTTTTTTCTGCTATAATCTCATACATCTTTGCTCTGATTTATATTAATAATAAACATTTTTGTGTACAATAGTATTAGAAAAATCGAGTAATTTTAAATTTTTGGACGTGGAATAATAAATAAAAAAATTCACAAAATAAAAAGTAGCGGTATGAGGAAAATATTAAAATTTTCTCCATACAAAAAGGCAATTTCTTTTAAACAAAAAAAAAAAAGAGGAAAAATAATAAAAACTGTAAAGAATGAATAAATGTACCAAAATTTATTAAATATTTGTATTTTAATTTAATTATCAATTGATAAATATAAAATATTTTTAAGGTTGAATAATTAAAGCATTATAGCACTATTAAAAATGTATTGTAAAAACAATGAAGAAGTATTACTATCTTAAATAATATTGATGTTAAAAAAAATTATTGTAAATAAACACAGTACAATTTTATTGTTAATAACTTAATATTATTTTATACAATTCTTGATACCTATCTGGAACCTACCCGATCGAGTAGGGTCTGGATGGGTACCTATATGATAGGATTATTGCTTAGCTAAGATATTACTATAATCTTCACTATTTAATTGAAGGGATTTAAATCAAGTAATATATGCCATGTTTAGAAGGAGGCACATTATTCTTTTGCTATCTTTGCCATTAAATGTGCATGATTCGTAAGTTAAAAATTGGTAACATTTATTTTATCTATTTATTTATTTATTTTAAAATTTTTGAGACAAGGATTTGGATCTTTAGAAAACGATGATTGTGGCATTTTAATAATTATTAAGATGTATCATTACGATATAGGAAAATAATATAGAAGAAAATCCATATAGAAGACAATATTGTGGGCAATCTGAAAATGAAGCATGGAGAAATAGAAAAAAGAAAATGATAATTTTATATCAATTGTCAAATAATTGTTGATTGCAATGAGCGATTATTGTCTTTCTTATTGAATTACACAAGAATCTATAAAATGTCATTTCAACTTGCTATTTTGGTTATAATTATTGTACTTAGCATCTTTGCAAATTAAAATCATACCACATGTTTAAAATTGTGAAATAATTTTTAATTGGTACCTATATGACTTGATAGATACGTTTCATTATTTGTTTGATATATATAAAAAAATAATTATAGAAATTCGTAGAGTTTATTTGCCAACCCCTCTTATTGTAAATCATTAAATAAACAAGAGGTAGGTATACAAATCAATTTCAATCTTAACAAAAATTATGACTTGCATTTAAAAAAGGAAAAAAAAAAAATCATCCTTGTGGATAGGAACTAGGAGAAGTTGTCCCATGATGCTACTTAAGCAAAAAGTATGTTGGTTTTACAGGAAAATTATGTACGGACGATTCTCTTGTTTCCCACAAACAATTTGAGCAACTAATTGCTTAATAAGACGGGGTTGGGTCATTAGCCTTGAATCGGCTTTCGGTGGTATTCAATGATTTTTTGGATTGATCTTTGCCTAATGGATCCCACTTTAGCGATTCTCTTCTTCATTATCCACCATTTTTCCACCGTTGGATTCGTGAGATCTACGACTTGTTCAAGGTGTGTATATTATTCACGGTTTTCAATGATGCATCAGCTATATATATTATATATATATATATGTATATATACATATCTCAGATTAATTTTGTTTCTTAGATACTTCTATATGCATTTCAAATCTTAACAAAAAAAGGAGTAACGTACGGAATCGGATCCCACCATAATTATGGCCGTACATATAGATATATCATATCATATCATATTATCACAGCTCGACTATAGAATTTTGTTGGCCCATGAAATTGCAGCAATTTTTTTTTTAAATTTTTTAGCTTTAGATCTGTTTGGATTATCTGATTTTTATTTTATTATTTATATTAAAAAATTGTATCTATAATTTATTTATATTATTTTGTATCATATTTGTTTGATTTATTTATGAATAAAACTATTAATTTTCATACGTATCTAATTTTTTAACAAATATTTATTTGAAAAACATAAAATATATTATCAAAATAATTATGATGAGCGATATTTCTTAAGTAGACATCGTCACAGTTCCAGAACTGAACCAAACCCGAATCAAAACCACCGGTTCCGGATCTTGAAATTTGAGGAATCGAAACCAGACATCTCCCATAGTTCCAGTCCAGTTCCATGGAACCGCTAGTTTCCGGTTTCGGTTTTGGAACCGTGGAATGGTATTTAAAAAAATAAAAATAATTTAACTTAATTTTTAATAAAGTAAATTTTAAAATCAAAATAATTTGGATCTAAAAATATAAATTATTTAACCAAAATTAAAAAAAATATTTAGAATGCTCATTTATATGTATACAAATACATTAAAATAATCAATTATAGTTAGTATTATGATATTGTAAAATACTTTAGAAGATGAAAAGAAAATTATAATGCAAAAAATAGTCTCACATTATTAATAAAATAAATTTTTCTTTTAGGAGAATTTTTATTTAAACTATTATATATGATTTAAAACTATATTTGTTTGTGTTGTTAATAATAATATATTAAATATTGTGAATAAGTAACAAATTTTATTATATATATAAATATTTAAAATTATAATTATATATTAATATTTTTTATTTTTATATTTTCAATGGAGCCCGGTGAAACCACTAGTTCCACCGGTTTTAGGCCAAGAGAATCACCTAAGAACCTTAAAATCGGTAGTTTCATAGCCGGTTTTGGAACTGCCAGTGATGATTCTGGCTTGGTTTCTCATTTCGAAACCGAACCATGTCTATATCTACTTTCAAGATATTATCGTTTACCTTCAAATAATTATTATTTTTCATGACAAGGACGCTCAACTCTTTATTTTTTTTTTGGCCGAAATTTTTTTGGAATATGTCATTGCGTGTCGTATGTAAATTTTAACTTGAAGATTTTTTCTTTTTTCTTTTTTTTTTTTACTTTCATTACTGGTGAAAAAACCAAGGTTCTCGTTTGTTGTAGATCTCAAATGTAACATTTGGAAATTGATATTGGCATTAAGGGGACAAAAGAGAATTTAGAGAAAGTAAGAGTTTATTTGCGATAAAATTGTCTCAATTATTCCATATGTTATTTTATAATTATTTTTTAATGAATGATAGATGAATGAACTCAACAATATCACATTTGTTACGTGAGACTTAGAATTGTTCATTGAATCGACCAACCTGAACAAAAAATTGAACGAACCGTAAATTCAATTTTTTATATTTCGATTGAGTTCAAGAAGAGTCTAAACGGTTACAGTTTGGTTTGAGGGGTTGAACGAATCGAACTGAACCGAACCAAATAGCTTGAATCGAACTGAACCGCTTCATATTAAAAGAAATAAAAAAATAAAAGCCATCTTATTTATTTGTAACTCTTAAACATTAGATATTAAAATCACATATAACATATCACTCTAATATCACATATGTATATAATATGTTAGAATAGTTTGAAATGAAATCACAATAAATTCTAATAACATTCTTATGTTTAGATGCAACTTTGAAAGGGAAATGAGCAAGATTTAAATTTATAGATTTATTAGGAAAAATTATAATTCTGTTCTAATTTATGAAATTCAAATTACATTTTTAAACATTAATATTATTTATAAATAAATGTGTATATATATATTTTCATATTATATATTTACATAATATACCATCAAAATATATTATATATTTAATAATATTAAACAAGCAATCTTTTACTCATCTAAAAAATTTTCCAATGCATTTTCATATTTTATTAATTTTAAATCTTCCTAAGATTAGTACATGCATCAAATAAAATAAAAGTGATATAATTGAGTTTAGAATATGCACAATCATTTAATTAGCACAACAGAATTTAAATATGTTACAAAGGAAGAATATTATGAATAAATATGGAATTAAAGTAAAAGAATGATTTTATTTAGTTAGAGTTATAGATTTATTAAAATATGTGTTACTTTAAATTCGCATTTAAAAATATTTTAAAACGGAATATGTATATATGAAATTATTAAATACACAACCTAATATAATGAATAAGTACTTTAATTCTTACATAATATTCCTCAATCTAAACATTTTTTTTTCTTTTCTTGGGAACTCAAATGACTATTAATATTCTTTATTATAACTAAATGCTTTTAAAAGCTGTTTGAACAGAATCGAACCAAATCGAACTGTATTTGAAGCGGTTCAGTTCATTAAAGGTTTGAACAAAACCATTTCAAATACGGTTCGATTAGGTTTGACCCTAGAAACAAACCGAATGGAACCATGTATAACCCTAGTGGGAGTGAACCCAAAATAAATTTGCGATTTGAGTTTTATCCTCATTCTCATGTTTAAATACATTTTAATAAGTACTAATTGGGGTTTCTTGAGAGAGGGAATTTGATTTGTTTTTTTTTTTTTTTTATTTCACCCTTATTAATGACTATTGCTATAATTATTAATTATTTTTTTCAAGAGGCTGATTTCATTCTGCACTTATTCCATTCATTACATTTCTACATTCCAATTTATTCTATTTCAAAACAATTCAAGTGACATAAATGTTTTTATTTATGTGACGTGTAATATTTAATAATTTTAAATTTCATGTATAAAATTTAAAATATAAAACTTAAAATGGGTATTGACATTCAAGAATTTCTAACCAAAAATTTAAAAAAAAAAAAAAAAGAAACAAAAATTAGGTAGAAGTTGCCCCAGGTTCGTCAAAGCATGCACATATGATTTTTGGAGGTAAATGGTAAAAACCGATGTGACTTCTCTAATACGCGTAATAGATGGCCTATGTTATACGAAGAAGAAATGGATTAAAATAATATAATTTTAGGAAACTTCGTTACAATCGTTGCTTAGGTGAAATATTTCATAAATATCTCGTTGGAGCTTTATAAATCAATTTCTTTTCACTCTAAACTCTAAATTGCTTGCCCCGATGCCTCATGTTAAAAATAAATCATAAATAATATGCATGTTTTATTTCTGCTGATATGCACATGAATTATGTTTTGTCTGAGTCATCCCATATTAAAAGATTTTGTTAATTGAGTGTTATAGTATTGGGGAAAAAAAATAAAAGAAATTGGGTGTTGCGTGGAAACAATAATAAGTTCTGCACATGTAAATTGCTTAGAAGAAAAGGGTAGTAGCCTACTCGACCGGCCTCTGTCTATAGGTATACAAATCATAGGTTTTAGAAGGTTTTACACTTTATGATAGGTATAACAACTTTAACACAATTTTATCAAATTCAAATTGTGCAAAAGATTATGAATTATAAAGAGAAGAACCAAAGGTCAATCACATAATTAAATCGAAAACCCTGACGAGCGGCACCAATTCATGAATTATTAGATTGTGGTCCGAAAGTTGACCGTATTTTAAAAGTAATATTAATTGGTTTGATTAACTTTTATATTTGGGTTAATTTTTTCTATTCAACTAGGGTTTCTATATTATAGTAAATAAATCAAAGCCATTGATTCTAGTGTACAATGAACGTACTAGATTTAAAGTTGTTTTATATAAATTGGTCTCTCCATCTTTTAGGGTCACATAATAAAAGTAAACTATTCCATCAAAGATCTCTTCCACATTAAGTTTAAGGTTAAGGGAGAGAAACCAATTTTAATTTAAAATGTGTCAATCTAAAGCCTAAATCCGATCAAGTTCGTCTCTTTCTATAATCATGTCGAATTCCGCATCAAGTAAGTACCTTATGTTTGTACATAATAAATTATTTATTTAAGATCCTGTATTATAATTGTTGCATGAGCTAATTTTTACCCGTAGAGATAACTCCTGCAAACATAGAACAAGCGGTTAGAGGGGCACTGGGGGGTTGCTCGGCGCGGCCATTCCGATACTTAAATAAGTCCGTGGGTAAGAATAATATGTCTGTGATAAGGTAAAAATCGTTCTACCCTTCCACTAAGGTAAAAAGGGGTATTTATAGTGTTTAGGGTCATACTAGGATAAATTTCTTCCTAACAGCTGACCTAGTATCCAAGGTGGTGAGAATACCCGAGTTGAGGAACTATGCTTCTCGAAGTGTGGTTGAGCTGATTATGTCTCCCTTAGTCACAGGATGTGACTGGAGCACTTGCTTTGATTGGAGATTATGAGATCGTAAGGTTGAGCTTACCGGTTAGCTAGATGATGAGCTCAGCTAGCCTTTTCAAGCTGAAGATTCCTAGGGAGACCTTGCTCCATATTCCTTGGTGATGTAGTAGGTCTTGCTATGGGAGAATAAAGAGAGTACATAGTTCACGAGGTCGTTAGCTCGAGTTGGCTATTACCTTTATTGGGCGAGCTGCGTTTATTATTTGAGTTGCATTCATCATGTCGCGAATGTTTGGTGGGGAGCATTTAACTTCCTGCTGGATCTCCTAAACATATCCTACTTAGCATGTTTCGTTGAGGCCGAAATCTTGCGGTTTTCTCGAGAGGTCTTGATGATTTGAAAGTTCTTAGTAATAATTAATCCTTGGTATTTGACGGTTGCAGTTGTTGGTCGTGACATTAGAGTCTTGAGGTTTGCTTACGTGTCTCGAAGGATTTAGGCTTTCCCATCTCCCCCCACTACTTTATAAATACTTGTGCTTCGTAGGGATTTTTCTACAGCACTTTCGTACTTCATTAAGAAAATCATCATCTTAGATCCTTAGCGCCTTTTCAATACTTTTGCATTGTCTAACTTGGATTTTTTATTTCTCGGTTTAATTTCTTTTAATTCGATTTGTACCAAACCCCTAATCGATTTGATATAAACCCTTGATTAAGAATTAAAAGAAACTTAATTTTCAACAATTTTAAGAGTCGCCACCAGATCAAAATCGGGTAAAATTTAGAAGTTAAAATTAATGGGTTGGTTGATATTAACTCAGCTACTAGTCCATGAAAAAAATTAATTTGAAAACCAACTTTATTAATCTAGAGATTTTTAGATTCGGAGGCTACCCTATTAAAACCATATGGTTACCACTTGAAATTCATAACTTAAAATTTTTATCCTTTTAGTGCTCAAAATTTTACTAATGTATAAGCTATTATATTTACAATTTGTCGTTAAAGTTACAAATCTAAACAATATTTACTATAAAAAAATAAAATAATTCAATATTTACAAAAAAAAAGTTTTTTCATTTTTTAAGTCACCCCGGAGTGCCTATGTACCCGTTAATTAGGATCAGACAATATGTAGTTTTTTTGAGAAAACTTTAATTTGCTGGTCAATTTTAGAGTTTAAAATTCTTCTCGCTTTAAGTTTATTAAATTTTAAAAATTTCTTGTGAAAATGAACTTTTACTTGGAAACCTATAAGCTATCAAATTATCATCTTTTTATTTTTCTATTTTAAAAATAGGATTTTCTAAGTGTAAAAAAAAAAAAAACTTTTTATATATTTTTATATTTTCATTATCCTTTTATGTATTTATATGTATTAATATGCACACATGACATACATATATATTAGAATTAGGTGGGGTTTGTTTCAAAAAAGAGTTGGTGAAGTGCGCGAATTTGAGCTTCTGGAACATTTTTGGTGAAGCTTGTGCTTAATAATCTTTGAGAAGGATTATAATGAATTCGGATAAACATTTCTAGAAGCTTAGATGGAAGGTGAAATTTGAAATTTGAAAGTTGACTTCGCGCGTGAAAACAAGGTTTTTTGCGAACTTTGGATAAAAAAATGAATACCAAATCATAAGTTTTAGGACTAGGTTTGGATCCAAATCTGTAGTATCCTATGTCTTTGTCAAAACCCCTCAATCAATTTGGTGAAAATTGGAGCAAAATCGGGTAAAAAAAGAGCTTGAAATAAGCTGATCATGTGAGAACAATCGGTTGATCAGAGGAAGAAGAAGACACGCATATTGAACACATGCATCATATGTGTGCCACTCGCTGGTGCATGCTATGCATGCGCCTAAGTGAAAAAAAAAATCCACGTGCTTGTGTGGATTCGATCTTCGGTCGCATGTGTGTGTGTGTGTCTTATCTAATAAGCCTTTGGCTTGTGCCTTGGTCATGTTGGTCACTCAAATAATATTTGCATGACCTAGACCGAGCTCAAAAATATGATTTTTTATTTTTTTCCTTTGGAATTATATTTTACATTTTTATTTGTTAATATTTTTTATATATATTTTAATCAGATTTTATATTTTTGTATACATATTCTATTTATCGTTTTTTTCTTTTTTCACATATAATTATTTATTATTGTTATTTTAGGAACAAAAATGGGTGTCTACATTCTTGCTTAAGATTTTAGCGATGACGAGCTTAGGTAATACTCCATCTTTTTCTCATGATTCAAGTAATAAGATCCAAAGAGTCACTGATGAAGGGGGAGAGGGAGGCGATCACTGACGCTTGCGGGTCGAGTTCATAGGGTGACGTCAATACTTTGATTGGTGTTAAGGGCTCGTCAACCAAATTGATAGGGATAACTTGATCGGTGTCGGCCCTTACGTGGGTCAATACATTAGGCTTGTTGAGGTATGTATCGAATTCCTTTGGATAAATATATAGATGATGGTGAAGGGAAAGGGCCTCGTAGTACCTCTACATAGCAAGATGGTTGTTGGTGATGCCCCTTACGGAGTTTGTAGCATGCTTATAAGGTCGGAGCTTGAGGAATATCACAAAAATGAGATGCAATGTTGTTCTGATGACTGGGAAGTTATTCTCCCTTCTTCCCTTGGACCACATCTGTTTGCTGGACTGGCGGGCTTTTCCTTTTTATGGTAAGGCCTTCAGATTCGGTTTGTGGACGCCATTTTCTCCTTTCCAGAAGGAATTCTTCAACTACCAATGGCTTTCTCCAGTGCAGTTGTTACTGGCAATTGTTGGTAGCTTTCGAGGCCTTGTGTCTCAACCTCGGTGTTAGGCCCACTTCAGTTCTGTTTAGGAGATACTACTACTTTAAGGCGTTCAACAAAGGGTGATGATACCCCGCGAGGCAACCTAAGAGCTCATTTATGCTCTTTAGTGGACTTACAAGATCCAATGGTCCTCACTGGAAGAAGAAGCTCTGGATCATTCAAGCTAAGGAGGGTACCCAACACCTGTTCGATTTTTGGGTAGACTAATGCAAGCCTATTGGTGGGTGTCGAATCCAACAAAAATAAATTACCTACTCTAAGATTTGTGTATAGGATGAGCAGGATCGTCTCCACAGGGACTGGTAAAAATTCCTAAGTTTCTATCGGGGGTTGAGAAGAGAAAAAGAAAATAAAATTGGGGGGTTTTGAAATCAAGCAAATAAAATAAACCTATTTCTATTTAAAGAGATTTATATATCCAAAAGATTATCTAGCCTAGGTTTCATTACAACTCAATTCTCAGAATTGATCATAGACTCAAATATTATTATTCCTACTTTGAATAGGTTAGTTATAAATTCCAATAAGCATTGAAATTCAATTTCTCCTTAGATATTAAATAATCAAGATAAGATCTTTAATTATTCCTAATCAAATAGATAACCCTAAATACGCTCTTAAGGTTTAATCCATCAATTGCATTAAGAAAAGAGAAACCTAACCCTAATCAACAATCTCATAGAGCATGGATCATTTAAATTAGATTATATTTCATCACAACATCAAATAACCATCTATTTATGACTATCGTGTTGTTTCACCTATATTAGATTACTCATACAATTACGGATATGAGTTCTAATTGATTGATTATTGTTCAATCATCCTACAACCGGATCCAAAGCTATAAGATATAATCAAGCAATAATAACAATAGAATCAGATGGAATACAAATATGCAAAGATGAGAATAATAGAAATCAAACCCAATTAGGTCTCACAATCCATCTTGAATTGATTTGCAATAATCCCTTGGCTAGATTAAGAGATTAGTTGTTCATGATTCAAGAAAAGCAATCTTTTGGGTTCTTGAAAGTATAAAGAACAAGAACAAATCAATAATGAATAATGAATCCATCCCCTTTCTCTCTCCTATTTCTTTATATATATGAGATAAACATCAGATATAAAGAGTGTTTTTCGCATGAAAGATGGCTGGAGGCATGTCGCAACAAGGCTGGCAGCTATTATTCGCGAAACAAATGATGCAGTCTTGATGGCCGGCTCCATGGCCGGCGGCCATGATGCTTCTGGTCATTGTTTAACAATGTTGGCCGGCGGTGATCCTTCCATGGCCGGCGGCCATGGAGCTTCTGGTCGCTCCTTGTCAACTTCCATGGCTGGCGGCCATCTTTTCATGGCTGGCGGTCATGACTCCTCTGATGTGTTTTCTCCATACTTAATTCCTCTAAGTCTTTCCTTTTTGCTTTATGGACCTGAAATGCGATATTAACTTGATCAAGTATCAATTCCTTATATTTCTATAAAATTTATAACAAGTTTATCAAGTTTTATCCATATAATTGAGTAAATTATATCTCAACAAATTCCCCCACACTTAAACCATTGCTTGTCCTCAAGCAATACAATTAGAACCACAATTGAAATCTATCATAGAGAGTGCTAACTTCACTTTTTGAATTCCAAGCATCTTTCTTTGATTATTCTTATGACATGCAATTTTAGTGCCTACCACTCTGACCAAATTGATCACATGTAATTAAAATACTTCAATCAAAATTCAAAAGCTAATCTAAACAGAACAAACTTTAATCCAAATGTTTAGCAAGAGATTCTTCTATTCAAAAGTAAATTCTCAGTTCAGTAAAGAAAAACACCCATTTGGACTTCATTGGATATTTAACAGATATATACTCCTCACAACATAAAGTAAAAGCATATGATATCAACTCTTTCCTTAGATTTTCTCCATATTTATTATAAGTCTTATTTCAGTGGTACTTTAGCATTCATATTCCTTTTGATTTATTCAAGCATATATTGAGCCTTCAGAGTGTGTTCTCTGGACGGGTTTTTGCCCGCTTCTTTTCAGCTCTTATTATATATTTTCTTTTTCTTTCAAAGCTCATATAGTGAACTTTCGCCTTTCCTCCCTTATCGTTATAGTGAGTTCATTGAGTCGGTACATCCCGGGCTCATCACCCAAGTAACCAGGTTTAAAAGGGACCCCTAAGAACTCTCTCTCACTCTAACATTCAAGTTTGGATACTCATAACTCAATTGCTTAAGTTAGCGGAGTAGTGGCTATGCTTGTTTCTTTACTTTGAATGCAATACACATAAAAGACTTTTTTATCATGGTTCACTAAGTAAAAAGTGTCATTTATCTCTTTTACTAGATGTTGAAAAATTCTTTTAAAAAGAATTCAAGAGGAGTATATACATGTTAACTTATTCCTAGAAGTAAACCTGTTTATTTTTCACTTAAGAACTCGACCTACTCTTAAACTTCCAATTCTAAGGCTAAATACAAGATAAATTTGTTCCTCAAAGATTTTGCTACTCAATTTTGACAAGTATTATAATCACAACAATGGATGAGTAAGACACTTTAGCAAGTCCATTTCCATATTTATGTAGATGCTATATAAATCATTTAGCACAATCTCCAGATTTCATAAAATTTTTGAAAAATTTTGGCAAAAAATTTGGCCTAAAATTGCCATTAGGCATATAGTACTCAAGAACAAACAATTTAACAATTCAAGTGTGGGTACACAAATCAGATCAGATATCTCAAATATGCAAATATATTCAAATATTCCGACATCAACAGACAATAATACTCAAATCTCCTTATCATCTTATCCCTTCCCCCACACTTATTTTGAACAGTGTCCTCACTGTTCCTAATTCAGCCCATAATAGGTAAGGAAATAAAGATGAAGGATAAAGGAATAACGATACTTCCCCGGTTTAGTACTTGAAGCTCTTTTGAAGTTCTTGTCCTTTAAAGCTCTTGAGAGAATGTTTCCTTCAAAACCAAACTAACTGCAAAACAAAAACAAAAAGAAAAACAAAAGCACACAAAAGCAAAAACATTAGTAACTAATAAAACCATGGGTTGCCTCCCATGAAGCGCTTCTTTATAGTCCTTAGCTGGACTATTCCAACTCATCTCATGGAGGCTCAAAGATAAAAGTCTCCCCGTTTTCAGCCATGGGGAAAATCTCCAATAAACTCCTCTCTTGATTCACCCTAGTGATTTCTCCATCTAAAGCCCTCAACAATTGATCATAAAATTGATCACTAGTGTGCTTTTTAAGCTCATCCTCCTTCTTGAGATTCAACTCATCATCTCTTCTTTTCTCCTCAAATTGTCCAGTGTCAACACTAATCTCTCCAAGCCCATCCTTCTTAGATTCATCAACTAGGCTCTTATCTTCCAAATCTTCCACAACCTGTTTTTCATCTTTATGAATAGCAAAAATTTGAGAAATATTTGAAGTGATTTTCTTTTCACTATCCACAGAGAATCTAATGATTTCCCCATCAAACTCCATTGTCATGACTCCTTCATTCACATCAATTTTGGTGTTAGATGTTTTCATAAATGGTCTCCCAAGCAAAAGTGTAGGTGATTGTGAATATATCTCCTCACCCATATCAATTACATAAAAGTCAGCGGGAAACACTAATCCATTGACTTGTACCAAAACATCTTCCAAAATACCTGATGGATATATATTGGATCTATCTGCAAGTTGCAAGATTACTCTTGTTTCTTTCAAAGATCCAATATTCAGTTTCTTATAGATTGAAAGAGGCATAATGTTAACTGAAGCCCCTAGGTCACACATGCAATTTTCAATTCTAACATGACCTACTATACAAGGAATAGAAAACGTACCAGGGTCCTTGCACTTTGGTGGTAGCTTCTTTTGAAGGACAGCAGATATATTCTCACCCATAAAAGCTGTCTCACTCCCTTTAAGCTTCTTCTTATTTGTACAAAGATCTTTCAGAAACTTCGCATATCGAGGTATTTGCTTAATCACATCCAATAATGGAATGTTTACCTCGACTTTTCTAAAAGTCTCCAAAATTTCCTTCTCATCATCCAATATCTTGGACTTATTCAACCTAGAAGGGAATGGGGGAACAGGCTTATAGAACGGGGGTGAAAATTTTTCTACTTGTTTTTCCTCCATGTGGGGGTTCTCTTTTTCAAAATCTTTGGAGGTGGTCTCAATTACCTTCCTACTAGAGTTTTGCAATTCCTTTCCAGATCTCAAGGAAATTGCACTCACATTTTCTTTATGATTAACAGTATTAGAAGGTAACTTACCTTGTTGCTCCAACTTACCTACAGAGGTGGCAAGGTGACTCATTTGACTCTCCAAATTGTGAATACTTTTTCTTGTCTCATCCTGAAATTGCTTCGTGTTAATTGCAAGAGACTTGACAATATCTTCAAGTGATGAACTTGAAGACGAAGCTTGTTGTGGTGGTGGTTGAGGCCTTGGTTGATAGCTGAAGTTTGGATGGTCCCTCCAACCAGGATTGTATGTGTTGGAATAGGGATCATATCTTCTTTGAGGGGGTGTGTTTGTCCTGGAAATCCACCAATTGCATTTGCATGCGCATATGAGTCATCTTGAAGGGTTGGACACATGTCTGTGGGGTGATTTGAAGCACAAATACCACAAGCTTTCGCTTGTTGGGTATTTCCAAGGATAACCTGCTGACAAGAGAAGTCAAGTTAGATAATTGAGATTCTAAGTGTGAGACACTTACCTCGTTGACTCGTCTTGTTGAAGGATCTTGTCTGAAACCGAATTGTTGGGAATTTGCAGCCGTGAGTGAGATCAAATCCCTAGCCTGAGCAGGGGTTTTATCTACTATCGCTCCTCCACTCGCTGCATCCATCATCTTCCTCTCCAAAGGAAGCAATCCTTCATAGAAATATTGTATCAGGAGTTGTTCTGATATGCCATGTTGAGGACAACTGGCAACTAATTGTTTGAACCTTTCCCAATACTCATGCAGATTCTCAATTTCTCTTTGTTTAATCCCACAAATTTCCCTCCTTATGTTTGCGGCTCTAGTAGCAGGGAAAAATTTGTCCAAAAATGACTTCACCATGTCGGTCCAAGTGGTGATTGATCCAGGGGGTAGATAGAATAACCAATCTTTGGCTCTATCCTTTAATGAAAATGGGAAAGCCCTCAATTTAATTTGATCTTCAGATATCCCATGAGGTTTCATACCCGAACAGACAACGTGGAACTCCTTCAAATGTTTATGAGGGTCCTCGTTTTCCAAGCCATGAAAAGAAGGCAACAAATGAATCAACCCGGATTTCAACTCAAAATCCACATTCAATTCAGGGTATTGAATACAAAGTGGTTGTTGAGTCACATCCGGAGTTGCTAATTGTCTAAGTGTTCGGTCCGGATTTGCCATCTCTTCCTTTTCTTCTTCTAAATCCAAACTTTCAGATTCTTCTCTTTCTGTCTCACTGGATGATTCTGATAATTCCAATGCTTGAGTTAATCCAGGAGATGAAGTTGAAGTTGCGTCTAGAATACGCTGTTTTGATTGTCGGCGCAATTCCCGTTCCGTCTTCTCTATATCTGAATCAAATTCTAAAGTACCTTTGTGAGAAGCACGGGTCATAAACAAAAATCAAAATAAAAAGAAAAACAAGAACAAGGCAATAAGAAAGGAAATAAAAAAAATAAAAAGAAATAGAAACAGGGAAATTTTTTTAGACACCAATCCCCGGCAACGGCGCCAAAATTTGGTGGGTGTCGAATCCAACAAAAATAAATACCTACCTACTCTAAGATTTGTGTGGTGAGCAGGATCGTCTCCACAGGGACTGGTAAAAATTCCTAAGTTTCTATCGGGGTTGAGAAGAGAAAAAGAAAATAAAATTGGGGGTTTTGAAATCAAGCAAATAAAATAAACCTATTTCTATTTAAAGATTTATATATTCAAAAGATTATCTAGCCTAGGTTTCATTACAACTCAATTCTCAGATTGATCATAGACTCAAATATTATTATTCCTACTTTGAATAGGTTAGTTATAAATTCCAATAAGCATTGAAATTCAATTTCTCCTTAGATATTAAATAACAAGATAAGATCTTTAATTATTCCTAATCAAATAGATAACCCTAAATACGCTCTTAAGGTTTAATCCATCAATTGCATTAAGAAAAGAGAAACCTAACCCTAATCAACAATCTCATAGAGCATGGATCATTTAAATTAGATTATATTTCATCACAACATCAAATAACCATCTATCTTATGACTATCGTGTTGTTTCATCACCTATATTAGATTACTCATACAATTACGGATATGAGTTCTAATTGATTGATTATTGTTCAATCATCCTACAACCGGATCCAAAGTTATAAGAGATAATCAAGCAATAATAACAATAGAATCAGATGAAATACAAATATGCAAAGATGAGAATAATAGAAATCACACCCAATTAGGTCTCACAATCCATCTTGAATTGAGTTGCAATAATCCCTTGGCTAGATTAAGAGATTAGTTGTTCATGATTCAAGAAAAGCAATCTTTAGGGTTCTTGAAAGTATGAAGAATGAATAATAATGAATAATGAATCAATCCCCTTTCTCTCTCCTATTTCTTTATATATATGAGATAAACATCAGATATAAAGAGTGTTTTTCGCATGAAAGATGGCTGGAGGCATGTCGCAACAAGGCTGGCAGCTATTATTCGCGAAACAAATGGTGCAGTCTTGATGGCCGGCTCCATGGCCGGCGGCCATGATGCTTCTGGTCATTGTTTAACAATGTTGGCCGGCGGTGATACTTCCATGGCCGGCGGCCATGGAGCTTCTGGTCGCTCCTTGTCAACTTCCATGGCTGGCGGCCATCTTTTCATGGCTGGCGGTCATGACTCCTCTGATGTGTTTTCTCCATACTTAATTCCTCTAAGTCTTTCCTTTTTGCTTTATGGACCTGAAATGCGATATTAACTTGATCAAGTATCAATTCCTTATAATTTCTATAAAATTTATAACAAGTTTATCAAGTTTTATCCAATATAAATTGAGTAAATTATATCTCAACACCTATTCATAACATAATGCTGCTAAGGTTAGGGCCTCGTGATGCTATTGCCCAATGGGCTATTAATGAATTTATGAGCTCTCGAGGTGAGAGGCAACTAGACGTTGGCCTCATAATGAAGAACTTCTTGAGTGAGAAGCCAATCATTGATGGATGTATGGTTTGAGTCTTCATGTGATCATAGTCTCTCCCTCTCCCCCAGTCATCTGTCGAGGCAAGTTCTAGAGGGAGGACAATTTTAGAAGGATTCTAGATTTCCGAGCTTTTGAGCTTGATTGAGCAAATGTGTTGTTTTTTGTTACTGACCCTTTGTTTTCTTTTTCAGAGCCTAAGATGCTGGTGATAGATGTTAGTAACATTCTTGCTGGTCCATTGAATAAGTAGAAGAGGACTTCAACCAAGAAGAAGGCGATCGGTGAGAAGTGCCCTGTTAAAGTCAAGCCTCGGGCCACTAAGGTCATTGTGCCAACTGTTGATTTGGATGGACAAGAACCAGGGGTATTGTTGCCAAGGTTAGATGTACTGTTATTGAGGCAAGAGGTGCTGTTACTGGAGTTAGAGGTGTCGACCCCGATGTCCACTTGGTGGGGTCCTCCGTCGTGCTCAATCTCGTGATGAGTGGAGTTCGGCACAGTATTCACCTGTGCCTACTTGAGCTCGAAGTGTACCATCTCTTGTAGTGGAGGTTGTTTGGAGCAACAATAGTGCCTCAGGTGATTAGGCTGTGGTTAGGGATCGTGGGAGTCAGCTTAGGAGAGGAGTTCCTAGAGGGCCTATTGATTTTATTGAAGGGAGGGCTTTGAAGTAGAGTGATGTATCTATGGAATGACCTTCCTTCAAGGAGATAGCTCATTTGGAAGATAGGAAAAGGTTGAGCGCCTTTTATGGTGGACTGTCAACCATGGACTTGGCCATGGACTTTTCAACGTGGAAGACGTACAAGGTGATGCTGTTGTTTTCCTGTAAAGTTTGTTTATGTTGTTGGTCATTTCTCACCTATTTAAACTCTCTTGTTATTTGTTTTCAGGCTTTAGTGACGACTAACAAAACTTTCTGAATGCTAAGGGGGAATTGTGAAGTGGTACATTATATATTTTTTTTTTCGAACTTCCTGTTGTTGTTTGTTAAGCATTGTTTCTTTTGTTTAGGGTTCACAGGAGCTCGAGACATTGAAGGTAAACTTGGAGAAGGAGCTTGCTAAGGTCAGGCAAAGGGAGATGAGATGCAAAAGCGAGTTGCTTGTGGCGACGGATGGGAACAAGAGACTATGCAAGGAGATGGAGGATAAGGTCTTATGGTGTCAGGCTGAAGTTCTCAAAGCGAAGAAGTGGCGATTGCACGTCGAGGTCGTGGCCACGGACTTTGAGGACAAGTGGAAGAGCATGAAGCAAGAGCGAGATACCTTGTCATGATAGTTGAGTGATGTCCAGTTGAGGCATGTGAAGAAGAGGCGAAAGTTCGAGCTTGCCACTTCGGAGATTAATAAACTATCGGAGAGTATCCAATCATCCAACTTGGAGCGGGAGATGTTGAGGGTTGGGTTAAGTCGTTCGTACGTGACTAACCATCATTACTCAAATTTTGGCTTCATTGTTTCTTCATTGTTGTTGCAGGCCTGCATAAAGGACTTGGAGGGTAGTTAGCTCATGTTAGGAGCAGCCAAGAAGCGATTTTTGAGGGAACTCTTCAAAAGTGAGCAATGGAAGTAGGTCCAGGTCAAGTTCGTTTCCAATATAACCAAGTTAATAAGGAACGAGCTGCTAGAAAGGTATCTACACTTGGACCTTAGTTTTTTGGCTATGCGTTTGGGTGAGGCTCTTGCAGATGCTTCTAAGGACAAAGAGAAGGGAGCCGAACAAGGTGAAGTCGAGGTCGGTGTCTTAGCTGAGATGGACTAAGCTGAGTTTGGTATTGTTGTTAAGGCATAGGGAGCTAAAGGGGTGAAGCTGTTGCTGTGGTCGTGATTTAGGAATTCGACCAATAGATAGCCGATGATACTATCATGGTCGAACCCTAAGCCGAGGATTAGGTTGGAAGGTAGGTCAAAGTTGTCATAATGGATCCTCGACTAGTGATGAGTAAAGAGATTTTTGGCGATTATAGGGCCAACTGATCTTGATTGTCATTAGTTGTCAAAGAGCCATTGCTTCTTTCTTTCTCTCTCTTTTTCTTTTCTTTTATCTTTATCTTTATCTTTTTTTTTTTCACGGGCTTTGCTGCTAACTTGTTCCATCTATTGATTTATTAGTAACCTTTTGTAATTTTTTCTCAAGCTGATGTACTCTCTTTGATTAATATATGGGTGGTTTATTTCTATCTCCAAGTATGCTAATTTTTGGCACTTACATTTTTATTGCATTTTTAGTATGGGGCTTAGTGAGGTTGACCATGTTGATTTATTTTCCTTAGCTTATTCTTTCTTGCCTATGTTAGATATGTTGTTTATCTCCTAGGTCAGCAGTAGATCATTGGTACGGCTTTCTATAGTGGATGATGTTACTCTGCAAGGAAGGCTGCAAGTACAAAAAACTTTCCTTTTCGATATTCATAGATTCCCTAGGTGTGATCTGACAGCTGGGATAAGCTACAGGTGGGATCATTAGATTTGGTAGTATTGAATACGGGTCTGGTAGAGTCCTTTTTTGCCTATAAGTAGTGCTGACGGGTAGATAGTTTCTCCATGAACCAAATTTACTCCTTTTATTTTGCTTGATAAACCTAAGGTTTCTCCTTTTCCCTTTAGTTCCCAAGAGTCGAACAAATCATGGATCTTCTTTTCATTAGCCTCCTTTAGGCTGAGAGGTCGAGCCCTTGGAGGTCGCAAGTCGTGTGGTGTCATTGATGCTCCATAGTCTTTGTTTAAATAGGTCGGATGCTTTGCGACCCCTGTTTATGTGAATCTGCCATTGAGGTCGTATAATGGGTTGGGTGTATTGCTAAAGGCCTATTTTTCCTTTTTTACCTTAGCCGCTTGATTTGGGGCCATGCTTCATTTTTGTGGTCCCTGTGTCGAGATCGCCAAGGTCTATTACTTGGTTGAGAGGCCGTGGTGACCATGATGGTGCGTTTCTCATGAGCAAAGGCTCATTAACATTAAGATTAATTTGTTAGTCACCAAAGTGGCTAAATTAATTTTGAATGTGTGGTCACATAATTTATGAATTTTATGGAATGTTATTATGAAGATTTATTGGTTGATAGAAATCAAGGATTTTACCTAAATGTAAATCAATATTCTATAACTAATAAACATAAAGAAGGAAACTAATATACTTTTGTCACCACACACACACACACACACACACATACAGTTAATCCAAAGATGCTTTATGTGTTTGGTGAGGTTTATTCAATTTCCTTATAAAGTTTAAATGGCATTATAATTATGATGATGAGATATATATATATATATATATTATATTGTTGTGTTTGCCTAAAGGAGACCTCTAATATATTTTATGTGTTTGGTTATTTGAATATGTTAATTTAGTGAGTATTTATGTATTTGTAGCTGTTTCCCTTTATCCGATTGCTAATCTTGTTACTGTCTTTAATGGTTTAAACTTCTCTGAATGGCGTGAGCAAGTCAATTTCCATTTAGGTGTATTATACCTTGACTTGGCACTTTTAGAAGGAAATCCTACTAACATTATTGATACAAGTAGTGAGGCTAACAAATTATGTCTAAATTTCATGCGGATGACAATTGCCAACAACATTAAGACCACTATTCTAGAAAGTATAACTGCTAAGGAATACCTTAAGCTTGGGGAAGAATACTTTCATTTCGTTGATAAGTTATAGGGACACTAATGGCTGAACTCATGACCATGAAGTATGATGGGCCGTGAAGTATGTAACATCATGTCCTTTATATGACTAATATTGCAACAAGACTTAAGAGTTTAAATATGACTGCGGGTGACTCATTTTTTGTACAGTTTATTTTGAACTTGTTGCCTCCTAAGCATGGACTATTCCAAATTAATTATAACATTATTAAGGATAAGTGGGATGTTAATGAACACTTATTCAAGCGGAAACGAGACTAAAGGCCTAAGGAGTTCATATAATGAACTTAGTAAGTCAAGGAGTTGGAAAAGTTCTCAAACCAAAATCCAATAAATTTAAGAAGAAAGGACCTGGTAAAGTTCCATGGGTCGCTAAAGAAGGAAAATAAGGCAGATAGATGTCACTTCTACAAGAAGGAAGGACATTATCAAAAAGAATGCTCTAAACGTAAAGCTTGGTTCAAATAGAAAGATACATTTAATGCTTATGTATGTTCTAAAACAAACTTGTTTGAAGTTCCTTTTAATACATGGCGGTTAGATTCTGGTGCCATTAGTCATGTGTTCAATGAGATGCAAGGATTCCTTACAATCTAGAGCATAAACCCAAGGGAGAACTTTCTATTCATGGGGAATCGAATGAAGGCCCCGGTTGAAGGCATAGGGACATATTATTTTAGATAGTGAGTGTCATTTGGATCTATTTCAAACTCTCTATGTACCTTTATTATCTAGAAATTTGGTTTCCATGTTGAAACTTGATGCTAAAGGGTTTAGCTGTAAAGGTGGAAATAGATGTTTCGATTTATATAATGAAGATAATTCCTTTATTGGTTCTAGAATTGTCATCGATGGCTTATATAAATTGAAACTTGTTGTTGATTTCTTTGCATCTTTAATGTGTTTTCATTAAAATATTGGTATTAAGCATAGTTTGGCGAATGAGAACTCTGCTTACTTGTGGCATAATGTTTGAGTCATGTATCCAAAGAAAGATTAGTTAAGAATGAGATTCTAATGAATTTAGATTGTACTGATCTTGATTTATGTATGGATTGCATTATTGGAAAACAAACCAAACATAACAAGAAAGGAGCCACAAGAAGTACCCAGCTTCTTGAGATTATACACACCGACATATGTGGACCTTTTGATACTATCCTTTACCGGAGAAAAAATATTTTATCACCTTTATAGATGATTATTCACGGTATAGATATGTCTATTTACTGAATGTGAAATCTTAAGCTGTGAATGCCATTGAGGTGTTTGTTAAGGAGGTTGAAAGGCGATTGGAAAAAAAGGTGGAAAATGTAAGATCTGATAGAGGTTGTGAGTATTATGGAAGGTATGATCAATCTGGAAAAAAACAGGTCCATTTGCAAAGTTCCTCGAAAGACATGGCAGATGTGTAGTGTATACCATGCTAGGTACAACTCAACAAAATGATGTGGCAGAAAGGTGAAATAGAATATTAATGGATATGGTTTGGAGTATGATGAGTAATGCTTCATTACACAAATCCCTGTGGATTTATGCACTTAAGATTTCAGTGTATTTGTTGAATAAGATTCCTAGTAAGGTAATTACTAAATTCCTTTTGAGTTATGGCTGAAAGGAAACCTAGTTTAGGACATCTGCTTGTTTGGGGATGTCCAACTGAAGCATGAGTATATAATCCACATGAAAAGATATCGAATTCTCATACTATTAGTGATTACTTTATTGGTTACCTAGAGAAATCCAAAGGGTATAGGTTTTACTGAACAAACTCTAGTTCTAGAATTGTTGAGACAAGTAGTGCCAGGTTCATTAAAAATGGTAAAGTTAGTAGGAGTGCTAGCAAACAATATGTGGATATTAATGAAATAAAGGATGATCATCCATCACTTATAAATGTTCCTATAGCCACATTTGTTCCAAATATTGTTCTAGAAGTACAAGAACAAAATGATGGTGAATAATATTTGAATGAAGAAGCACCTCATGAAGAACCTAACTTACCACCAATTGAAATAAATAAGTCATATGGAATAGCCTTAAATAAACCTGTAAGGATTAGAAAGGTAGCTATTTCTAATGACTATGTGGTTCATTTACAAGGGTCGTACTTTGACTATGGCATTGATAAAGATTCGGTTTCATTTTCGTAAGCCATTAACAATGATGAGTCTGATAAGTTGATTGATTCCATGCAAGATGAGTTGAAGTTAATGGCTGAAAACAATGTCTAGGATCTCATCGAATTGCTAGAATGTTCCAAAGGAGTTGGGTATAAATGAGTCTTTAAGACTAAACATAACTCATAGGGCAATATCAAATGATATAACCCTAGACTTGTTGCCAAAGGTTATACTCAAAAAATTGGAATTGATTATAAAGTGACTTTTTCACTTGTTTCAAAGAAAGATTCATTGAGAATCATTATGGCTTTCGTAGCTCAGTATGATTTAAAGTTACATCAAATGGATGTGAAAATTGCTTTTCTTGATAGGATCTATAGAAGGAAGTTTATATGGATTAACTCAAAGGATTTTCCATAGAAAGAAAGGGTCACTAGGTGTGTAAAATTAAGAAATCAATATATGAATTTAAACAAGCTTCCATGTAATGGTATCTTAAGTTCAATGATATCATCACATCTTTCAATTTTCAAGAAAACACTATTGATCAATGAATTTATCGAATGATCAATGGAAGTAAGTTTATATTTTTGGTTCTATATGTTGATGATATCTTGCTTGCTGCTAATAATTTAGGTATCTTGCATGAGACTATAGGTTTTCTCTCTAAGAATTTTGAAATGAAAAATATGGGAGATGCATCTAATGTGATTGGAATTTCAATATTTAGAAAGAGATCGCAAGGATTGTTAGGATTGTCTTACAATGCTTATATTGAGAAAATCCTTGAGAGATCCAATATAAACAAATGTTCAACAATTGTTGTCCCAATATAGAAAGGGGATAAGTTTAGTCTTATAAGATGTCTAAAGAATGATGTGGAACCTAAGAAAATGGAATCTATTCCATGTGCCTCTATTGTAGGTAATCTGATGTATCTGCAAACATGTATGAGACTTGATATTAGCTTTGTGGCTAGGACGATATCAAAGTAATCTTGAAATGGATTATTAGCAAGCTATAAAGAAAGTCATGGCATACCTTCAAGGGACTAAAGATTATGTGCTCACATTTAGGAGATCTGATTTGTTAGAAGTGATTGGATATTTAGATCTAAATTTTATTGGATGTCTTGACAGTAAAAAGTCAACATTTGGTAACTTGTTCCTATTGGCGGAAGGAGAAATCTCATGGAAAAGTCCCAAATAATATGTCATTGCCGCATCTATTATGGGGGTAGAATTTGTAGCATGTTATGAACCTACAATTCATGCATTGTGGTTGTGGAACTTGGTCTCAGGACTTGGGGTTGTTGATGCCATTATCAAGCCACTAAAAACTTACTGTGATAGTTTTGTAGTAGTTTTCTTCTCTAAAAACAAAAAATATTATAGAAGTGCTAAGCATATAAGAGGAAGTTTAGAAATATAGAGTATGTATTGAACATATTAGAACAGGTCTCATGATTGCTGATCCGTTAACTAAAGTCTTACAACCAAAGACATTTAAAAAACATGTACATAGGATGGGTCTTGGTTGTACTGATGATTGATTATGTTGATGTTAGCACACTCATGAGCTCAATAATGATATATTTATGATTTTATTGATTATTTCTTGTTCCTTTATACGCTTAGTGTTTGAACGCGAAATTAATGTGTCTTTAAGACAATTTTGTGGACATTATGTTATTTATATAACTTATGTGACCTAACATGATAAGTTGCTAGTGTGGTAGTATATGGAAGGAAGTATGCAAATTGAAAGTGTATGAAAGAATGGTATTAAGAGATTTATTTATGCACACCTAATGTTACATTATTAAATATTATGAATTATCGGACCAAGTGGGAGAACAATAGAATGTGGTTTGAAGTTGATCATATTTTAATATTAATGTTAATTGGTTTGATTAACTTTCCTATTTGGATTAAGTTTCCATATTCAACTAGGATTTCTATTTAATAGTGAATAAATCTAAGCCATTGATTATGACATATGATGGATGTACTAGATTTAAAGTTGTTCTATATAAGTTGGTCATCTCTCCAATAATTAGGGTAACACAAACAATATTAAACTATTCCATCAAAGTTCTCTGCAACATTAAGTTTAAGATTAAGAGATAGAAACCGATTTTAATTAAAAGATGTCAATCTAAAGCCTAAAGCCAATCAAGTTCATCTCTCTCTATATTTCATGTTGAATTCTACGTCAAGTAAGTACCTTATGTTTGTGCAAACATAATATTTATTCAAGTCCTATATTATAATGATGTTTATGACTCTTAAGAATTAATTTACATAAATATATGCTATTAAATGTATTATACTATTTATATCTATTGCTACAATTATATATAATGTCTATGCACTAATGCAATACATTGAAAAAAAAAAGGACAATAAAGATGGCTACAATATATCTGTATCTAGGTACATCTGAGTAAGTACTAGATCTCATTTCACCTTATATCTTGAAATACCCTATTTAACCGGATAGAATCTAGGTAAGTAAAAGTGATAGGATAGATTTTAGATAAAAAAAACCCTTTGAAACCTATTCCCATAAGAAAAATAAATATACAACAACTCGATACAATATACCCCAAAAAATATAAAAGGTATAAGTTCGAAGGTAACTTGTACTATATAAGAATGATTATATAATGAATTAGGTTTCCCACCTCTAAGTTCTAAATTCCATTACTTCATACTACAATAATTTATATAGAAAAGCATAGTGTACTATCAAATTTTCACAATCTGGTGTCTTATTTTTAGAATTTGGCAAATTAATACTTATGGTTTCAAAATATATGCTATTTAGTGTCTCTATTAAATAATATTTAATGGACATTTATTTTGCTAATAGGGTAATGGTAGATATTTGACTAGAAATTGCCAAAATTTAAAGGTGCGACATTGAATTTAAAAAAATTATCAAAAATTGAAAATTCATGCAATTGAAAACAAATGGACTTGGTTTGTCATTATCTTATCATTAAAATAAATGTTTGTCAAATATTATTTAGAGAATACACTGAACCACACATACTTTGAAGATATAAATATTAATTAACCAAAATCTAAAAAAAAAAGATATTAAATTGTTAAAAATTGAAAACATGACTTGCCATTTAGTATGAAATTAATTAATAACATTTAGATATAAGTGGAAAGACAGCCAAAATATATAGATGAGAATTTGAGTTTCATCAATCAAATGTTTTGTTATAAGGTTTTATTTTTTATTTTTTTAACTATTTGTGTAAGTGAACTGACTTTTATGGTAATTAAGTTGGTGGTTTAACGAGAATATGTTTGCTAAATAGTCATTTATTTACCAACACATTTTGAAGGCGTATAACTTTTAAGATATGACATATGTCAAAAGATAAAAGACGAGTTATCTGAAACCTGAAACTTGTGGTATACGAAGTAAAATAATTGAGGCAGGTGCAAAATGCTCCCTATGTTGTATTGGCATCTTTTCTATATAATTATTGCCTTCGTCGACAATAAATGTGGGGGCGACTCTTAAATTAAGGATAAGGTAAGGAAGTTTACATCATGAAACTGGAGAAAATTATGCGTGTTGAATCTGCTAGACAGAATAAAGTATTAGCTAGTCTTCTTCATCCAGCATTCTTTTGATGATATCACCGGTTTGCATGGCAAAGAGTGAAACATAACCATATTATAAAAGTATCAAGCGTGGCGTGGTCCCGAACCTTCGTCCCATCTAGTCTACTTTTTATCCATTGGATCGTTTATTTTTAAAATATTTGTCAATGAATATATATCGATAAAAATTAATAATTTTATTCATAAACTAATCAAATAAATTATAAATATAGATCAAATATAGATAAGATACAGATAAAAAACCGACAATCCAAACAAACCCATATATATATATCTATGTATGTATGTATATTTGGCCACAGTTGTGGTATAATTTAAAAGAAGGTCTGCCTGTCCATGCTTCTTTTATTTTCCAAAAGATTTAAAAGTAAGTCCCTTATCACATGTAATTAATGGCTGATATTATTTGAAAAAAAGAAAAGAAAAAGAAAAAGATAACATTGATATGATATAGTTTTAGGAAGAAAATACTCCAATATTTATGGAATTGTTAAAAAAGGAAATAGATCTAAAAGATCTCTTGCCAAAAATAAAATTTGAATCAAATTTCAATATATATAAATTAATTGAATTATATTTATAAATTAATTAAATTAGATTATTAGAGTCTAAGAGTCTATGACTCATCCAATCACAGGATCCTAAAGTTGAAGAGTTAAATTGTTTTGTATTGGATCCACTTCTCATATCAGCCATTAATGTCCCGGCCGGTCCACTGTTTTTTCTCTTAATACTGTCTTTACCAATCTTCTTCTTATTACATATCACATGTGTTTCAAACTTTGACAATAAACACAGCCAATTAGAGTGTTGAACGTGTGACTAGGTTGGGTAATGACTAATGACTGAGAAGGACAAGCCGAGAAGACAACGGTTGAAGTTCATTAAATTCACTTGTCTAGAAACCAACGGAAGGCCACACCGATGAGAATTAAAACAAAGCACAATTCATGAACCCTAGTCATATATATTAGTGTATAGAAAGTCCTTTGTTTCATTCATTGCACAGGGGAAGCTTCTAATCTTGACATAGTAATTCATTCTATTCATTGTGGAAACAAGCACCGCACTCTATCCACTTTGTTAAATTGATGACCCAAATACTACAGTCTCTTGAACATTCAAATTTTGTTGTCTTCAACTCAAATAGTTTTGTAGCGATTTATAAAATGTTCATATAGTAGACAACTTTTTTTTTTCTTTTGTCATTATAATAGAATGGAAGATTCGAACCTGGGACCTCTCACTTGAGAAACTAGAGAGATGTTATAGCTATAATGCCATTGACATATGACGGACAACTTAATATTGTGCACTTCTTTTATTTTTCAAGGACAAAAGAGAGAAAGAGGAATCTAGCACTACTAATCCAATAATGTAATTATATTATTGATATAAAAGATTTTACTACTCTAAAGCTTACATTAACAAACAACATTCTAGGAAACTAATTGATGGGAAAATTAAATAACAATTAATATCAGCCTTAAGATGAGACTAACTCTTAAATCCATTATTCCAACTCTATATATAGGATTAAGATCCTCACTCACATTTCACTTAAATAGGATAACCATTGCTATGAATCTAGAGAAGAGCAACAGTTGAAGGTCACAACAAAATCCAAATTAGAAAGTTAAAGCACCAATCTCGTAATATTGTTTACAGCTATCTAAACTAAAGAATATGGTAATCCAAATATAGGTCAAACAAAAACTCGGAATTCGCATAAAACAAAGTATAAATCAATCCTAATTAATTTGTTCATAATCAAATATAAAATTGTTGGCATAATCACACTTTACTTCTAATTTTAACTTATATATTACTTATACAATATTGACAAAATAAGAGAAAAAAAAATTTACCCTAAAAGTAATGAATTTAATGTTGTTGGCTTCAATCAAAATTTAATTAATAACATTTAGAATAAGCCCTAAAAACTTGGTTTTAGTAAGTTACATAAAATTCAAAATTTCAATAGGGTAAGGCCCTATTTGTAGAACAAGACCTTAAAAGACCATAATAAAGACCCTACACATTAATTTTGGCAAATTATAGGTAGAAAAGTAGAAAAGCAAGACAAGACATGGCCTAATCATACTAGCCTTTTGACCGGCCCTATTAACCAGTTGATGAACTGCGCAACCATTTGATTGCCACTCACCCAATCATTAAATTGCTACACCTCCTAGCATTCAATAGCCTTAGTGTTATTCAATAACCATTTTGTCCTGTATACCTTCCACCCCAGCTGCCACCTGCCAGCTACAGAATAGAACTTCACTTTATTTCTTTCTAAACAATTCAAAGCGTGTCCTTAACCTTAAATCTTTGATTATAGACTAAAAGCTGTAAAAATTAACTAGAAGTAAGCTCCAAATAATATATAAATATTTTCCTTTCAAATATATTATCTTCTGTTGATTATTTACAAATTTATTAGAATTAACTGGAAATAGAAAAAGAGGTCTGAAGGGATAAATTAATGGCTATCAAGTGTCAATAAATACTAGTTCTACTTTGTCTTTCTGGCTCTCTTTTATTGGTTTACTTGATAAATTTTCAATATCATTCGGTAGTAAAAGGTTATCATGGTATGTTGTTTAAAGTTGTTTAGCACCTATTGTCATACAATTGGTTAAGGCGGAAAAAAACGACTTGTAATTAGAAATTGATGTCACCGTAATTAGGATATATGGGAAGTTAATATAACAAAATCAAGGTAATATGGGATTAAAAAATTGGAAGGAAGCTATCAATGAAATGAAATTATGGTATATGTATGCTTGCATGTGGTATGGCATGGTATACATGCTTAGATAACATTATTATTTATTGCACTTCATAGCTCATCCATGTAGAACTTGTTTTATAATGGCTGTAAGCAATGTTGTCAGAATCGGATCGAGGTTTGACCTGGACAGGCTAGGAGGTCAGGGGTCGAGGGGTTGGATCGGGTTCAACCGACGGTCGAACATGGGTCACAAAAAATAAAAATATAAGAGATAATTTAATTATAAAGACCAATATGTGTGTAATTACTCAATTAAATCTATATTTGGATCAAATTCATCAATTAATTATTAAATAAATATGATTTAATGATTATATTTTATAAATTTATAATAAAGTATGAATAAATATTTAAATTTCTATTTTTTTATTTTATTTTTTGGATCTGGATCAACCGGTCTGGGTTAACTGGTTCAACCCGGCGCCCGGGTCGACTGGGTCAGTCCGGTTCTCACCAAAAACAAGCTAATCGTCGAATCCGGGCCGCCTTCATTACCGGTTCTGGTCAAACCGGTTCGAACTGGCCAGTCCGGGCCGGTTCTGACAACCTTGGTTCTAGGTACAAAAAGGAGTGTAAATCAAGAAAATAAGGAACTTATATGATTTTTGTAGTCTTGTTGTGCCTATCTAATAATGTCACTTTTGGTACACGGGAATCATCCGGAATGGAATGGATTGAAATTGAAGGAAAGGGATGAATCAACAAGAGAATGACAAATCCATTCTTTTGTTGGATACGGATATAGAATGAAATGGATATGAATTAGTTTACATTAGAATTCATCAAAAATATCCTTTACAAAAAATAAGATAATAAATTTATATAGAATAGAAAGTTAATTTAAGTAAAAATTCTTAATAGAAACAAAAATGGAATCGTGATTTTGTCTTCTCAAAGACGGAATTAAATTCCATCTTAAAACTAGAATCATCGATCCTAAGAAATTATAATTCCGCCTTCTCATAACGTTTCCAAACATAGAAAAAGAAATGAAAGCCAGAATCATAATTTCGTTCCAATCCATTCCTGCATACCAAACAAGTCGAGTACCAATGTGTTTATTTGCCTCTCTAACTACATGCTTGAAAGTGTCATTTGTGGTTCTTCATGCCCATCCAATTTCCAAGATGCTAGGGGCCACTAATTTTGCTGGATGGTGGCTCACCTTCATTTTCATGAAATATTGGCAACCAAGAAATTCATATGCATCAGTACCCTTTTGAGATATGTTATACCAACAAGAAATATTAGTTTATAGTTAAATTTGTGAGTGACTACAGTTTAATTGTAACATTTTAAGAGAGGCAAATTATACATATATATATATATATATATATATAAAGAAAACATAAGTTATAAATTTTTGAGGTTATGAGTCACAGCCAACAAAGGCCATCAGGCCCTCGTGAGTTGAATGTATATATCAACATATATGCATCTGAGTTCAAAATAGTACTCCCTTCATACCTTATCTCCTTTGACCGAAGATAATAAGGCTGTCACATTAGCTTTTAGGGGCTCGTCATATCATATTCTCACAAAGAAGATATCGAGCAATTCCCAATGTGACACTAGTGCTAACATGTGAATAAGATTGGTACAAGTTCTAATCCTTTTCTCAGTTTTCTTCGTAACACTAATTCACGAAATCTAATGCAATCATTAGCATATATAATTAACGATTGGATAGAAATATGTTCTATCCAACTTTCTACCATGTTGTTGTCCCAATAAACAATAATATGTCATGTGTTACTAATTTGAATTTTAATTATTTTATATTTTTTTCTACAAGTGAGAAAAGATAATATGAGAAACATTATTATCCCTTGAGATAGTAATATGACTACAAGCTTGACATAACAAATATTCATTTGTTAAGAATTTTTTTTTAAACTTCTTGTTTTTCTTTTTTTTTTTTCCTCCTTCTCTCCCTCTCTCTTGAATTATCATCTTGCAAATAAAACCATCAAATCAAACATTTCCCAAAAGGTATATAACTAAATTTGTACATATTTTTATAGCGGAAAAGTAAATTTTCATTCATCAACATTTGACCTTTTTTCTATTTAAGTTCTTGATCTTTTATATATTTATTTTTCCTATTTAAGTACTCAATGTTTGTCAATCTGGACAAATTAATACTTTCATTGGCACTGTTAACTTGTCCATCCATATTAAACAAATGGAAACTTATGGTTTATCCAAATGATTGATTTAAATTAGTAATAAATTAATAAAAAAAGGTAGAAAATCAACATAACTTCATTTTCACATATCCAAACATAAATATAAAATCTTTACCATGAATTTCAATCCAAATCGAATCAAACAAAGATTAAGAGTAACCGTTAACACATAATATCTATTAATATGTTTGATCAAAGCATCAGACACTCGAATATAAACAAAAGTAGAAAATAAAAACGATAGAAAATAATGAATTCATGGCATCTATATAATTTCATTGTTTGCCATTTTTTTTTTATAATTTTTCTAATTTTTAAATAATTAAATTATATAGATGCCATCGGTTTGCTATTTTCTTTTATCTTATATTTTTAATTTTTACCTTTGTCATTATATTTGAGTGTTTGATGCTGTGATCAAACATATTAATGGATATTACATGCTAATTGATACTCTTAATCTTTGATTGATTTAATTTGGATTGAAATTCATGGTAAAGATTTGATCTTTACACTTAGATAAGTGGAAAATGAGTCACGTTGATTTTTTTACCTTTTTTCACTTGGTTGTTTTATTTTCATATTTTTTATTATATTTATTATTTTGTTTAGCTTATATAAAACTAATTATATTACAAATTTAAATTAACCATATGGAGTCAGGATGAACCATAAGTTGTGCAAAGCTCAGCTTTAATTTGTAAAGAATGATGGAAAGTCTTAATTTATTAAAGTCTTGATTTATAAAGAATTTATAAAGAATAATGGAATCAGGATGAACCATAAGTTTTAACATATTATTAATTATATTATAAAACAAATTAAATTAATAAAATTTATCATTTGGAGTCAGGATGGAAAAATTAATGGTATTAATAAAAGTCTTAATTTATAAAGAATGACAAATGTTGAGGACTTAAATTAAAAAAAAAGGTTAAGAACTTAAATAGAAAAATGATTATATGTTGAGTACTAAAAATACACCTTTTCCCTTTATGAATTATAAATTTCCTACCGGATCCATTTATGCAAATGATGACTTCATAGTCTAATGTATTCAGGCAGTGATCAATGTAAGTAGATTTCCATTTACGCAATGAATAAAAAATTTAAATATAAAAGATTTATTTGTATTAATAAGTTATGTGTCTGAATAAGTAATGGGTAAGTATTAATATAATTTTATTGAATAGTAACAATAGTAGATAATTTTATAAAAAAACCACTAATCAATCTAAATTCACAACTTTGTTACTACAAAGTTTTATTCGTTGGAACCACATAACTTATTTAAGGGCATATCACCTAGCTTGCTTAGACTTGTTTGATCAAGCACATCCAGTGGGAATTTACAATATATCATCGATTGGATCCAAAGACACGGTTGGTGTATACATATTCTTTTTGACCTTCTATTACGAAAAAAACCTTGAATATTTAGTTAAACACAAAACCAAAGTAATAAAATAAAATAAAATCTTTTAAAAAGAGTTAGGCGAGTGTGTGTGCGTATACATATATATGTTATAATAAGACAATTGGAAAACAATAAATCAACTGTGTTTGAAAAATTCAAATGGATGCTATCGTAATACTCAATATTGCAAATCACGTGCAAATTAACGTTAGTCTTCTTGTCAACCTTATTATAATAAGCATTTTCCCAAGTTGAAACATTAAATAATTAAGTGGACGTCTAGCATATGGGGATATTTTGTCGACATGACAACCCAGAAAAGTCATCCTGGCAAATTAATCCATTTGTTATATATATTTTTAGTCATTTTTAGATCTTATTTTTATCATTTTTGAATAAATTTTTATAAAAAAAAAAACAGATACAGATGAAAAAAAAAAGATATTTTCACTTATAAACAAATCATATATGAATAAGTTACAATACAAAATAAACATAAATAAGATACAAATATAAATCAAATAATCCCACCACATCCTTAATTTTGGGCAACTTGCATGGGATATACCGTTGGCTGGCAATACCACCTAAATTGTTTTTGTTGACTTTTTCTATTGAAGATAAGCATTCTTATCACTATTTATGACCTATTCGTCATCCACATACCCTACCATAATATATATATATATATATATATATTTACCACTTGTCTATTTTTTTTATTTTTTAAATTTTTTCAAAAGAGAGAATTTGCCACTTTAATACGAATGCCTTCTTGTGCAAAGCTCATATTTTGCGGTCCTCTTAGTTTCAAGACTTTGATCCCCATTATACCAACATCTAAATTAGATGATATATCATTTTAGGTTCAATATTTTAGTAGTTTATTGAAAATTGATGGACTTATTACATTAATAAGAATGGCCCATATATATATATTTATATATGTGGTTGAGAAACCACCACATGAGGGCAATAGCTTATTGCAATTTATTACATATAACAAGGTCTTATAAGAGGTGATTTTAAATGAAATGTGATTGCTGATTATTAGCAAATATAAACAATTTTCATGCATGATTTTAAATAATAAAATGGAAAAATTGTTTCATTTCCAAAAAAAAAAAAATGAACATAATATAATTTTATCATGGTTCCATAAACTCAATTACAATGATATATATTTAAATCCCCCGTCTAATCGTTGTGTCATGCCAAAGAGAGCTGGAAATTCCGTCCCCGCCGAAATGCCAGAGCCCACCTTATTTGAGCGGAGAACCATTTTTTCCTTCACCAAAAGCCTTCAACGAACATGAGGCGACGGCTGAAAGATGGCTACGAGTTAAAAAATTAATGATAACATTAAATGCCATGTATATTACTCATCGAAACCTTTCATTCGATGAAGAGTGAATATATATTATTGATATATATATATATATATATTCCTCTGAATGTATCAGATTTGATTGAATTATCGAATTTTATCTATGTTCTATCTATATCTATAACTTATCTATATATATTTATCGTATTCATTTGGTTTATTTATAAATAAAATTATTAATTTTTTAATTAAAATTTAAATATTTATTTAAAAATAATAAAATATAATTTTAAAATGATCAAAATATATAAATAAATATATATATATATTTCGATTGCTTATATCATCATCAACAATTATTTCTTGTTTTCGTTGCCCCAATGCATATTTTATTAACAAAATCACGGCCTCATAAATCGGAGATCGATGGAGTAGACTTTGCTTTGCAGATATCGAGGTCAATGAAGTCAACAAATTTCCACAGAATAATTTGCCTTACTATTTGTCTGAAGCTGACACTTGATTGGACTCCACATTACGCGTTTTCCACTGAATAACAACGTTGAAGGTTTGGCCTGTCCTTTTATATCGTTGTCATTTTCTTTTTATTTATTTATTTATTTTAAAATTTTATCCTAGTAGTTCTCATATATATATATATATATATATATATTTAAACGAAAAAGATATGAAGTCAAAGTGTGCTGCGTTATGGTCCTGAACAACAATTAGTCATAACTTGGGATATTAAATAATGGGATTAATCTTGAATTTGTTATAGGCATTAGCTGTGGGATTACCTTGGGTCCAGCTTCAGCCAGGCCATTATTTAAGTCAACTTCTTCAGGTATTTCAAAATTGTCGTACCATGACCCTGTTGATCAGACATGTAAATACCATACTAAATTAATATGTACGTCACATTATACAAATGAACTACTTGATATCTAATAAAATATATTAAGGTCAATTATCATATAAAAGAAAACATACACAACAGTAAAATAGATTTAGAAATAAAAACTTATTTTTAAACATAAATTTTTATAAAAATCATCATCATTAATCAATTTATAAAAATATAACTTGTTTTACCTATTTTCTGTTTCAGAATTTCAGTCTCAAAAAGCTAATTTTTTTTGTTGTAATATAGATAATGTTTTTTCCTCTTATGGAGACATATATACAAGTACAGTAGCGTATACGTATGATACAGCATATAAATCTCTTTTTTGGTATTTATAGTAAATTTGTATATAATTATAAGTGGTTGTTAAATGTTGAAATTTTACGTGTAAGGAAAGACTTTAATGTGCAAGAGTCAAATAAATGAAAGGATATAGAGTTTCCACGTCTTTTCTTATCCCACGTCAAATAAAGAGCCACGTATAAATAAATAGGAAAAAATTCTATGCCCATCCTATTAATTATGATGGACCAGTCTTATCGTCATGGCTCACATCATATTTCATTGTGATTGAATAATTTAACTAGTTAATATTTTATTTATTATATTTATTTTAACGATTAGATTAATGGTGAGACGGTTCAATCGATGATATCATAAAAGCTCCGAATGTAATTAACCAAAAGATAGGCATTAAAAAAAAAGTAGTATTAAAGTACAAGTTTGTTTCTGTAATTGACCTTAAATGTATGTCGGTTTAATAACACAAGTAAGGAATTTTTTTTTTTTTTTATAGTTTCAGATGTAATTTTCTTTCTTCTTCGCCCCAATATCTGTGTATGTAACTGTACAAATAATTATCATAAAAAAATTCCAAAAATACATGAGTCTTGTAGAAGAAAATTGTATGATATACTTCTACGAACCAAGTGCAAAATTAACTAAAATTAAGCGTTAACTTATTATTTAAATTAGTCATATAATCTGCAAAATAATTAGACCTATTTTGAAATAATTTAGAGCTTGTTGGATTGATCCAAAAGGAATAGAGTTTTTTTTTTCCTTGCTCATCTTTTAACTTTTTTCAACAAGTCAATGTATCACATGGTTCCATTACATACAATTGGATTTTGTTCTTCTATCTTAAGCCATTAATATTATTAAACCCATTTTTTCATCTTCTTCATTTCTAGTCTATAAGATCTAATGATAACTATTGCTTATTATACACATGTTATAGAAAAGGGGCCTCAAAACCTAACCCCTCCATCATTTCATTTCTTACTTAAATTATCTTTCTATTTTATCGTATTGCAATTAGGGATAAGTGAGCGGATATTGGGTAGGTAGGGCATGAAGTCGTACCATGCCTTACCCTATAAAATATAGAATACCCTGTAAAATCTATAATTTTTGTTTATTTTTTAAATTTTAAGATTATTGTAATATATATAGTTTTACGTAAGATAAAAAATAACCTTGTTTTCAAATATTTACAATAGCAAAGTTACCTATAAAATGTGGAAATAAATTTATAAGTAATATTTCAATATTACAACTATTTTAATATTTAGAATTTGTTTATGAGGTAGATAGGAGAACAGGCGATATGAAATTTGAAAAATACAAGTTACAACTAAGAACATATATTATAATGTAAAAATATTATAACATTGAGACAATTTTATACTAACTAGCTGAAAAAATAACTAACATTTTTGATGCAAATTGTTTCTACAGTTAATATCTAATATTTTTCTTTAGTCTTCATAATATAACTTAAATTTTTCTTCGTTTAATATCCAATATGTCTTTATCAATGAAACTTGTCTAAGTGAAGAAAATATTAAAAAAAAAAGTTGCTAGTATGAAATATGAAATAATGCAACAAAATTGAATAATTGTCAAAATGAAAAAAAGAAACAAAATATTAATATAACAAAAAGTCACTACTACCATAATTAATATTGATATTAATAAAAATAATTAGTAGAAATAAACAATACAATTCTATTGTTAATATTATTTTATACAATTTTTATAGATTAGGTATAAGGTATCTTAAAATTGTACTCTACATATGATAAAATATAGGTTCTAGAATGGGTACATAATATAAAGATCTTGTACCATTACCCTTACCCTACCCTATAAGAGCATATTTCGAAAATTATATACCTGAAACCTATTCGCTGACTCTTATTAACCACTTAAAATCTATCCAGTTGAGTAGAGTCCAAATAAATATCACGCATGATAGACTAAGATTACCTACTTATCACTAATTGTAGCACTAACATTTTTGTTTTTGTCCTTATTCATGTAAATCATATGGATGCACCTTGCAATACTCTAAAAAATTATTGCAACTATATTATTTTGATGACTCCACTCGAAGGGGAAGTAGTCATATAATAGATTGCTTTAAATTTTATAATGCGTAAAGAAGATGATCGTTGTTGGATTTTAGTGCGCTCCAATTTTCAAAGACCCACCAAACAAATTTATATATAGCAGTTCGACCAATATATATATATATAACAGAATTCAGAGTGTTTGAGCACATGCAACTAAATAATAAATGAATAAAGGAAAGAATAACTTGTTCCTTTATTGTTGAAGACACAAAGAAACTATTATCAATCACTGATTTTAGATGCCATGCTAGATAACAACGTTGCACCTTTGGCTATTTATTTCATATGTTTTAAACTCAAAATTAAATAGTGAGTTTGTACGAAAATCCAAGTACATATGGATGTCCATGGAATTGGGATTTTTGAATTCTGATGGGGCCTTTTCACCTACTTGGCCCAGATTTGTTGATTTTTTTTGGAAAAAAATAATAAACCCTAGCAAATACCTGGTCGTCTTCTACACTTCTCTAGTATGCTCTTCCAACTCGCCTTCTTTTGTTCTCTGAATTTCAAAACCCTAATCGTTGAAAAACTCTCACAACCTCTATTGTTTTGAAAGTAAATGTGGAGATTCGAGCTTCCACGGGCTCCAAAATATAATTTTTTGGGGAGTACAAATAATACCCCTTCGTTAATTTTATTTCCTTTTTATAATAGTGCATGTACATCAAATGTGTCTATTCTTAGCATGTATAAATCCTGACAGCTATGTTTCCTTTACAGTGATATTATATTATTTCTGACAGCTATGTTTCCTAATTTGTTATGTAATCTTGCATCCATGATGGATGTTATCTGTTTCGTCTTTGTGTTGCATCAGTAGATAGATGTTTCCTGTTTTGTCCTTGTGTTATATCAGTAATCTCTGTAGATGGATTTTGCTTGTTTTGTCCTTGTGCTGTATCAAATTCCCAATTTTATTTGTGAACCCAAATATAATTAAAATTATTTATTTCTATTTTTTTTATTTTGAAATTGGTAACCCTTTTTCCATATAATTATATAATTTGGACAAAAGGCTTTCTCCGTTATTAGATTTGTTTTTTAATTTTTAGTTAAAGTATGTTTATTTCTCTATTTTAAAGTTTGATGAATATATGTTTAATAAATTGGCATGCCTTTGACAAAAAGAAGAAACTTGTGGTGTATATATAATGCTGGAAAATATGAGTTTATTTAAAAGATTATCATAGTTTATTAGGATAAACAAAGCCTACAGAGATGATTTTTCTTTTGCATAGGAAAAAAATAAAAAAACCACCTAAGTAGGCCTAGAGAGGCAAGTCCATTTGCCTCTAATGACTCACCTCTTTATGTTTCACCAACTCTGATTACATTGAGGTGCTTTTTTTGCCTAAAAAACTAACAAAAATCGATTAAGTAAGACAGGAACACCTCCTTCTTCCATCAATCCACTTTATTAAGAAGAAATAAAAACAAAATTCTAAAGCTCAAAAATAGAGAGGGGAAATGGATGGAGGATGAGAATTTGATTGCCCAAGAATTCATTGACCATTTCAGCCAGCTCTATAGTTCAGAGGGGGAGGAACCAAATGATGATTGTGTGAATTGGATTAGCAATTGTGTCACTGATGATATGAACAGGGAGCTATGTAAGATGGTAGAAGATGGGGAGATAAAGGATGCTGTTGCTCAAATGGGGGGACTAAAAGCTCCAGGGCCTGATGGATTCTCGGGGGTTTTCTATCAAAAATTCTGGACTATCATTGGGAAGACGGTCTCTGATGCAGTCAAGGATTTTTTCAGCACAGGTAACTTCCACTCTGACCTTAATATTACTGATCTTGTTCTCATCCCTAAAGTCCAACATCCCCATTTGGTATCTAACTTTAGGCCTATCAGCTTGTGCAACTTTTTGTACAAAATCATTTCTAAGATTATGGTCAATAGATTGAAACCTTTTTTGGGCAGGCTCATCTCAGAAAATCAAAGTGCATTTATATCGGGTAGAGCGATTCATGATAATATCATCATCGCTCATGAAGCTTTCCATTTTCTTAAAAACAAAAAAAGAGGAAAAAAAGGTTATTGTGCTCTAAATAGATATGAACAAAGTATATGACAGGATCGAATGGGGCTTCCTAAAAAAAGTGCTCATTAAGTATGGCTTTGAACCTAAATGGATTAATTGGATAATGAATTGTGTCACTACTGTACAATTCAATATTCTTCTTCATGGGAAAACAGTGGCAAACATAAAGCCTAGCAGAGGACTTAGACAGGGAGACCCCTTATCACCATACTTGTTCATCCTGGTTGCTGATGTATTATCAAAAGGAATAGATATTAATAAAAACAATGGGGATATCTCAGGGCTAACTATGAAACCTACATGTCCTACCCTATCTCATTTGTTCTTTGCAGATAATTCTTTGTTCTTCATGGAAGCGAAGCTGACAGAAGTGAGGAAGCTGATAAACTTGATGGAAAGATATTGCAAAGCTTTAGGTCAAAGAATCAATATAGACAAATCAAGTATATTCTTCAGCAAGAACACTAATAGCATGATAAGACAAAGAATAAGCAATGATTTGGGAATGACCCTCACTGACAACCCAGGAATATACTTAGGCCTTCCAATGCTGTGGGGAAGATCTAAATTCGAGGCTCTAAAGTTTGTGAAGGAGAAGATTGTAAGGAAACTGAAAGGCTGGAAAAAAAACAACCTAACAGAAGCAGGAAGAGAAGTACTCATCAAGTCAATAACCACTGCTATTCCTATGTACTCGATGGCCTGCTTCTGTTTTCCAATGAGATGGTGCAAGGAGGTAAATGGTTTGATGGCAAAATTTTTCTGGGGACAGAAAAGAGAGGAACAAAAGATCCATCGGAGTAGTTGGGATAAGCTCACTAAAGCCAAGGAAGTAGGAGGACTGGGCTTCAAAGATTTGCACCTATTTAATTTAGCTCTCCTAACTAAATTGGCATGGAGGATAGAACAAAATCCGAATGAGCTATGGGTAAAAATCCTAAAAGGTCTATACTACCCGCAGAAAGACTTCAGAGATGCTCACAGGGGAGGTAGACCTTCATGGGCATGGAATAGCATTTTGAGAGGGAAAGAGGTCTTATTCAAAGAAGGAATTTGGCAGGTGGGATCGGGGGAAAGAATCAGATGCTTCAAAGATCGCTGAGTACCTACTGTACCAGGAGCTACCCAAATTACAGAAGTCCTAATGACTCAGAAAATCTTTTCGTGAAAGATTTAATAAACCCAACTACAAGGCAATGGGATACAAATAAAATTAAGCAATGGATATCAGAGCAAGAAAGGCAAAGAGTAAAGGAGATACCTCTGGGAAGTCTCCATCAGAAAGACAATCTGATTTGGCCACACCATCGCGAGGGGATTTGTTCTGTCAACTCGGTCTACACCTTCCTCAAGTCCACACGGGGAAACCATCTCAAATCAAGCTTCATCGTCCAGAAACACTTCCAACCTACAATGGAGAAAAATCTGGTCAGCTAAAACCCTACCCAAGATTCAACACTTTCTATGGAGAATAGGATCAAACACGTTACCAACAGCAGATCAATTGTGGAGGAAGAAAATCTTACCCGACCCGACTTGCCAGATCTGTGGAGAAATGGAGAGTACAGAGCATGCCCTAATCCTTTGCGAATGGACAAAGTTGATCTGGTTCGGAAGCCTAGGTATCAGAATCAACCATCAAGCCGTGGGTTCCTTCCTCGACTGGGTAGATCAAGCTGCAGCATGCAGTGGAAGATTAGCTAAGGAGATGGAAGTACAAATCGGAGCTATAGCCTGGTGCATTTGGGTGGAGAGATGTACAGCAGTGATTGAGGGGAAAAAAATTGAGCCGCTTAGAGTTCTAAGCCACGCTCAAACGTTGGTCAGAGATATTAAAGCCAAGACAGAAGAAACAAGGGAGAGAATTGAAGCTGAGGTAAATGGAAGAGAGAGCTGGACAAAACCCTCACCCACGATTGTAAAAATCAATGTGGACGCCTCGTGGACATCTGGAAGAGAGAGGGCAGCAGTGGGTGTGGTGGCAAGAGATCATTGGGCAAAGTTAATTTGTGGCAGGTCGATGCTATGTACGGGGATCAATGCAGAGGAAATTGAAGGCAAAGCTGTCATGATAGGAATTGATTTTGCTCTAGATATGGGTTTAGAAAAGGTGCATTTGGAATCCGATTGTCTTGCTGTTGTCAATGCTTGTTTGGGAAATAATTCCAAGGTGCATTGGGCAACAAAACCCTATCTAGCTAAAATCAAGAACTATCTAATAGCAACACCGAATATTTTTTCTATTTCTCATATTTCTAGGAAAGCTAATAGAGTAGCTGACTGGGTAGCTTCTATGACAAGGAGAGGGATGTGTCCTTCGGATTGGTGGTGTAACCCCCCTTCCCATCTCCAGAAACTACTCAATTTAGATTGTATATTTGTTGACCCGCTTGAGTCAACGTCCTCTTTTGTATATGACAATGGTTAATATGTATATATATCTCTCGTTTATGACAAAAAAAAAAAAAAAAAACTTGTTTTAAGGACTTGCCTCTTATGCTTCACCAACATATAGGCACTGTGAGGTGAGATTCACCTCTAGCTATGGTAAAGAACCAAGATTTACCTCTAACTAACAAGGATTTTGTTGTTTCTTTCTTTTTTTTTTTTTTATGGGGGAAAGGGTGTGGGGTTGTGAAGCCATAACATTCATTAAATGTAACACAAAATCATATTTACATTGCTACCTAGCAAGAGCTAAAATAAAATCAAAAGGAGCAAATTAAAGAACTAACTGACTACACATGCACATTGCCAAATAAACCACATGACATAATGTCATGAGTTCGCAAATATCTTATACTATCATGAGGATGCTCAAAAACCACTCCTTCGTCCAGTCTTTGCAAAAGTTGCTAATGCATCAACAATTTTATTCATCTCCTTGTACTTGTGGTTTATTTTTCATTACTGCAATTGCGAGATCCTTTCCTTACATAAACTCAGTATATTATAATACTTCAATTTGATATTCACATTTGGTTATTGTATTATAAAACCACTTGCGAATCTACATTTATTTATACTTTTAGAATATTTTTTTGGATGCAGAATTTAAAGCCAAAGTCCAGTGCCCATCATTTAATAGCAACAATATTTGTTTATCCTTTTTGTCTTTTCCTTTTGCATATCTCATAACGTAACTTCAATTTCATCTCTAATAATACCCCTTACAAAAGCAGTATGAGATAACATATCACTAGAAACTAACCGTATTTAATTTAAATTACCTAGGACATGGGGGTTGCCAACGCAAGTTGCATCTTTCAACTGTTGGAGTTTTTTGGTTTTCCTCATATGTAACCAATATTCATTTGATTTTAATCGTATGGTTTCCTTTAAGCTTTCAATTGGTCCCTTAACATTATAAATTAATTTGTTCCTAGAATGCTATATCTCTCAAAACGTTATAGCAAAAACAAAATTTTTAGGGGGTAAGTAGCTGATAATTATTGCGGTAGAATTCTTAAATTATATGTAATAGTCATGCCTCGAGCGTGTAGGGCATAACGATTAGACCACACATATTATTGCCAAGTGATATGTGTAAGGCATTCCTTTATAAGATGGTTTTTAATTGAACTTTTAATTGGGAAATTGTTATTAATTTTTTATAAAAATTTCAGTAAAGTATTGTCTATTTTTTCAAGATTCAAGTTTATCAAAGGTTGTAAAACTAATATATTCAAGATATATATAAATACATCATAAAAACATTTGTTAACGAATTTTGCCCACAAGACCCATAAAAAAAACATAACTTATGTCGACAACATTTTGAAAATAGAGGTCCATTTAATTAATAATAATTTATAGTTATTTAAATATAGTCATTTAGCTATACAAAAATAACAAATTTACAACAAATTTTTGAAATACATATAGAATTAGTATCCCGAATCATGCTATCTACTTGAAACATCCCTTGAAGTTCGCATCCCTAATAGGACATCATCATAACTTGACATGTTAAAGTATGAGATGCAAAGCCCAGTATACACTAAAAAAAAAAAAAAAAAACACATACTCACATGTCATATGTACCCATGCTAATGCAACATGCACAATTTATGTTAATTAATTTTAAGTTCAAAAGCAAGGCATCTCTAGTGGCCTAGAGATACCAAAATGCACAAGAGTACTCATGTCTCTCACTAAACAAAAGGATAGGGTTCCCTCCATAACTTGCTAGAAAAGATAAATAAAAGTAATATTGTCCAATTCATCCCCTAACGGTTAGACATCAATGAGCAAGGTCCATTGCAACCTCTTTTGCAAGGCCCCACACCCCTACATAACTCCACTGCAACTTTGTTCCAACTCTAATTGATCGTTTGTTCTCAAAAATTCCCATATCGATTACCCACCTAACTTTACCACACACTCCATGGGGCCTTTAGACACTTGAAACTACCACATCCTTCCGAAGTTACGATTAGGCTTAAAACCTAGTTCAAGGGTCCCTTTTCTTAAGGTAAGTGACAAAGCGGCAACCAACAAGCAATAAGGCCAAGTTTAAGTTTTAGTCCAGATAATTATTTTATGCTAACAAGTAACACACATTTACTACGTACATAATAGTTGGTTTGAGCTTTCAAACCCTGTTTTTGAAGTTCAATGTCTAATAACTATTTGCAATTGAACTTGGATATCAATGTAAGCTCAACTATCTTCCGTCACTATTCATTATTCTCTATATTCAAGCATAGTTGTCAAAATCATGATTTTACTTGTACGATTCTATGTGGGAGGCCTTTTCGAGTCGATTTGTGCATAAAGTAGTTTTTTTTTTATGTTAGAATCTTACAATTTTAGTCGAGTCTATACATAAACTTAGTAGAACCTTATGTTTTTAATTGGGTTTACCGATTTTACCTATGTGAGTCAAATATACTAAAATATAAAAAATACAATCATGGTTTTGCAAGTTGATTAACCATTAGAATGATACACCTTTTTTAATGCATTTCAAAATTTTTTTTTCAGATTATCTCTATCTTTTTCCCTCATCGTGCCAACTCCCCAGTTATATATTTATAAAATTCATTTAAGTCGATTTATAGCTATAAAGTTTATAAGAACACTTTATTTATTTTTTATAATTAAAATTTTAAGATAAGTTGAAAAGTTATATCTTCCTTCGACTCGTAACTTATTTCAAACAAAATAATAAAAAAGAACTTAATATTAACTCTACTTGTAGTTTTTTCTTTTTTGTATGTTATATTATAGATTAAGGGTTATTATGAAAAAGAGAACTTAATTTGTTTATTTTATTTAACATACATTATATATTTTAAGTTCTTTATGGATTTTATAAGCATATCTATAGTTCTTTAAATATATTTTGCATAGGTTGTAGAACCTTACATTTTTATGTTTTGATATTACGTTTTGATTCTATATAACCTCTCACGTTTCTACATAAGATTGCGAGTATGACAACTATCACACTCTTACGGGGTACCCTAATAGATTAATATAACATGTAATAAACTAAAGTCACAGACATCTATGTCAATCTATTAAAGGCCTTCATAAAGATACATGAACATAGCACAACCATAATACTCTAAGGCGTGGACAATTATAATAGGATCAAAGTTTAGCTACAATAAGAAAAATATTGCATATATATAAGTCACATACAAAAAATAACATTTCAACAAGACCTCAAATATTACATGATAACTTTACAACCTCACAATCTTTAGCTTCCAAAAGACTTCATAACATTAAAAATTTACATCAATTAGTCTTCAAAAGACTTCTTTACACGTATACAAAGTGCTATCTCCAACTCATATCTAGACTTATTAATATTGATATCTTTAACTCGCTTCCACTCCTAAGACTTGATCCTTTCTATTGGTTCCTATAAACAAACAGTCTAATGGAGCATGAGCACAACAAGCTTAGTGAATAACAAAATCTTAACACGATTCAAACACAGTTAACCGGTGTTTAATTAGCAAATATACACAATCCAACAATCAACCATATAACAAATACAATTTGGGTGACCAAATCCAAAACAATGGAGATTTACACCCTCTCTTGGGAGTTGAAGGAACTAGCTCTAGTAAATTACGCTTAGGAGAAATTAAGAACTAAGGAATGAGAAGTTCTTTTCAAACCTATTTATTATTTATATACATATAAGTAATATAATCTCAACTTCATCTCAGAACTCAAAAACTTCACTAAGTATTAGCCTTTCATGTCAATGCCAGAAGTGATATTCTTTTATACCTACTTAGTTCCTATGGAATTGACCGAACAGTAGAAACCTTGTGTAGAATTTCTTTTCAAGCTTACTTATTATTTATATATATATATATATATAAGTAATATAATCTGAAATTCATCTTAGAATTTAGAAACTCCATTAAGTATTAGCATTTCATGTCAACACCATAGGCGACGTCATTTGATGCCTGCTTAGTTCCTATGGAATCGATCGAACAGTGAAAACCTAGTGTAGAGCTCAAAACATTTCATTTAGAAAAACCAAGCATAATCAGATAATCGGAATATTAATACGTAGTGTGATTACTATGCAAATGTCCGTTACGCTGTCGTGCAATGTATGTCCATTTTATTTAATGGTCATATAAGAATTATGTCATATTACTTGGTGACTATACAATTACCAAACAATTAACAATACACATTACGCAATTCATACCAAGCAAATAGTTATCACTCTTGATAGTAAAGCTTGTCATTTATCAAATCACCATTCAAAATACACTATTTCCAAACCCCATACATATATATATATATATATATATATTTCAATTATACTTTAGAATACATGTCACTACATTACAATCGCAAACCATGTGAGAAGATTCAAGTTACTCACTCGTGCGTCTTTTCTTAATTGTCGTAATAATCTATTGAAAAGTCTAGTTCTTGATTTATGGTTCCTATAAGATAACAACATGCATTACTAAATATATAACTAAACAAAACTTCATACTAGTGCCTAAGTGTCCTAAACTCATGTCTTAACTCCGTAAATTTTTTTATCTTTAAGGAATTATAAGTTGCTACAAATATAGCTGTTTTGTTAGTCAGTTAGAGGACAGGGGTCAAGGGGACAACATTGCTTGCGGAGTTGAGGGTAGTTCCCCTGAAACAAAACGGATTTGAAGATTTTGTTTTAAGAAATCTTAAGAAAAAGTTACAATTTCAAATCATGGGGTGAACCATGGGCACCATTATTGTAGCCGTGATTAAACGAGGTACTAAATCATGGTCGTTCATAAAACTCACAGCTTAAACCGTGAATGCGACCCAGGCTACAATTGAAGCTATGGCCAAAAGAGCTTCCCTTCGATTTCATTTAGCTTCTACCACGGTTCTAAACCGCGGGCGAGATTTGGCCGTGATTTCCATAATGCACAAAACAGTAAACTTAGCTCATTCTACTTTATAAACTAACTTTCTTCAACTAATATATTAAAACATGGCTAAATATAGACTTAACATAACTACTCCAATCATACTATATCTAACAAACTTACTAATTAAACTTAAATCTATTAAAGGTTCAAATATGAACATTTTGTGTAGTTTTGCTTTGTTTTATCTCATGAACTATTATGTTTGTGTTTTTTAAGTAAAATTATATTTGTTTATAAGTTTCTAGCAGTTATACTACAACTCTTAGATATGGTAAGAATTACAAAGTAAGTATGTACATATCCTATTAGTTCCTAGTAAGGTTAGTTTTAGTTCATTAACTTAGTATACCTGTTAAACTTAGTGTTTTACTATTAAATAGTAAAATATGTAAGTATGCTAGTGTGTTTGACTGAATGAACTTACTTAAACTTTAAAATAAAACTTACCTTAATTTGTGAATGTGTTTTGTGTGATCACTTTATTTCTTCTTTAAAAATACCAGAAGTAGTGTTAGGGGTATGAATTTTTACAAATTTTCTAATGTTGAGAGTAGGGGTTTGAAGAAATGATTTGTGTTTCAATTGTAGACATAAGTAAAAATGAAAATGAGGGTTTCATAAAAAAGTGACAGCAAAAGAAGCTTGTGTTTATCTATTTTTATGGTTGATAAAAGATATTTTTGTATTTATCTTATCGTGATATAATAATGTTCAAACTGTTGTAAATTTTCAAATTACAGCTGCTTCTTTTATAAGTAAGAAAAAAGTAATACAAACTTAGTTGAGAAATGTCATCGCCAATATTAATGCATCGAACTTTATCAAAATTGGCCAAGTTTATCCTCTCCATTTGTTTTACGGTGAAATATATTTACAAAGCATTATAGGTAGTTTTGAAAGTAATTTAGGTGTAGCTTGTTGAAATTTAAAGTTTCTAATGTATATAAGACCAACAAATTATGATATCAAATTAATATACAACACAACATTAATTATTTTAAGAAAATAATTTTAAAGATACGGCTTAAATTTTATTCTCATAAAAATAAATTTTTTTATTAATATTTAATGTTTTGTACTTACATAATTCATTTCTATCTATCATTTACTTAGCATACACTAAGGATTTTGATGGTTCGCACTAACTCTATTATATATTAGACATTAATATAATTTTACCTATATCATGAAATATTGTCTTTGGTATCTTTTTTTTTTATATTTTTATTTTTTGAATTTTAACTTTTTAATTTCTAAACTTAAGTTAAGGAAAAAACTCAAAGATTATAACAGCCTTGCATTTAAGAGGCTTTGAGTTTGGTTGTATCCATTTAAGGATCTCATTACAGGCTGATTAGACTTGAAAAAAGGAGTTAAGGAAATGCATGAGTCGAGTACGAGCCCATGCAAATGTTCCAAGAAAATACACTGCTAGGTACATGGCTCATGCAATTGATCGTGCTCCTTTTGCACGACCAAGATTATGGCCCACGTATTGGGTCATGTACTACTAGGGAACACAGACTTGGAGACTTGAGAGGTGCATGGTCCAATACGTGATCTCGTGTATTGGTTATGTACTTGGTGGGTTTAAAGGGTGAGAAAGTTACATGGTCAAGTGTATGAGATCGTGCATTGACCGTGCATCTCTATGGCTGTCATATGTTGAGGTACATAACTTATTGTACAAGCTCACTCACTGTGCATTTTTAAGTAAAGGTTTTCTTTTTTTTTTTTTTCTTTTTTTGTGGGGTGGAGAAGAGGGGTCATTAGAGGGGGTTCAAGGTTTATAGATAGGCAAAATTTCCTAGGTTTCTATATCATTTGTTTCATATAATCGAGTTATCTAGTTAATTAGGTAGGTTAGGGTTGGTTTTAGGGTTTAAGTTAACAAACCCTTAATGGGCTATGCTTCCATGGGTTTCGAGATAGATTCCAAGTCCATTAATTCCATATAGTCCTTGGAATTCTATTCTAGGTATAAAGTAAAATTATTTTAGTTTGAGTGAGACATTTGAGAATAATGCGGTTACTTGATGTGTACTTTTAGATAAGGTATCATTACATGTTAATTCATGGTTTGAAGTCTTAGGACTTTCTTTAGGCTAAAGGAAAGAATTATATCAAGTTTCATGTGATTTAAGTAATGATTGGAAAAGTTACGAGAGGTTGGAAAAACCTATAGGTAGGTCAAATGGGCTCATGTATAAGTCGTGTTCTTTATTATATGGTTAGATATATTAGCCTGTGAGGGAAAGAGAGATTTAGGGCAAAAAGGTACACGACCAGGTATATGAGCTCATGTACCGACTATGTTTTTTAGGAAAACCTTAAAACTCTTAGGTTTTCTAAGGTCAGAGGGTTACGTGTTTCATCTCATTTATCATTCAATAAATATCAACTCTTGCTCTAACTAACAGATTTCACTTCGTTATTAACCTATTACCTATCTAAGTGCTTTGCTATTGCTTTATCCATAATTAGTTATTCAATTGCCTTGGACCTGCATTAACATTGTATTTCCTTTCATTTTGGAAAATGAACTCAAACTATAAACACACGTCTTAAAATTTCTATCATCTTTAACACATGAATCCATCAATTCATTGAATCTTATACCTTTATACAACAAAACCAATGTCTACGTGTTATATCCTTCCATAATCAATCTCATTTCATCATTTAACCTATAACTCATCATTTAATCAATTTTCCTAGCAAAACTCCAAGTTTTAAGTTGTAACACATTGCTATTATACCCCAACATAGTAAAAACCATTTCAAATAACCAAAACCACAACAGATATAAGAAACTAACTTTAGTGTTTTCCTTCATTCAAAAGTATCCTCTTGTTGTTTCAGCTGTGAGAGAGATCTCGACCTTCAAAATTAACCTCAAAACTTGATTTCTTCACACTCCAAATATGCATGAACTCACTTAAGTTAGTTTTCATGCTTTAAATGCAAAAAATCTCTATAACAACATTAAATCCTATGTTTACCTCAACATGAATTTTGCTAGGTTTGTTGGTCTTCTTCTTCCTCTAGCACATCTTCACTACTTACATTTCTTAAAGCCAAAATGTAATCTTAGCTAATTAGTGCTTTCTCTTGCTACGCTCCTTCATTAATCATTAAATAAGGTTGGTGTTCAAGATAGTCTTACCTTAGGGTTTAGAGAGGGTTTTGGATAAAAGAGGATAAGGTTAGGGTTTTAACTACATGAGCAGGTGTTTGCCTAAAAGCAAACTTTTTGGTTTTCGTTCCTTCTTCAATAGGTGCCAAGTGGCATGATCCTAACCCTTCAAATTTGGCAAGGGTTAAGCTAGCTAGCGATTAACTCGTTTTAGGGTTTAATTAATCTTTTGGGTTAATAATGATTTAAATAGTTCAAATAATTCTAATTTACATATGTTAACTAAATCTTAAATTTTAATTTGTATATGTTCATGGTTAGGGGGCAAAATTGTTATTTGCGAAAATTTGTCTTAAGGCATTATTTTTGGTTTGCTTGTAAGAACTCCATCTAAAAATATTTTTTAGACTTTAACTTATGTCATTTTAGCAATATTATTATTATTTTTTATATTTGGGTCCTTGATTTGGGGCAAAAATTGAAATTTGAAAAAAAAATGATGTCATTTAGATCCCTTTATTAACTTAAATTGGCTTCCTTGGCTTCAATGATTTTGATTTCTTATGATTGTTGTCTAAGTCATTTCATTGTCATAATCCATGCTGAAAACGCTAGCTCTTCATTTGTGTTTAACATTTAACTAGATACGATCTATTGATTTGTTAGATTGTAATGACATGTTATAGATTTTCATTTCTTACACATTTGGGATAAGGGGCATAATGGCCAATCCCTTTTATTATATTTGAATAATAGAAGAGAATGAAACTAATACCTCCGTAAAAACATTTTGGTTTTTTAAGGAAAGCAAGATTTTCATATCAATTTCCATTCATGAGTATTACATTTAGTTAAAGGTGGGCATATAGGCTGGTCGGTCGGCCTGTGGGTAAATGGGCCTGCCTATTTGGCTAGCTTTAGATGAGACAAAATTTCTTGGCTTGGGCCCGGACTCGGACCTGGCACGCATTAGCCTACAGACTAAACGGGCTGGTCCGTAGGCTAAAATTGAATTTTTTTTTAGTTTTATTCTTATGTTAATTTGTGAGAAAATTGGAAATTTATGTATTTTAGTGTTTCACATATATCAATTATTAACTTTATTGCTATTTAATTACTTGTATATATATATATATATATATAGTTCTTTAAATAATTTTTTTGGATATAATATTACGTTTAAATTAAGAAATATGTAATTAAAAATAATGTTATTATGCATGTGATGTGTGTATCAATCAATCCTCCTTGATAATATAGCATAATAATCACTAATATATTGTTATTATTATTTTTGTTATTAAATTTTTTCTCTTTTTTCTTTTTCTGGTTAGCTCGTAGGTTAAAATGGGTTTGGCCAATTTGGTCCGCTTTTAAATTAGTCAAAAAATTAGCTGCGGGCGCGGCCCATATGCCTAACTCTACATTCAATTTTGAGAAATAAAATTTTCATAATTTTTTATTGAAGATTCCACTCTACTATCATTCTGCATCCATAAATGTCCTTTCTATTTTTTGATAATCCACTGGGCTCAAATTATTTAGCAATATTTTTGTTATTTCCAAACATAATCTTATCTTAATCCCATTTTAATTATTTATCCAGCAATCTTGTATAGTTAATTGCATTTACTCTCTAGCAATAGAACCTTGAATAAGAATAGGACATAGGAACTGTCTTGGTACCTATCAAACAAAAAACTAGCTGTACACCATCTTCTAAACAACAAAAACCCTAATCTTTTATCCATGCTTCAGTGTTTATTTTCTCCTTACATAGAAAAGATCTTAAGGTAGGAGGTTGATTTAGCCCATTCATCCTAAAACATCTGTATTGTGCTAAACATAACTTTATCCATCTCACCTTACCTACTTTTCATTCATTCCATCTTTTTATTTGAAATGTCTTATTTCTAATTTAAAAAATAATCATACCTAAACCGTCAACAATAACTGATTATCATCTCTTCTATAAATAAGTTCCGAAGTGATCCCGGTTTGAACTCTCTTTGGACACATTTTGCTATGTTACACTTCCAAATTTTTTACCAATTTAAGTTTTGAAATGGACCACACTAGATCGCTCCGCCATCAAATTTCATACTGTTTACAGGTCTTTCTTACAAATTCAAGGTTATCTTTGGCCATGTTACCTCTAACCGTCTGCCAGTGAACATTTTGTACCAACAGCACTAATACGCAATCGAGATACCGATTAATTGGTTCATAACGATGTGGATAGAACCATGCATGGAAATTTTTATCATTTACCATTAGGAATGAAACCGGGATGGGTTTACTAAAACCCGAACCCGATACCCAATAGGATTCCCAAAGCCCGTCCCAAACCCTATAAGGTTTTTGTCCATGAACCCAAAACCCGCTAGACAAACCCTATAGGGTATCTGGACCCGAACCTGAAACCTGATACAAAATTTAAATCATTACATAATAAAATATTTAAAAACATCGTTATAAATGTTTTTTTCATCTTTTTTTATTTCTGATCCGTTCTCACTTTATAGGCCAAGAAAAAAACTCTTATATTTACTGCAATCCTCTTTATAAAATCTCAATCATTTTCAAGAGAAGAAAATCGTGAATGAAACAGTGTGGCAAGAGAGTGAGAGGCTTGAATTTGACGAGAGTGAGCAACCAAGACTGAAAGTGGGACCATAGAGTATTAGTCTACTGTCCTAGGATTTTTTAACTTTTTCTAAACGATTTAATAAAAAAAGCAAAAAAAACATAGCTTTACATAAAAAAGCACATTTGGTTAATTTTAGAGACTAAGGCTAAACATAATATATATTTATATATTTAAACATGTTTGGGTTTTCTAACGGATTTTATGCTTGTTCCAAAATCCATCCCTAAATCCTATAGGATTTATTATTAATCCCAAAATCCATCCAAACCCTATAAAATATTTAACGAATTGAACGGATCGATACCTATAAAAATCTACCCTTTTACATCCCCATTTACCATGTTCCGTTAAACTTAGTGGCAAGGGAAAAACAGAAATGAGATTGTCAGCAAGCTACTGATAAAAAATGAAGTTGTCAGCAATATACTAATAAAGGAAATGAAGTTGTCAGCAATATACTAATAAAGGAAATTGTAACTTCCTTCACTCACCCCGATGTATTAATTTCCTTTTATGTCCTTTGATTGCTTTTATTAGGGTTATAAAAATTGTCTAGCTAGGCTGATAAGGACAAACCAACAGAAATAATTTTGATGGCTGCATCTCTTCGGGTACACGATGACAACATCGGATTATCCAATATTAAATTTATTGTTTCTGTGGTAGTCCTGATAATTACGTGGCTTCTCTTGGTTTCCACATGATGGTTGTATTTAAAGTCAATAAGTGAATATTTAAAAGTATTAATTAAAATACAGCACTAGCTAAGCATTCAAACAACAATTTTTTTTAATATTTAGATAGTACACCGTGATACATGTGTTAAAAATGAGTTGATTTCGATTATGTCATAACATCCATAGCATGATGCCAAAATAAAATAGTTGACTAGAATAAGAAAAATATTACATACATATAAATCACATACAAGAAATACATTTCAACAAAACCTTAAATATTACATCGTAACTTTACAACTTCACAATCCTTATTTTCCAAAAGACTTCATAATATTAAAAATTTTTACATCCATTTGTCTCCAAAAGACTTTTTTACACATATACAAAATGCTATCTCCAACTCATGTCCAGATTTCTTGATATCTTTAACTAGCTTCCACTCCTAAGACTTGGTCCTTTCTATTTGTTCCTATAAACAAATAGTCTAATAGAGCGTGAGCATAGCAAGCTTAGTAAATAACCAAATCCTAACTCGATTCAAACAAAAAGTTAAGCAGTGTTTAATTAGCAAACATATGCAATGCAACAATCAACCATATGACAAATACAGTTTGGATGACCGAAATCCAAACTAATGAAGATTTACAGCCTCTTTTGGGGGTTGAAAGAACCAGCTCTAGTAAATCATACCTAGGAGAAACTAATAACTAAGGAAGGAGAAGTATTTTTCAAACTTATTTATTATTTATATACATATAAGTAATATAATCTTAACATCATCATAGAACTCAAAAACTCCACTAAGTAATTGCATTTCATGTCAACACCCTAAGCAACGTCTTTTGATGATTGTTTGGTTCCAATGGAATCAACTGAACAGTGGAAACCTTATGTAGAACTAGGAACATTTCATCTAGAAAAACTAAGTATAACAAGAGAATCAAATTACTAATACCTAGCGTGATTACTATGCAAATGTAAGTTATGTAGTCGTACAATGCATGTCTATTTTATTTAATGGTTTAATAAGAATTATGTCATATTACTCGGCGACTAGACAATTACCAAACAATCAACAATATACATTACGCAATTCATACCAAGTAAGTAGTTATCACTTTTGATATTAAAGCTTGTCGTTTATCAAATCATCATACAACATACAATATTTCCAATCCCCATACATACAATTGTTTTCAATTATATTTTAGAATACATGTCATTACATTACAATCACAAACCATGTGAGAAGATTCAAGTTACTCATCTATGTATATTTTCTTAATCATCAATATAATTTATTGGAAAATTCAGATCTTAATTAATGGTTCCTATAAGATATCAAACATGCATTACTAAATATATAATAGGACAAGGCTTCGTACTAATGCCTAAGTGTCCTTAACTCAAGTCTTAACTTTGTAAATTTGTTTATCTTTAAGGAATTATAAATAGCTACGAATACGGCGGTTCCGCTAGCTAGTTAGCAGATAGGGCTCTAAGGGACAGCATCCCTTGTGGGGTCAAAGGCTATGCCTCCTAAAAAAAAAAGAATTTGAAGATTTTGGTTTAAGGAAACTTAATAAAAAGTTACAATTTCAAATTGTGGGGTGAACTACAGTCACCATTGTAGCCATGGTTAGATAGGGTACTAAATCATAGTTATTCATAAAACTCATAGCTTAAACAATGAGCTCAACCATTAGCATGACCTAAGCCGTGATTGAAATTGTGGCCAAAAGTGCTTCCCTTCAATTTCATTCAGCTTCTTCGGCGGTTCTAAACCGCAGGCACGATTTGGCTGCAATTTCTATCATGTACAAAACAATAAACTTAGCTTATTCTACTTTACAAACTGACTTTTCTTCAACTAATATATTAAAACGCGGCTAAAGATAAACATAACATAATTACTTCAATCATACTATATTTAACAGACTTACACATTAAACTTAAATCTATCATTCTTTCATTTAGTCAAAGGTTCAAATATGAATAGTTTTGCTTTGTTCTATGTCCCAAACTATTAGGTTTGTATTTGTTAAGTAAAGTTATACTTGTTTATAACTTTCTAGTAGTTATACTATAACTCTTAGACATGGTCAAAATTACAGTGTAAGTATGTACATATCCTGTTAGTTCCTAGTAAGTTTAGTTTTAGTTAATTAACTTAGTATATCCATTAAACTTAGTGTTTTACTATTAAACAGTAAAATATGTAAGTGTGCTAATGTGTTTGACAGAATGAACTTACTGAAACTTTAAAATAAAACTTACCTTAATTTGGTGAATGTGTTCTGTGTGATCACTTTTATTTGTACTTTAAAAATACCAGAAGCAGTGTTTAGGATGTGAATTTTTACAGATTTTCTGATGTTAAGAGTGAAGGTTTATAGAAATGATTTGTGTTTCAATTGTAAATGTAGGTAAAAGTGAAAATGAGGGCTTTATAAAAAAGTGACAGCAAAAGAAACTTATGTTTATCTAGTTTTATACTCAATGAAAGATATTTTTGTATTCATTATACTAAATTATACTAGTGTAGTAGATTTTTAAAACCTTTTGTGTTAATCTTGTAAACCCCAAAAGTTTTGGAATCGGTTTAGCTTAAACCTTAATTTGGAAGTCAACCGGAAACCCTAAAGTCAACAAAACCCTAGTTAGATGTAATAACTTAAGTCCGGCAGTCCCGAATAAGCAACCCTGAGAAAGTAAGTAAATGTTTAGTATGCAGAATAGTTCATAATTACCTAAGGAAGCTTAAAAAGATCAGAATAGTAAAACCGCGAATCGTTTTGAACCCGAACGGATACAATTCTTGAAAAACGTGTCCTAGGGCTCAGAGTAGTAAAAATATTCTGAATATACCATTAGACTCGTAAAAATATAAGATTTTCAAAAATATCAGTTTTATAATTTTTCGGTAAATAAAAATAACAAATATCGTAATTATACGCGTATTTTTTTACTACCGGTACTTTATTAGTCATATTTACTTTACATTTCACTATTTATTACTATTCTACACTATTATTTTATCTCTACTTTTTCTTACAACCTAATCTTATAATACTATAACCTATTACCTTTATTTTTTACCTTTCCCATAACTTTATTTCACATCTACCTTACTTATTACTTCATTTAATCAACAAAAAAATACAAAACAAATATCTTCCCTCTCTCTCTCCACAACATGCACCCCCACCCCCCCCCCCCCCCCCCCCCCCCCCCCGCCCCCCCTCTCAATTTTGTTTCATTTTTCTTTTATTTAAATCACTCAAAATCACTCCACATTTTCCTATAAATACCCCCCTCTTTCACTTTTTTCACACAATTACTGCTCACAAATTTCTCTACAAAAACTCCCTCAAATTTTCTTCTCAATACTCTCTCCAAATACTCTCTCAAAATCCTCTCAAAATAATTTCAAACCCCCTTCTACCTACAAAAAACCCATAATCACATAATACTTCAAAAACCTTATTTAGGTAAACTCTTCTTTATATTTTCTTTTTCTCATGTCATGTAACTTTACATGACCATGGTGTGAGTTTCCAAAAACTAAATGTTATGGAAGCTACACTATATTCATGTATTTTACTCATATTATTGTTATTATATCTAAGTATTATTATGTAGTTCTATATATATATATATTCTTTAGAGTATAAAGCTCACTTGTAATTTATTCATTTCCATGCAAAGTAATTTATTTATTTCTTGTTGTTTTAAGACTAGTCTCTAGACTTGTCCTCATCAAGTCAAAACAATTTTTCTTTTCTTTTATTTTATTTCTTTCTTTTGGGACTAGTCTACTTCTTAGTCCCGAGAGTTTTGAAGAAGCTAAGACTCTCAATACTTGACTTTATTTATTATTTATGTTGTTTTTGCTTGCTATTATTCCTCATAAATCAAGCCATTAAGATTGTTGTCAAAATTTTTCAAGCTCTAAAAAAATATTTGATAAAAAGGAGATTTTATCACTTAGGAATAAGTTTATATGAAATATAAAATCTATGGTTTAACAAAAATAAAGTCATTCCTTTCCAAGTTATAAGAAAATTCACTAAATCTTAGGAGCTACTTTTGTTTTGAAAAACTTTTAAATTATTTCCATATCACTTTGTTTTAAAAAAATGATTTTTAATAAAAAAATGATTTCTATGAAAATATGATATAAAGGAAACCTTATGAGAAATGAATGAAAATTTTCAAATAAATAGTCAAAGAAAAATGGTATAGAAAATAAATAGAAAAAGTAGCACTAATATAGAGAATTTAAAAAAGAAAAAAATTACTTTTCAAAAAAGTCATCTAGGAAAAATAATGAGTCAAACATAAAGTAATTTTTTGAAAACAAAAGAATCAAAGTATTCATTTCAAAAGATTTACAAAATGAAATTTTTGAAAACTATAGTTTTCTAAAACTCCTAATTGACATTGTTTTACTCAAGAAATATGGTTGGACAACAAACACTTGAGCATGAATAAATACGAGCTAAGTAGCTATAAAAAGAGAATTTTTCAACTATATAGATAACTAAGTATTTATCAAACAAATTTTGAATGATTTAAAGTTTGAAACAAAATTGTATTTGGTATAGAAAATTCGTGGTGAATCTGATCACCACTGTTTCGGGGTCTAAATGGTTTAGTTTGATAAAAAATAGTTTTAGAAATGGATAGATCTTTTCGAGTAGGTAGAAATCGGTATATTATATGCACGATTCCGAGTTAAAATGACCAAGTTATGACCATTTTAAATTGGAATTCTCTTTTATACGAACTTTAACGTTCTTATGACATTGTTTTGTCAAAATTCAAGAAAATCATCAAGAAATACTCATTTTGGGTATTTTCTTTGACTAGGTGATTTCGAGGAAGAATACACTATACCCCGATGATTATTTCGACTAAGTAGATTGTGTGAACGACTCATTCGTTTAGAGGAATTGTCGACATGGCATCGTGAGATTATTTCCTTAAAAGGCTTTACTTGATTGTACTTGTAATCTAGTCGCATTAGAATTAAGAAAAGACAAATGGATATGTATGTAAAAATAATTTGTTGAAAGGATCCTAAGAATATCGAGGTCGGAATTGATTTAATGTTTATTTTAGTATAACACTTGATTTGTATGAGATTCTATAATTACCTTAAATTTGATAATAATGATGCTATGATATCATAAATAAATGGATTCATGCATACCGTGAAGTAAGTTACATTGCATTGGGTTATTATCTTTGGGTGAGAAGGATTGTAGCTCAGGTCGAAAGCAACACTTGGTGGAGTGACCGAAAGCGATTGCTTGGCGACATGAAAGAAATCCTTGGCAGAAAGTCTAAAAGCAAGGCTCAATTCAAGTAGACTTAACATGCTTAGCGATATTGATCGAAAACACAAATCTTTTTAACTAAAACTACTTGTTTTGAGGTTACGTATTACCAAACCGAAAGAAAGGCGTAAATCCATTCAACATATAGTTCCCAAAAAAACTATATGCCTTATTTGCCCACGTGTATGTTGCATTTCATTTGTCTGCTTAAATAACTTGTTTGAATTCCATTATACAAGAAGTTATTTATGGAAATAGTTCTCACTAGGCCTATTAGCTTATACCCTTATAGATATCTTTTGCAGTTCACCTATTTGTGGTTGAGACCACGTGGACCCTGTAGCCAGGTATTTTCCTTTTAGATTATGGAATTTCTAGATGAAATTTAGTATAGATAAGATGTAGAAATACTCTTGTAATAGATTTGTGACTGGGGAATGCCCCTAAGTTTTGTAAGATTATTAATATGAGCAAATGAATATTATGAATCCTCTTTTTTAATCTGTTATTACATCTTCTTAAGCTTCATAATTCCATGTATGGTCCTCTAAATTTGTGAGAGCACGCCTTACACTTAATGTCAAAGCTTCTGGGAATGACTAAGGGTGTCATGCTTAAACTTTAATATTGAGTGTGGCGGATTGTTACGTTTAGGATACCCCTTCGGATGGGACATATCTTATGGAGATAATAATGTCTAGTTGTTGTAAAATTTGAAATTATGACTACTTTTACAAGCAACAAAAAGTAATACAAACTTAGTTTAAGCAATGTCATTGTCAGTATTTAATGCATAAAACTTTATGAAAATTGGTCAAGTTTACCCTCTCTATTTATTTTAGTGTGAAATAGATTTGCAAAGCATTTTGGGCAGTTTTGAAAGTAATTTAGGTATAGTTGTTGGACTTTAATGTTTCTAATGCATATAAGACGAACACACTATGATATCAAACTGATATTAACTAATATACATAAAAAAAACATTAATTATTTACTCTCAAGCAGTAGGACCTTGAATTAGAATAGGGACAGGAATTGTTTTAGTCCACCAATCAAACAAAAAACCAGCTATAACACCATCTTCTAAACAATAAAAGCCTTTTGTCTTTTATCCATGCTTCACTATTTATTTTCTCCTTACATAGAAAAGAGCTTACGGCAAGAGGTTGATTTAGCCCATTTATTCTAAAACATCTATATTGTGGTAAACATAATTTTGTCCATCTCACCTTACCTACTTTCATTGGTTCATCTTTTTATTTGAAATACTTTATTTCTAATTTCTAAAATAATCATACCCAAACAGTCAACAATAGTTGTTCATCATCTCTTGTATAAACAAGTTCCAAAGTGACCTCACTTTGAACCCTCTTTGCACACATTTTGCTATTTTACATTTTCAAATTTTTTACTAACTTAAGTATTAAATAACCACACTAGATCATTCGGAAAAAAAAAAAAAAAAAAAAGATCACTCAGCCATCAAACTTCATATTGTTAATCAGTATTTCTGTCAAATTCAAGGTTATCTTTGGCCTTGTTGCCTCTAACCCTCTGCCACTGAAAATTTTGTACCGACAGTACCAATACGCAATCGAGATACCGATTAATTGAGTCGTCACAATGTGGATAGAACCATGCCTCGAAGTTTCCATAATTTACTATGTTGCGTTAAACTTGGTGGCAGGGGAAAAACAGAAATGAGGTTGTCAGCAAGGCCCTGATAAAAAGGAAGTTGCCAGCAACATACTAATAAAGGAAATTGTAACTTTCTTCACGCACCCCGATCGATTAATTTCCTTTTATGTCCTTTGATTTCTTTTATTGGGGTTATAAAAATTGTCCAGCTAGGCTGATAAGGACAAACCAACAGAAATAATTTTGATGGCAGCATCTTTTCGGGTTCACGATGACAACGTTGGATTATCCAATATTAAATTTATTGTTTCTGTGGTAGTCCTGAGACTTACGTGGCTTCTCTTGGTTTCCACATGTTGCTTGTATTTAAAGTCAACAAGTGAATATTTAAAAGTGTTAATTAAAATAAAGCACTTGCTAAGCATTCAAACAACAATTTTTTTTAATATTTAGATAGTACACCGTGATACACGTGTGTTGCATAAAAAATAAAATTTATTACAAGACTATTTGATAAAACATATGAAATAATTTATGAGATACGAAATAACGATCTTGCATAACTAATTAACGATAATTGAAAAAACAGGAATATTAAGGAAGTTAGGAAAATTTTGGTTTCCATGCAATAACAGTTAACTATATTAGTTCATTTTGTTAAATAATTAAAACTATAATTATAATTGCTATTATTGAGGAAATGAATAGACTTATAATAAGAGTTTCATTTATAAATTTTTTATTTAAACAAAATTATTTTGAAAAAAAAAATAATTCTAGCATTTAATTATTATTCATAGGATTAAATAAAGAATATGTGTATCTCTTTTTATAATATGATTACTTATAGAATTATTATTATTATCAACTAAATATCGTAATAATTTTTCCTAAGAAATAATACACGAGCAGAACTAGTAATTTCATGATATATTGATATGATATGTATAAGCATGGTTCCTTTATGATGAGATAATAACTGTTAGAGAATCGTCGTTACACAACTAAACATTATAATAATTTTTTTGTAAAGAATAAGGCATAAGGAAATTAACCCTTAGAATTAGACAAAAATTATACAATGGAAAATTAGTGAAATAGCTTGTATCTCTATAACTAAAATCGAAGATGATGATTTTATAATAGAAATTTATATTTTATATATATAGAAATTTTGATTATAAAACCTAAATTTTTTATAATAAAATAAGCATTTAGATATTTTAGGCTTAAAACAATCGTAATCTAGCTCCATGTGTTGGTATGTTATTGCCATCATAATCAGAATCGTCAGATTATTTAGTTTGGAATCAAACTTTTAGTCAAAGAGATATTTAGGGTTATACCGCTAGAAATAAAGCTATAATTATATATCGAGAGAGAGATAATATAAATATAATGTTGCGGTAAACATGCTTGTTATAATCATTAAGTTTTGTCGACCACGTGCATAGATATATACAAATACCATAATTATCGTACACTTGCTACAAAATAAATTCCAAGTTGCTTGGCATATATGGCCACTTGGAAGGATTCGTACAGCCAAAGCGAGAAATTTGGCTCTTCATCATGACTCTAAACATGTTTTTTTCTTCCTTTTTTTTTTTCAGTAAAAAGACATTTATCACATTGAAGTAGTACTGTAGTACAAATTGGCTAAGGGTCGATTGTCAAGATTGGAGTAGATCCACCATATTTACAAGGCAAAGGACAAAAAGGAGCAAAAAATTGAAACTAAGATCCATTTATATGTACATTGGTGGATATATCCCTTTACAATCCAAACTCAATAGCATCTTGCTGGAGAAGGTGATATAACCATAGAGGTGGATGATAAAAAAAAACTTCCTCCATATCCATATTTTAAAGCAAAAATAGCAAGGGCATCGACAACTTGGTCAATTTCCCCGTACTAATGGAGAAGACTGACTTGTTGGAGCTAAGATATCTTTTCTCTACATATACAAAGAACATTAGTATATTTAAGCTTGAAATTGGCATTCATATCCAACAGTGACCAACAAGCTTTGAATCAGTATTAATTTCAATCCTTTGATAATTTTTATCTACACATAATTTTAGCCCAAACGCAATTGCCCATAATTCAACTATTGTGATGTCACCATAACCAAGTTTTCATGCATAATCAGGTAGCCATAAACCCTCAGCATTTCTAAGACAATCAACAATAGTTGCCCGATCATATTGCAAATCAAAAGAGGCATCTGTATTGAGTTTTATCCAACCTTCAATAGGAGGCGTCCAAGTTAGATTTAATTTCTCAATTTTATCTATTCTATTATTTAGTCTCAAGTGTATCCAATATTCATGAGCTTTAGCCGGTATATTTTAATTAAATTAACAGCAGGACCAACGGGCTTAAAATAGAGTTGATTTTGATTATGCCATAACATCCATAGCATGATACCAAAATAAAAAAGGCAAAAGGGGGAGAAGTTTGTGATCGATCTGTAGAAGATATATAACAGTTTGTTTGGATCCAAGTAGAGAAATCCATAGATGAAGTTGTATTTCCCACAGCAGGAATTGAATAGACAAAAATAATAGATGAGATGCAATGACAAGTACGAAGAGCATGCTCGATATCTTCATTTAAACAACCACATCTTGGGCAACCATTTAAAGTTGGTAAACCTCTTCAAATCATATTTGATGTGGTAGGTAAAGAATTTGTGACGACTCACCACAGAAACAACTTGACTTTAGGTGGAAAACAAGATCACCAGATCCATTTCCATGTTGTAGTGTCTTGTTGAGGATATACTAATAACATATCATAAATAGTTCTCAAAGTTGGTTTAAGTCTGGTGTCTTGACCCAAAACATTGCCATCATCATGTAAATCAAACAGATCGACCAAAAGTATCAACAAAAAATGGGAATATTGGAAAGCCAAATTTATCTTCATCCCAAAGAGTTTCATTAATCTGACAATCTTTAGCAGTCAATTGATTAGAATTAGAGGTGGAGAACCAGAAATGTATTGCCATAAAGGTCCCATACCTCCCCACCAATCAAACCAAAACTTTGTTTGATGTTAATTTCTAAGATGATAAAGACCATTTGTTTTCACCCATGCCTGGCTTTGAGAAATTCCCTTACAAAGTGGAGAACTAGAGTGTGGAGGTTGATTAAGATCAGTTGCTCGTAAGGCACGATATTTAGCATGTAATAATTTTCCCGTTTAACTTTACCAACTTTCCATTCATGCCATCGTTTTATTTGACAAGCTCTATTTCTTAAACTTAAATTAAACATTTTTAAGCCCTTTGTTCTTTAGGTTTAATTTATTTATCCTACGATATCTAATGAATATTTTTCTTCTCAGTTAATCCTTACCGTATAAAGTTTTTTACTATTTCCTCCAGCTTAGAAACAATTTTCTTGGTGAGTCCATATTTGCATGTGGGAATGAGGAATGGATTCTAAAACAGATTTGGCTAGTATCCATACTAAGATGTTTTCCCATCCTTCCATTTAACTTTGCTTGCGTTTTTTCCACAAGGAACGCAAATTGTTGTGCAATTGGCTTTTGACGTTTATCGAGGGGAAACCCCAAGTACTTTCCAAAAGATTAAACATGTCTAAGAGGAATAATTTGATGGATTGGATCAATATCAGTTAGAGAACAAGAGTAAGAAAAATAGGTTGTAGATTTATCCATATCAATCGAAAGGCCAGACCAAGTTTCAAACTCAGATATATCTTTCACGATAGTGGCAACATTCACCAAATCAGCATTTGCAAATAGAATAATGGCATCTACAAACAAGAGATGTGATAACTTAAAATCCTTTTCCCGAAAAGAAAAAGGTATCCACTCACCGATATGAACCGTCATTCAATACTTCGACTTAAAAACTCCAAACACATAATAAATAAAAAATGAGACAAAGGATCTCCTTGCCTGACTCCACGACTAGCAGTAAGTTGTCTTCTGGGGTGACCATTTATTAAAATCTTAAAGACTGTGGAAGTGAGATAGTGACCAATCAATTTGACCCACCAAGAAGGAAAGTCAAGGCTTAACAAAATCCAATGGATGAAATACCATTTGATCTTATCATATGCTTTTTCAAGATCCAATTTAATCATCATCCACTTATTACTAAGGGTTTTCCTTTTAAAAGAATGTAAAACCTCATTCACTAAAACAACATTATCTATAGCCTTTTGTCCAGATATAAAGCTTGATTGAGTAGGGTGGATCAAGGAATCTAGATGAATCGCAATTGACCAACCATAAGATATTACAAAGACTAATGCGAAATTGCTTAATAGTCTTAGGCCCTTGAAATTTTGGGATAAGAATAATTTGAGTAACATTAAGATCCTGGGGAATAATTTAAGAAGCAAAAATGACTCAAAACATGTTTCTTTGGATTCAAAAGCCATCCATTTTAGCGCCTTAGGTAGGCCTAACCTGATTTTTTGTACTCTTATACTTCTTTTGCTTCTATAATTCAATGAAATCAAATCCATGACATTTTTATAACTTCTCTTATCGTGAGATGAAAGAAGAACATAATCGTACAGTAGCCAACCATTAATCCACAAGAATCGCCCTCAAGGAACGAAAGATGGAAACAACATTATCTAAGTAAGTGTATTCAAGTTCAAACTTTGAATACTCTACCTACCAAGCGGAAAAATTATTGACCAAACATGATAGCTGTAGAACAACTGACAGAAGTATAAATAGTAGAATAAAAGATGTTTTGATTGATAATAATGGAAAATGTATTAGAATTTACCAAAAAAAAAAGAATGGAAAAAAAAAATAATTGTTAAAATATGTTTTATTGTGAGGACTATTGCTACTGCTGCTACTGCTATGCTACTGCTACTGCTACTACTGACCCACTATTACTTGTATTAAATTTAGGTAAACAACCATTAGACTCTCAAAATGAACTAATATTTTTATGTTTTTCATGTGGATAACAAAGAGAAATTAGAGGGAATAATTTGTATGGGTTTTTGATAATGTAACACGGAGAAATAATTGTTTTCATGGCTTTTCTGTGATTATAGAGGAAACAAGGAAATAAAAGATAAAGATAACTGCATGATTGCATAAAGATAACTGCATGATTGCATATGACACATCAATCTAAAGAAACTAACTGTTACTATAAATATTTCAGTATTGATATGACATATAATTATAGAAAATAATTAGCTTAATTAAAATATTGCAAGAGTCATGGTTTGCTATAATTAACTAGGGTAGCTAAAAGAAAGGTCTGATATGACTCATACATCTCCAATAATGGATGTATGTCCCAATCTCGCACGTGATTAGCAAATATGGTATTTGCTACAGCATATCTCTGGGTTGATAAGGACAATAGTAAACCTATGAGAAATCCATCCCATAAAATATATTCGTAAAAGAAGAGTTTTGACAAAGTTTTCAGTTCATTAACTTGATTGCTCATTACATAGCATGACTTATTTATAGGTTAAGAATAACCCTAACAACTGAGGAAAATATATAAAAGAGGAAAATTTTCAGTACAAAAGAACTTTATTATTTTGTTGGTAGAATCCTCCAGTACATTGATCATTCATTAAATGATTATGAGTCAATACAATAAATACTAGAAAGTAGTCAAAATTGAGTATAAATTTAAGCTGTAAAATAACTTATGAAACCCATGCCTAACAAATAACACCATAAAAATTGCCATCAAAATAAATATCAACTTCCTAATTAAAAAAAATAGAAAGGAAATAAAATAAAACATAACAATTGTTCAACACTTATAATTGTAGCCAAATTAAATCACGAACCCTTAGTTTTTATATTCAAGTTGTAAGGAATATTATGGGCAAAGGAAAAAAAAAACTGTAAGGAATATTACTTTTTCTGATTGGAAATATTGCCTGTATAATATTTTTTCAGATATAGAATCCTCAATCAGACCATCACTAACCATCTTCAGGTTTTGTGGGACTGAAATTCAAGGCTTGCCATACTGATGATCAGACAAATAATGAAAGAGCTAAATAAAATACTCCAACCTTTAATTTTTAAACTAATTCTGAAACTAAAGATTTATCTACTTATATCTGAAAAATTACGGAATGAATATTCCATTGGTTGAATCTGTACTAAGAACATATCCTTACCAAATATAGAACCAAATAATTGAGAAGCGACTTGTAATTGATGATACATAGCAATTCAAAACCTATATTCTGCTTGTATTTTAGCTAGAAGCTTGATTTGTTGAAATCATGCCTATAAATACACTGCCAAAAGAATAGGAATTTCGGATAGAACATAAATAGAACAGTAAGTAGTACGAAGTACAAACCATGCAAGCAGATTTGGTAACAATTCAAAGAATCGTTTTGATATATTATTTTTATTATTTTTAAATAAATATTTATCTATAAATAGATATAGATGAAAAATAAATATTTTTACTCATAAATAAATCAAATATATTAAAAAAAAAAGACAATCCAAACAAACCAAATGAAAAAAGCATGGTCAGTCTTGCTAAATTTTATTAGCAACTTACTTGTACCAATTAAAGATTATATAACTTTGCTAACTTTTAGTAATGACTTACATATACCTACTGAGATTATAGATAAGAGTAATATTGCCAATATTTGTGCCTGTTAAATTTCAGATGAGACTGGCTACTTAGGATCTTCTTAATCTGCAGGGGATAGTCTTCGTCCTTTCCTTTCATCCTTAATCTTTGAATTTCAATCAACCTTTTATAATTGTCTGAATTGTGAGAACTAGCGACAAATCCAAGAATCTGAGAATTAAAGTCAATTTTTATTAGAATAATCCTATTTGACCATATTTTATTTTATTGTAAGATAAATTCTGTATGATAGACTATAGATAGGAATAATCCTATTTGACCATATTCTATTTTATTCTTCGATCTAAATGGATCACATCATGATTATGGCAAAGGTTTTCTAAGAAACTCATAATTAGATGCCCGTTTGTGGTGCTTAGATGATCATTTGACTTCCTTTTCAAAACAGTTGTAAGCAGTCTTCCAATCTTTTGTTAGGAAAAAAACTCTAATAACCTAAAACGGTCATAATGATTTTTTCTTCTTACTTGTAGCTATCACAACAAATTAAATAGAAATTACAGAATAAAAATAACAACACCAGGATTTTATGTGAAAAACTTCAATTAGGGAAAAACCACAGGACCGCCGTACAAATAATTCTTTTACTATTGAAAATAATGAGATACACAGTTTTTCTTCACTTGATAACACTAGTTGATCACACATATCTTCACCACAAACGGTGGAGTATAATCAATAGGATCAAGCCTCTATCTCTCTAGAGCTCTCTTTAGGTTTTCTAGGCAGCAATTGATACCCTAAGACAAAATAAGAAATATTTACATGAACCAATGAAGGAGGAGTCATAGACAACATAAGCTAGCATGAAATTAACTCAAGGCTAGCAACTTTTAAAGCTTTGGCGTTTTCAACACCGACCACTGGCCTTACCTGATCCTTGCTCTCGCAAATAATTTCTCCAATTCAAAGGCTGGCTAAAAAATCATTAAAGGGCAGTGGCCTTGATCCTCCTCTGGCCAGCATACAACTATTTCAAGCTCTTTTGTTGCATAAATCTCCTTATTTTTCCAAGTCTTCGTCTAAAATATGTAATATACTTAGGATTTCTTTGGTTGTAGACCCATATGGGTTGGATCAATAATTTAACAAACTCCCTTTCTAACTCATATGGGGGTTTCAACTCATATGGAGTTCCATCACACCTGCTGTCTATCTGCAACAAATAAGTTTATCTTTGGGTAAAGCTTTAATCATTATATTCGAAGCATTGTTATTAGTATGGATCTTTTCTAGCTTCAAAAGCTTTGATTCCAATGCATCTCAAATCCAATGATACCTGACATCAATGTGTTTGGATTTGGAATGGAATGTTGGATTCTTACTAAGATGTATAGCATTCTGGCTATCACAAAACACCATCATGTCTTCTTGCTCTTGACCTAGTTTTTCTAAAAACCTCTTCATCCACAAGACTTTCTTGCAGGCTTCAGTTATAACAATATATTCTGCTTCAATAGTGGATAGTGCAATATATTTTTGCAACTTAGATGGCCAAGACACCACTCCCCCTGCATAAGTAATCATATAATCTAAATTGGACTTCTTGGAATCAAAATTTCCAGCCATATTAGCATATGAAAACTCTTCTAATACAGATTTGCTGCCATCAAACTGTAAACTTAACCTGGAAGTGCCCCTGAGATATTTGAGAATTCATTTAAGAGTGGTCCAATGCGTTATACCTAGATTCGAGAGATAACGGTTAACTACACCAACAACATGAGCAATATTTGGTCTAGTGCACACCATAGCAACATAGATTCCCATTACAGAGGCATAAAGGAACCTTTTTCAAGTCTTCTTTGTCTGCTTCACTTTTAGGACACTTTTGAGAACTGAGTTTGAAGTGACCTGTAAGTGAAAAACAAACAGGTTTTGCTTTGCTCATGTTAAATCTCTCCAACACCTTTTCTAGGTATCTCTCCTATGTTAAGTACAATTTCTAGCTCTTTCTATCACAAATGATTCTCATACTAAGAATTTGGTGTGTGGGTCCTAAGTCTTTCATGGAAAAAGACTTATTGAGTATTGTCTTTAGATCTTGAATTTGCTTGGCATCGTGGCCAATAATCAGCATGTCATCAACATATAATATGAGTATAAGAAACTCACCACTGGCAAACTTCTTTATAAAGAAAAAATGGTCTGATGCATTCCTGGTGTAATCCTGATCAATCATGAAGGAGTCAAACTTCTTATACCATTGCCTTGAATTCTATTTTAGCTCATATAAGCTCTTCTTCAATTTGCAAACAAGCTGCTCCTTCACCTTGACCTTAAACCCCTTAGGTTGCTTCATATAGATTTCTTCCTCCAAGTCACCATGAAGGAATGCCATCTTCACATCCAGTTGTTCAACCTCTAAGTTCAAACTGGCTGCAATACTAAGTACAACCTGAATGGAAGATATCTTCAGCACTGGTGAGAAAATCTTATCAAAATCAACTCCTTTCTTCTAACTGAACCCCTTCACAACCAACCTTGCCTTATACCTTAATTGTGAGCTATTTTCATCAGTCTTCAATCTTTTTACCCATTTATTCTTTAGAGGTCACTTGCCCTTTGGCAGTTCTATCAAATCATATGTCTTGTTCTCATGTAAGGATTTCATCTCATTTGACATGGCTTTAACCTATTCTCTTTTCTGCTCATGTACCATGGCTTCTTGATAACATTCAAGCTCTTCCCCATCTGTCAACATGACATACTCATTTGGACTGTATCTCACTTATGGTCTTCTATCCTTGAAGATATCCTTAACTCAATTTGCTGATGAGGCTCTTAGGGCTCTTCATCTATATCTCCCACATCTCCTTCCTCTCCCTGCCTCCCCCCCAACTCCTCTCCATCATTAGAATCTTCAAGTGAGGGCATTGGATCTACATTTATAGGGATCTCGCTTGAGGATTTTTTCTTTTCTAGTTTCTCAATACCTTCAATTGTTTAGTCTTCAAGAAAGACCACATCTCTACTTTTGACAATATTGTTCTCAGTTGGATCCCACAATCTATACCCATACTCATCATGTGCATAACATTGAAAAATGCATGTTTTGAATTAGCATCAAGTTTCGCTCTTTCATTCTTGGGAATATGCATAAATGCCCTGCAATGAAACACACATAAGTATTCATAAAAAAATCTTTATATGTCCAGACTCTCTCTAGGATATCTCCATCCAAAGCATAATAAGGAGATAAATTTATTAAGTCAGTAGTTGTCATCATAGCTTCACCTCAAAACGATTTAAGCAACTTGACATGAGATAACATGCACTTCACTCTCTCTATGATAGTATGGTTCATTCTCTCTACAACGTCATTTGACTGTGGGATCTTTGGAATCGTCTTCTCCAGTTTAATCCCATGATCTCTACAATATTCTTCAAACGGTCCTTTGTATTGATCACCATTATCTACTCGGACACATATCAATTGTCTTCCCGTTTCTCTTTCAACTCTAATGTGGAATTGTTTAAATACATTTAGCACTTAATCTTTAGGTTTCAAAGCAAAAGTCCACAATTTTCTAGAGTGAGAATCAATAAATGTGACAAAATAAAGAGCACCACCGACTAACCTGTCTTTCATATAACACACATCTGTATGAACTAAATCCAATATATGAGATTTTCTAGCAGGTGGAATTCTCTGAAATACAGCCCTATGTTGTTTACCAACAAGACAATCAGTATAAGTTTTCAGAAGAGTACCTTTTAAATAAGATAGAAGTTGTTCCTTGGCAAGCATTTAGAGCCCTTTCTCACTCATGTATCCAAGCCACTCATGCCAAAACTCCATAGAAGCACCATTTGTCAAATTCACATCCCCTTTACATAGTTTTGCTAACATTAAGTAAAGGGTGTTACTCTTCTTTCCTTTTGCTACTATGAGAGAACCATTGGCGAGCTTCCATTGCCTTCTCCAGGTGACTATTATAGCCTTCATCATCAAGTTTTCCTATAGATATAAGGTTTAGATAGATATCTAGAACATGTCTGACATCTCTAAGAATGAGTTTGCAACTAATGTTATTTTCTAAAACAATATTTCTAATGTCAACAATTTTTTATGTTTCATTGTTTCCCATCCTAATATTGCTATAATCACTGGTAATATAGGATGAGAAAAATTCAACATGTGTTGTCACATGAAATGAGGCATCTAACACAATCCTCATCCCAGGTAACAACAATCTCACTACCTGTTGCTGCTGCAATTGTTTCTTCATTTTTTTATTTTCATATTTACCTTTACCCTGCTCTCTCTTCCAAAGTCTACATTCTCTCTTGAAATGCCTTAGCTTGTCATAGTAAAAGCATTTGATATTTCTCCTTCTTAATTGAGATCTTCTCCTATATTTATTAGATCTATTAGATTTATCATTTGTGCCTCTAATCCTGCTTCTACCACCCTTTCTGGTTTATCATTGACAAGTGCTCGAGTCTCAAAATTCGTGTCAAGATCTTTTCTTCTGGCTTCTTCATTCATCAAGCTATCTTTCACCATTGCAATAGTAAGCTTTCCATCTGGAGTAAAAAGACTAACAAACACCACAGCTGTCTCCCAGCTTTTAGGCAGTGAACTCAACAATAAAAGTGCATGAATCTCATCTTTAAGCACAAGCTTCATAGTAGATAACTGACTTACTGTGCCTTGAAAATCATTCAAGTGCTCAATCATATTGGATCCATCAATATACTTCGGATTTACCACTCTTTTAATCAATGAGGTTTTATTCAAGGCAGTTTGCCTCTCATATATGGACTCCAATGTCTTCCATAGAACATCAGCTCTAGTTTCCTAGGCAATATGATGATACACACCATGATCAACCCATTGTCGTATATAACCTATAGTTTCTCTATGCATGATTGCCTAATCTTCATTAGATTTATCTGTTAGCTTCAGTTTATCACCACCCAAAGGCCAATATAGATCTTTACAATACAATGGATCTTCCATCATAGACTTGCATATAGAATAATTTGATGAATTCAATTGAATCATTGTATTTAATGATTATACTATGTTTGCAATACCTTAATTTTTTTTCAACCTAGCCCAATACCACTTGTTAAGAAAAAATCCTCAGTAACCTAGAAATGGTCAAAATGATTTTGTCCTCTTACTTTTAGCGATCATAACAAATTAAATAGAAATTACAGAATAAAAACAATAACACCAGGATTTTATGTAGAAAACCCTAATTGGGGAAAAATCATAGGACCGCCGCACAAATAATTTTTCCACTATCAACAATAATAAGATACATAGTTTTTCTTCACTAGATAACAGTAGTGGATCACACATATCTTCACCACAAACAATAGATTACTATCGATAGGATCAAGCTTCTATCTCTCTAGACCTCTCTCTAGGTTTTCTGGATAGCAAGTGATACCTTAAGATAAAAAATTACTTATATGAAACAACAAAGGAGGAGTTGCATACAACATAAGTTAGCATGAAATTAACTCAAGGCTGGCAACTTTTAAAGCTTCAGCGTTTTCAATGCCGGTGGCATTGCCGTCTACGTCGGCGGTGTATCTACATGGGTCGGTGGCTTTGGAGCAAATCTTGCCTGATCCTTACTCTCGAAAATAATTTCTCCAATTCAAAGGCTGGCTAAAAAATCATTAAAGGCTAGTGGCCACTAGCCTTGATCCTCATGTGGTCAGCATACAACTATTTCAAGCTCCTTTGTTGCACAAATCTCCTTATTTTCCAAAGGATTCTTCTAGATATACATAATATACTTAGGATTTTCTTGGTTATTAACCCATGTTGGTTGGATCCATAACCCGAAAGCTTTTGCTTCCATAATTCACATGTGACATCAATGGAACCTATGATTGCCTCTCTTAACTAAAACTATGCAATAATCCTCTTTACAAATAGATAAATCATACTAGAAAATATCTATGTTTAGAGATAAGTTTATTTAGGGACCTATGCAGAATTGTTATATAAAGGAGGCCAAGTTTTCTCTTTTTTATTCAATCCATATTAGAGTAAGCCATATTTCTTTTTTTGAAGGAAAAATGAATCTTGGATTGAATCCTCCTCTAAATTGATTATCCGAATGATTTGCCCCCATTTATATTTCTATACAAGATTGTATTAGCATGATATATAATCAAGGCAAGATGAGTTTCTAATTACACTTGAACCTTCTTCTGTGTTATTTTCCATACTAGTAACATTACTCTTATTAGAAATGTAGAAGTAAGATTTGACATATTATAAAATACATTGTACTAAGATAAAAATTCTAGGAAACCTATAAACATTTAAAAATTAATATAATAAGTTGTTTTAATAATGTATAAGATATTTCATTACTAATAGTTTTTTTTTCTTTGGTACTAATAGTTTAAAAATTATATTGTTTTAATGAGAAAGGTTAATTAACATAATACAATATGAACTAATTCGACACTAAAAAAAAATTTGGGGATCATGGCCCCTTAGCCTCTCATAAATCAATCCATAATATTTAACAATATCTGAAAAATTATTAGTAATATATAATATGATAAATCTGGAAAATTATTAGTAATATATAATATGATAAATTATCTAGATAACATTTTCTTTTTTAATCTAATGAGTTATTAATAAGTTTTATAAAAAAATTATCTACAGCGACAATAAATGCTTCTCAATTGAAACTGGAGACAATTGCTGTTGGCAGGAAACAATTGCTGCTCATAACGTAGCCATGAGGATTTGATCCAATGACGTCAAAGGTGTGAAAAACAAGCCCTCACCGCCACACAACTACTCATCAAGCGAAATGGAACGTCTAATATACTTTACTATGACATTAACATCATACATACAATTCTCCAGGGGTCGACGCTCCTCCTCTAAAGATCCATCTTTAAATTTATTTAAAATATTAATATTTTGAGTAATTAAAAAAAATTAATATCTCACAATGTGCATCAAATAAAACATCAAAAAATTACAAAATTTATTTGAAGTGTCAATGTTTGAATTAGTTTTCGTAAACTTTTCTTAATTTTCCTGAATCGTCAACTATAAATATCTTATTTTATATATTTTGTGAAACTTTAATTTATCTTTTGAACCACTTGTGACATTCATATTTTAAATGAATTTGCTCCTAAATGTTGATTTTTCTTTTAATAATTTAAAAAGTTGATATCTTAAATAAACTTACGTTCAAGTGTTAATAATGTTTAATGTAATTTACCTCTTCACAAACACACAATAGAAGCTACACACTATTAGGAGAAAAGATTTAATATGTATTATATGCCACGTGTGTGGATACTTAATGTGTAAAAACCAATAAAATAGAATAATAAGACATTGTATAATATAGTGTTAAGTTTCATCACATGAGAGATCTTAGTACAAATTATAGAGTTAGCATTACATAATAAAAACTACCACATTAGCCACAATCGAGTGGCATCAATCTAGTCTCTCAAGTAAGCGAAACCATATTCGAATCTTTTCTTTTCATTATAATTAAAAAAAAAAAAGAAAAACCTATTATAGTAGCTGCAATCATTGAAAATGAAAGCTGCATTTTATGTGCAATTTAACATGGTTTTGTTTGCTTAATATCGCAAGATAGATATATCACGCAAATATGGATCAATACAATAATAAAGTTGTAAAAAGGGATCAAAGATTGCACTAGAATCAACTTTTATGTACAATTGTACTGGATTTATTAAGTGGAGCATCTGGATTCCTCCCCCGTCATTAAACAGTCACACGAGCTAGAACAGGACAAAGAGCATGTAACTCTCCTTTTGACACCAGGTTTTTCCTTTAGTGCCATCTGTTCGACTGGAACACCGGTCGAAGGTCTAATTGGCGACTTGTGGGTGGCCCTGTTCTCAGCATCCAAATTCTAGCTTAAGCCTTAGTTGAGATGGTTGCTTAACATGTGCCCTTTTTTTAAACAACATAGCCATGTCTAAATGGTTTGACCTTCTTATAAAAGTAATGCCGAACAGCAACAAAAGGAGATTTTGTGCTCATTTTACATTTTTTTTATATCCTCTCTTTCTTAGGTTATGATAACATACCACCAGACTTATTAGTAGTTTTCTAGTGTAGTTCCTTCTTTTAGTAGAACTTAGCAACTGAAGGGGTTGGTGAGTTTAGACATTGGCACGGTTCGGGTCGGTTCCGGACCCGAACCAGAACCAGAATCATCAGAGTCAGGATGGTTCACGGTTCCACGGAACCACCGGTCTGACGATTCCAGTTCTGGTTCTACGTGAATCGTGAACCAAGTCTATTCTTTTTTTTTTTTTAACAGACCAGCGCCCCCACCCACCCCCCCCAAAAAAATCAAATTAACATACCACTGGGAAAGTAGCTATCTTTGGGTACTTAATCTTGATTGCTTGGTACAGAATATGGAAGGAATTCTGGCATGGGGATGGGGTCTGGAGATTGGCGGTCCTGGGTGGTTCTTTGCTGTAAAAAATGCTGCCCTTCTCATCCAACCATTACCAAATCACATCCTTTTAAATCGATTAATGCGGGACTTTACTAAGCAGACAGATGCAATGCAGTTGTTGACCATGCCCCTCAACTTACCGTCAATTATAATGACAGATATAGTCACCATTAGGGTTTTGGGATTGTTTGTTGGGAGTTAGTTAAGTTATTCTCTTGATATCGAGGCAAATAAGAATCGCAGGGTTTAAGTACATTTGAACCAGCTCCTGATTCATTCCGTGTTCTGTGTGTGTGTGTGTTTTTTTTTTTTTTTTTTTATGGTGGGTCGGAACCGGTGGAACCGCCGGTTCCACATGGACAAACTGCTAAGACTTGCCGGTTTCGGCGGGTACTTCGGCGGTTCATAACCATCCCCGAAGGAGCGGTTCCCGAGTATGGAACCACTGGAGACGGTTCGCAGTTCGAAACCGCCTCGTGCCGATGTCTAGATGAGTTCTCCGGAGTTTTGTCAAATTCATATTTGCATAGTCCGGAGAGTTAATTGCTAGTCTAATACCTTCTTTTGTTGAGTCGATATCACATTTGCTATCTGCATATAACTATTTTTAATCATAAATTATGTAAAATTTAAAAGCAATACTATATTATACACAAATTTTTCAAGACCATTAATTAAAAATACAAAAACAAGTTCTATTTAGATAGTTAAAAAAAAAGAAGACAAAATTTGTTAAGGTTAATACCACAACCATCTAATCTTAATTAAGTTTGTAAATATGATATGAACTATTATATTTATTATATAATACCCTTGCTCATTGTAGGCTCGAATTTTGACTTTGACTAAGATCTATTACATGGACGACTTAATTTTAATAAGGCTGTAATAAGTATATAAGGATTCCGAACTTATAACATCCTATTCTGACACCATATTAAAATTAGCACCACAACTATTTTATCGAAAAGATAAAATTTATAGGTATGGTGTAAGTTTATATATTTATTACAGAACAAAATTCAAACAACTTGTTGCAAAAGTAGACAAAAGAAAATAATAATTTTATCGAAATCATTTTCAAAATCAATCCAGCTAGCTTGTTACAATCCTCGGTTATTTGACAAATATAGAAACCGGAAAAAATCACATGGACAACGACAAATGACTGGAAAAGGCAGGCAATGCAATACTAGTAGTTAGAAACAAGCAAGACATTGTTGATTATTATTGTCTGCATTGAAGACTTATCTTGTTATGAACGGGTCATGAAACAGAGAAAACGACTGAAGGAGATGAGTTTTCTTCCAAAACATTGGATCGTCCTGTCCTGCATAGTAAAAGCTTTGAATGTTGTGGGTAAATTACACGTGAAGACCAAATAATAGCAGGCATCCGCATTGTACGGGACGTCTCAGGTTATCTCAGAGATTTTTTGACTCAGTCGTCTTGAGCTACGTTCAAGATAAGGCTGTACTAGCTTAGATAATCGAGCTTGGAGTATATTTGAGCCATTCAAAGAGGGACGTCATCTCAGGCTAGTTTAGGTCTAGAATTAGTAAGTTTTCAAATTTAAAATCGGTGAAACTAGAATCAGACTCAAGGGAGCTAGTCTGGTTTTATGTGTCGGTTTCAGCTTTTCTAGAATTGAGAACTGTAAGATTAAAAAAATAATTAAATAATTTTATTTAATTTAAGTGAAAAAATAATTAACTGAAATTTCATAATAACATATTTATATATAATCTCATTTGTATTTTTAGTTATCGTATTAGTAATGTGAAAATATGACATATTCAAGATATAATGAAGTCTCACAGACTTAAAAAAAAAGTCTCATATTGTTAAGAATGGAAAGTCTAATTTGATTAGAACTCTATATAAATTAAATAAGATATAATTTCAAGTATAGTTATTACTTATCTTCTTAATACCAACACATTAAATGTCATGAGTAGGGAATAAATTTTTACTATTCACGTGAAAATAGTTTAAATATTTGTTTTATCATTAAAATTATTTTTTTAATTTTTTCTTCTTTTTTCCTTTATGTTTTATTATTTTTTTTTTTATGATATGGAACAAACAATTTCCAAATGGTTTTAGGGGTGGAATCAACTAGATGCATCAAAACGTAGGTATTTAGATGATTTGGACTTGTCATCTTCGAGCCGGTTCTTAGTTTAAGAACTGCTAGTGATGAGATAGGTCGATTCCCAATTTAGGACTAATTGTGATAACGTATATTCTAAGGTGTCACGAATGGAACATTATAGCATTGGAGGTGCCTTGTAAACTTGGAAAAAGAAAATGCCTAAGTATGAGAAAGGTTTTTAAGTTCGCTCTAGGAATTTTACATAACAATCTAATTCACTCAAAGCTTGGAATTATTTAGGAGTAACAAAGTCAACTAAAACCCGAAATTCATAAACGTGAGAACCACATTATTTCAAGGAAAAAAAAATATATATATATATATATATATAATTAGTTTTTCACATTCTTATTCTTACTCTTATTTTTATTTGGTGTTTTAGTCAATGACTCTTCTATATCCAAATTTTCCATTTCTTACCACTTTTTAAATTTAAGTTGAACTAATTCTAACTTTTGAATACAAGCCGCTTTATCTTCAAAATGATTAGAAACCTTATTAAGTTTGGTTTCACCTTTAATATCATCCAACAGGCAACCACACCACTATAACTACACGGATCACTCTACACTAACTACTTCAATAACATTCAATTCTATTAGTATGTTCCATTTAAACTTCTCTCTAAAATAACTTAATAGCACCTTAGAAATCACACATAATGTTATTGGCCCTTAATAAGAAACAGGTTACATTAACCTGCTACACAAAAACAAGTTTGACATTCAATATAAGTTTAAACAAGCATTACTAAAATTAAACAAAAAGTCAATAAAATTTTTTATATAATGTTTATTTAACATTGCTTATTGACATTACAAAAGATATATTATAAAAAGTAATATGTGACTTTGAATCGTACACAGTAGAAAAATATGAAATTTACAAATGATATGATATTTTGTGATGTTTAAACATTGCTAATTAGTTAGAATTTGTAACATTTAAACAATACCAAACTATAATTATATATTTAATAAGATATATGAAATGTACCAAAAAGATAACATTTAGTGGTATTTAAGTATTACTTATAAGTTATCATAAGTGACATTTAAAGCTACAAAATTGTAACAAGATGGTGTATTTATTATTGTAGGTCCGAGATGCATAAGTAAGAGAGAGCGAGGGGGATTTAATTGTGTTAAAAAATAACTAATATTTTCTAAATTAATTGTAAATTTCCCTTTTGACTTTGCAAAATTTAATGGCTTAAACAAATCAAACAACACATAAAGGAAATTGGGAAAATTAAAAAGAGTAAAGGATAGAAGATCACATGCATCAATTTATAGAGGTTCCTTTTTACGAGGCAATACTCTCTTCTTATATTATACTAAGAAAATAATCATTTTCACCAGTTGCGTTCTGTTATCTTAAATAAAAAATTTTGATACAATAATTAAGCTAATCACTTGGCAAAGTCTTACTATTGAGCTATTTAGCTAACTAACTATTCAATTAACTATAGTGATAGTGAAAACTCTTAAACTCACAAGTCAAAGATAATCCAGCAAAAATCAAATAAGGATAATGTGGTTTTCTCTACCATGAAGTTCAAAGGTTGATATGAAAAATAAAGTCGAGCGCTTTAATTGTTGATATTCACTTGTAATGTTTAGCTCGAGATAGATGATCTCCTTTTTTTTCATCTGATCAAGATCTTCTATTATTTTTTAAACTTCCAGCTGCAATGTTATAAAAATTGTTAAGCAATTCTCTCACTTAACGGTTACTTGTTGGCATGGAGGATCAATCTTGAATTATAAAAATTGAATTTTAAAAGTTGAAGTATATCTTTGGGAAAATCTACGATTATCTTGCTATGATCACTTGGAATTTGGAATAAATCTCGTTGCTATTTGAATTTTGAATCCACAAAGATAATTTTGTTTTTTTGAATGATATCCACCGAGTTGAATATATGTCTAGGGTTTCTATGGAAAAATATTACCAATATACAACTCTGATGAAATTAATTACCAATATATCATAGCAAAATCGTGTTTAAAACACAGGATATAATAATTTACACGTAAATCGCGGGAATAAAACATGATATAAAGTTTATATACCGTTGCTATATCGCGATTACTGATCACGATATAGGACTTAATCACATATCGCGATTGCTAATCGCGATATGAATGTTTTTATTTGCGTGTAAATCGCGTTTTGTAAACGCGATATTTATTTGAATATCGTGACTACAATACGCGATATACAATACACCGTATAATATTTGTATACTCTGATTTATACACGTGATTCAGCAATTGTATATTAGTAATTATTTTTATTTTAACCTTAAATAAGTAATTAATTTCAATTAGAGTTGTAAACATGAAATTATTTCGATATCCACCTAATATCTGTTAGAGTGTGATTAAAAAAATAAAAAAAAATGAGAGACATGAGGGAACACATTCATTTGCGGATCAGATTCATGGCCAATTTTACATTGATCAAATTTGCGCAGTAAAACAAAAGTTATGTATGTAATTTTTGTTGGCCAAGAGATTTGCTAGGCTGGAAACATTTGTTTATGCCTAAGAAAATTCTAGTTGGTTGAAACTGACTTTGATAGATGTGAAGGACGACGAAAATTTTGCCTATAAATAGGCATTACCACTAGATGAATTATGTATGCCTTGTCTTAGGCATCATGCACGGTAAAGTTTGGCTATAAATCGGCATTTGTTGCTAATTGAAAATTGATGGGTGTCTTGTCCGTGAGTCTTGTGTGTGTTCCTTTGGTGTGTGTGTTGAAGATATTCTAAATCTCAAATGATATTGAGAATTCTGAGAGTTTGAGAGCTTGAAAAATTCTCTAGCTTATTCTTTGGTATTCTTTTATGTTTTTGAGTGTGAAAAAATATTGTATTTATATTGTGTGGTTGTAATAATTTTTCATATAATGAATATTTTTCTTGATTATCTCTTAACAACACTCATAGTTTTTCTCCGTTTTGGAGTTTTTCACGTAAATTCTTGTCTTGTTGATTTCTCTATTGCTGTTTAATTATTCTTCTTTCAAAAGTTGATTTGGGAGGTGTATAAATTCCTTTTAATTAATCTAGTTGGATTATCGAAAATCCCTAACAACTGGTATAAGAGCCTATAGGTTACTTTGGTGTGGTAAAATTTTAGTGGATATTGTGCACTAAATAGTAAGCACAGACAAAAACGTCAACAACTAAGTTTGATATTAAGAAATTTGATGGTCGAATTAATTTTAGCTTATGGCAAGTCTAGGTCAAGGATGTATTGATTCAATCTAGATTGTATAAAGCTTTGAAAGGGAAACCGATCTCTTTGACCAACGAAAAGGATTTAGATGCAGTTGGTGGAGGCAAAGGCTCGGGGAAGTCTAAAATGAGTGATGAAGACTAGGAAGAGTTAGATATAAAAGCAGCTAGTCTAATTCATATGTGTTTAGTAAAAAATGTTCTTGCTAATGTGGTTGAACTGTCCATAACAAGGGAGCTTTGGGATAAACTTGAAAAATTGTACTAGACCAAAAGTGTTTCAAATAGGTTATATTTAAAGGAGTAACTTCATAAATTACAAATGGAAGGAGGCACAAAAATATCAAATCATCTAAGTTTCCTTAATGGATTATATCTGAATTGGAAATCATTGGAGTTAAAATAGATGAGGAGGATAAATCCTTACAACTCACCTTGTCTCTTCCACCTTCCTATAAACATATACAACCCATCCTAATGTATGGGGAGGATATTATAGTTTTCTCAGAGGTAACAAGCAAACTAATTTCTAAGGAAAGAAAACTGAAAGATGGAGATAACATATCTTTTGAAAATTCAGTATTAGCTGTGAGTGGACATGGGAAGAAGAAAAACTCCATGAAGAAGAAAATTTTATGCTAGGGATTTGGACAAATTGGGCATGTGAAGAAGGAATGTAGAAATGTTGGAGCTAGTTTGGCTAATAGCTTCAAAGAAAAAAGTGATGCTAGTAATATTGTCTGCCTGAGAGAGGGAGATGATGAATTTAACCGAGAGATATATATCCGTATGGAATGATAGCTACCAAATGAGATGCCATGTAAGAGGACGTATGATTGGTAACATGTCCATGAATTTGCTCATGGGCATTGGCTGATGATTATGCAAGGTGTGGTGGAATGAATAGATGATGATGGCTAATGAACTTCCGAGGAAAGATCAGGATGGAAGTTGCACCATAATCTATTAGCAATTTGATGACATGGGCCAAGGAAAAATTCTTGGAATTAATGACTTAATAAGTGGATATACTCTTTATGGTGGAGTATGATAATTCTTACATATTAGAGTTATGGTTGTTTGTAGTAGATAATATTATGTTAGCAATTTTTTTTTAATCATGGTGGAGATTGTTAGAGTATGATTAAAAAGTAATAATAAATAAAAATAAAAATGAGAGACATGAGGGAAAACATTCATTTACGGAACATATTCATGGCCAATTTTGCATTGGTCAAATTTGCGGTAGCAAAACAAAAGTTATGTACATAATTTTTTGTGGCCAAGAGATGTGCTAAGTTGGAAACATTTGTTTGTGGCTAAGAAAATTCTAGTCAGTTGAAACCGACTTTGATAGACGTGAAGGATGAAGAAAATTTTACCTATAAATAGACATTGCCACCAGATGAATTATATATGCCTTGTCTAGGCATCATGTATGGCAAAGTTTGGCTAAAAATTAGCATTTGCTGCTAATTAAAAATTGAGATAGCTGTGGGTGTCTTGTCCGTGAGTCTTGTGTGTGTTCCGTTGGTGTGTGTGTGTTGGAGAGATTCTAAATCTCAAATGATATTGAGAATTTTGAGAGTTTGAGAGCTAGAACAATTCTTTAGGTTATTCTTTGGTGCTCTTTTGGGTTTTTGAGTGTGAGAAAAATATTGTATTTATATTGTGTGGTTGTAATAATTTTCTACATAGTGAATATTTTTCTTGGTTGTCTCTTGACAACACTCATGGTTTTTCTTCATTTGGAGTTTTTCACGTAAATTCTTATCTTGTTGATTTCTCTATTGCTGTTTAATTATTTTTCTTTCAAAAGTTGATCTGGGAGGTGTATAGATTTCTTTTAATTAATCTAGTCGGATTATCGAAAATCCCCAACAATATCTTCCCAAAAAGTAGCAAGGATAAGACTGAAAAATAGAGATGAGATAAAAAATGTTATGGTTATTGCAGTATCCCTTGGTTTGTTGAGATGTAAATCCTTAAATTCTTATCTATATCCTTCGTTGAAATATCACCCTTATTCGATTAAACTTCTTGTAAATCTTTAGCAAAATTTGTCTTAAGATTTTCTGGTAGAACACATGTTTAGGTTTTTTTTTTTTGAAAAAACAATACATAAATATAAATTTATACAAAAAAATTACCAAAATAGTATTACTATATAGTGGCTTAGGCAAAAAAAAAAAAAAAAAAAAAATCTGGGAGCTTGTGTATCACATAAAGGTTGTGCGATGCAATTTTACTCTTGTATTGCATAATCAACGAGCAATACATGTATATGCATCGCACAACCAGCGTGTGATACATGTGTAAAATTAAAAAAAAAATTGTATCGCACAGATAAAGTAACACTACTTTCTTTTGTTTTTTTTACAATTTGGTTTTTTGGAACTTTTTTTTAAAGGTACATTGTACATGTAATATCCTCCAAGATTTTCTTTAATAGGTGTTAAAGGAAATCAAATAAAATCGTCAAAGATTTTTCTAAAATATTTCAAAAGATTTTTTCTAAAATATTTCAGTTGATCGTCTTATGTAATTGATAAAAAAAGCCCCATGATATTCTAATCAAACTTTGTATGAAACACATCAACCACATTACCTACATATGTTTGACAAGTAGAGCTGGGTCTTTAAAAATGTTTTAAAAAAATCCAACTTATATTAAATTTCTCATAAGATTAGAAAATCTCGTAACAACCTAATACACAACTTCTCCTTTACCTTTTGACTTAGTTTAACGTTTTCTATCTTCATATGCAAAACTTCTTAAATACCTTTTGACAAGAATACCAGCTCTTATTCACACAATATTTTTCTTGCAAAAAAACTTCTAAAACTTACTGTTATGATAGAACCTTTTTAGCTTATGAAGATTCTCTAATAGTTTTCATCTTCCTCTTTTTTCTTTCCTTCTCCAAACCTTACTGTTATGATAGAACCTTCCAAAACAGGATCTGTCCTCATTCCTTAAGATGAAGGATTAAGCATAAGAGCAAATTCATTATCACCCAATACATTTTCTTTAGAGCCACCAACAATAGGGGTTATCAAACCCAATTATCATGTATATTCTTTTGGTTTGATTAGGTGAAATTTAAGAGTTATCTACATTAATTCATGTGTAGCATTATGTGTAGTGACTTATGGGGTTGGCTATGTTGACTCATGTATGACCAATTGACGTTGGAGCTTGTCTATACATATGCAATTTGGAGTTGTATATAGTACATATCATATCATATAAGGTGTAACACATACCTTAAAAAAATTATCTGAATACAAATAACATAATTTTAATTACTAAAATACCAATGCCAAATTGCATCTAAGACATGCATTTTTGGTTTTAAACAAAAAAATCGCATGTTTAGCATGCGATATGCTATTTTGAAACTTTAGTACATTATAAAATCATATGTTAAATATGTGATCTATTGTAAACAGAAAGTAAAATCACATCTTTAATATACAATTTACTATAAATGGAAAGTGTTACTATTTTTGCGACAAAAATCGCATGTAAATCATGTAACATTTGTATAAAGGTAAAATCACGTCTTACACATGTGATCTTATGATGGTATTTTGTTAATTATTTTTATGTAAGTAGTATTTGTGTAAATAATTTTCTAATGGATCGGTAAACCGATAATTTTCTCTATTAGATGTCACCTATCATAGGTATAGTTGTATTTACTTCATTGGGAAAACAAATATTTTTATGCATTAAATATGTTAACAATATAGAGTAAGTGTAAGTGAGATAGTGAGGCTATTTTTTATAGCTTTGGTAGTATAATCATTTAGTCTATCATTTAATCATTGAGAGAATGTAACAGAGATTACAATGATCAACTAATGGCTTAGATGATCCCAAAGATAAAATCATAGAAAACTTATTTTAACTCGATATTTTCACATAATACAAGCTTTTAACTTGAAAAAGGAGTTTAAAATTAATGAAATCACATATTGTAAATATTTTATGAAAGTTAACTTTTTTGAAGGGATGCACTTCTTTGAAAAGTTTCATATATATATGTATGTATGTATGTATGTATGTATGTATTGACAAAATTATGCAAAGGATTATACAGTTTTGCATTAAATTATACGATGATATGGGCGTTTCAAAAGTTACATTACTTAGATAAAAAAATGTCTTTTTTTTTTTTTTTTGAAAATTTCAGAAATTATATATTTAACATATGTCTTCTTCATTCAATTTTTTTTATTTGACAATTCCATGTGAATAAATTCTTATAAGCAGTTTTTATTTTAAAAGTGAGGGTAGATAAAATTTTATTGAGAGCACAGGTGAAAAAACTAAAAATTTATGTAATATTTACTGTAGAAAGCATTACAAATCAAATTGTGTGTTTTCATCTCTTTTATCACAAACGTCACTTGTAATATGGTTTTCCTGACGTTTCATAAGCGTCATTAAAACTAAAACATATAGTATTTAACAATTTAATATCTAAATGTAGAAATTCTTGTAGTGATAACGGTTATCAGTCTTAGTGCATAAGCAACCAATACTCATCAATTTGATATTCAACTAGTTTTTAAGTTATCATCTAATCCTCCATGCATAATTATCAAATATCAATAGCCCACGCAACTTGATGTCCCTTACTAACTTCTAACTACTTACATCAGTTGGAAACTCTACAATCATGTATAAGATAATTAACTGAAAACCCATTAACAACAAAAGAACGCCTTCTTATTTCTAAAATCTTAATTTCACCAAATTTGGTCCATCGGTAACTGAAATCAATTGGCCAAATCACCTGTAGAAGAAACTTAGCCAACCTATTTTACAACTCAGTTTTATCAATTTTCCTTCGAAGCCAGCGCGGACCTAATTCTTAATTAAGGTTGGATAAACCTTAATTAGCCCTAATCTCGATTGGATGAATTTCCAAATGAGATTGACCTAAATTCAAACTAATCGGTCAATTCTACTTAGTTTGCATCTTCATGGATTTACAATCCTTGATCATTGACCTAAGGCATTTGATCGGATGAATTATCTTCAACTGGGTACTTTTCTTTATTATCACAAAGTTCCCCAATTGACCTTGAGTTTCTAGTAATCTCTTTAAGTTTGTCGTTGATTGTGTAATTCTGATATTAGTCATTATAAGTTTTCCTAACTTTTAAAGTTTTATCCTTCCAACTATAGTATAAAACAAGCTCAAGGGTTGGTCTTATGGTCTTCATGATTCTTTTGTCATATTTTAAGCAAGCATAATTTACTTGGGTTTAGGTCGCTTACATCATAACAAACGTATTAAGTCACCAATTTGGCCAACTTTTCCCGCAAATACTTCACCCTCCTTTTGAAATTTCCCTTCAACAAACATACGAAACAACTTAAAAAGGATCACACTCAGTATTACCCAGATCCTATACGGTGGTTTTGGCTTTTTAACATTTCCATGATAGCCACAAAACAAAATGATGAATATCCTTTTCATCTTGAGATGCTTGCATTCCAGCTTAAGAATATATGGCATCATGAACACTTGGTTTTAAGGGCATGATACAGGTAGATATTGCAGTCTTTCTTGTGCAAGTAGAATAAATGACGAATTTAAGCATCGACATTTTGGCCCAAGAAAGGAAAAAAATGGAAGGGATTCTCTCCACATATGCAGACGAACAAATAAAGATTATGCAAATATCCATTTATTAGATATATTATAAGATTTGTTTCACCTCTTTTGTGTTGCTTTCTAACTTTATCCACCGTAAATTTGAAACGGTCTAATATGCAAACCATCGAACAGTTGAAGAACTCATAAGAACATGGCATAACTTAATTTGCATCGACGAGAGGACGTTCACACTCTCATGTCAACCTTAACAACCATTCAACGTGACCCCAAGAGATTAAATTAAAAAGGACATGGCTGGTTTAATGAGAACGATTCCTAGAAGATGCATGTAGTAGCCAGGAAAGAAGTCCATTCATCACACATTTACACGAGTAGACCATGTCTCCAATCCTAACTAGAAAAAGAAATTCCCTTGGAAAGCAGGTGAGCACATTGTATTTGAATAAAACAGGCCTTGTAAGCTATACACAAGCATAATTGAATTCAGGACCACCGTAGTACAAATTGATTATACATTTACATGAATTGAATGTGTCACATCATATATTCCTTCTATGCCCAAAAAATAAAAGGTTATCATACATTTGAAATATGTTCGGTCAACATCGAAGGCTCATACCATGTATTCTGCACACACTGAATTTTCATGGCCCCACTTTTAAGCAAATTGTTGGCAAGAAGCCAAAATCATGAGAATGCTCTTTCTGAATCCAGGCTGCCACTTGCTCCTTTAGCCACTCGGATAATCAACAATTCAAGGTCCTCTTGGGCCTTGAGCTATGACCATGATTTGGATATTTATCAAAAATCGATGTTTTATCAATGATGAATTTTATCGGACACTTAAAGGAGATGGCAAGGCTTTGGCATGTTGACTCTCCATCTCAAGGATCATCAAGGACTTTTGTCTGTGATACCGGTTTCTCTTTGCTGCAAGGGCTGTCGAAAATTGGAGGATGATGGGGAAAAAGAACATAATTGGTGAGTTTGGTCCATCTAATGATGCATGCAATAACACAGAGAATGCAAAAAGTTGGCCACATGAGTTATACGATGCATTGAAGAAATGAAAACAAATAATAAATGCCAACAATGGGCAGAACAAAGAAATGCGCTTACCTTCACATCACAAGAAAAAAAGGGGGAAAAAAAAAACACACTTGAAAGTAAAGATGCATCCACAATTAGGATATGTAACAAGAGAAATGCAAAAGTTTTGAGGATATCAAAGGGTATGCTTACTTGCCATTGGCACCTGAAAGAACATTTAGAAACACAGTACTAATCTAGATCTGTTTGACAGTCCACTGGAAGTAAAATGTATCAAAATGAAGCAACAGAAAATATTGGACCAGCTACCTTATCAATATGAAAATAATTATTGATAATCATGAAATATTTCAATAAAGGAAAACCATCTGAATGAATGATTAACACATGGAACCTGACCATCACTCCTAGAAAAGGGTTCTGTAGGTCCAAATCTGTCGAAGGGAGTGTCTATTTTGCGTAAAATGTTTTCTCAACTTTTTATGATACCTGTTACTAAAGCTATAAAATTATTGGTTTTATCATTTAAATCTCCAAAGGTTATAGATATCAGTAGCTTTCAGAGGTATATTTTGGTGGCAGATAAAAGAAGTTGAAGGTCTTCAATGTAATGGTCACAACCACAGAAGATAGCAATGGATAATGAGGAACTTTTCTGCTTTTAACCCCTACCATTATCCAACTGTTTCATTCATCTCCACCATCACTTACTACTAAAAGCCATTAGTAAAAGCAACCTTTTGAAACTACTATGACAATATCTTACAATTCTAAAACTTTAATTATAAATAAAACAACAAAAAAAGCAAGATAACTTTCCAATTGAAATAGAGTCACACTAGGATCATTTCAGGCTGTCATATAAACTATGGAAGAGCCATGCATCTTACGAAAAAATTCTAGTCAAGCATATCAACTTTAATCTTTTCAAAGACTGCTGAATTCCCGTATAATAACACTTACACATCAATTCATGAGGTAGGGCAAAGTCATAGTCATTCCTCCTCCTCCTTATACAGCACATGTACAAGCCCAACAACAGCATGCTGACTACGAAGAGACATGATAAGGCTATGGCTATTTTACCCCCTGTAGATAGGCCACCATGTTCCCAAAACAGTGGGCATGCTGGCAATGATGGCACACCACACAAGCCTTTGTTACCAGACAAGCTGTTTTTAGAAAAATTTAAAATTAGACCACAGTTCGTATGGCAATTTGAGACTAATTAGAAACAAAAGCCTGAAAAAATCAGGGTACTCCTGCACTTTCATACATGCAAAGGCAGAAGATGATTCAGTAAGGACAGTACAGCGCTAAACTAAGCCATATTAATTTCAGTATCTCCTTTCTAGTTTCCATGTATGCATATATATTCCTCATTATCTTATTTTAGATTATTGTTCAAGATAACGGTGATCTTCAACACTAATGATGAATAATTTTTACTTCAGTTGGATGTGGAAAATCAAATTTTGAAAATTGCACTTGGATGTTAAGTGACAGAATCCCCTTTCTCTTCTTCGTCTTATCAAAGGAAAAATCTTTTGATGGCACAAAATCCATGTGCTCATGAAATCTACAATGGTTTGCAACTAAAACAAGCACGCACTTATTTGCAGAAGCATGCACATATGTCAGAGTCGATCAATTTCTTTAAACACATAGCAGGAAATAAAGAGGAATTAATGAGAGCAACAGTTCTCAAGTGTGGCCTACTCGATTTCTCCTCCATGAACACCAATTGAGTAAAGCTCCTCTGGTACTCGGCCTTCCAATAAATTATCATTCAACAGCCTGCCACATTCGAGTAAAGCAGTCACATTTTAGAAAGGTAAAAAAGCAATCACCGAATTACAGTTAACAATACTTATTAATCACAAGGCATTGGTGACATTAGTTTCTTTCAAATAAACTAGCCAAAAAAATTTATTGCAAACATGCATGTCTTTTCCTGTATATATTTAAGCATTTTGCTTAAGACTATATATGCTTAAAGTAAATAGTCTCTCTTGAATGACAACTTCTGGTGCAGTATGAAAATTTACTTCAGCTGGTTGTTATATAATAATGCTCTCAGATGTCATTGCTTCAGTACTTCGAATATTAGATGTCATACAAATGATAATGCTGAGATATCAATTTTCGAGGTGAAAATCTGTTATGGCTCTTTTGCCTGCAGCTTCTTACAGTGTGACTCATCTTGTGAATGTCTACGTGAGCAGCAGTAGAAGCAGTTACTGATATGTGTTTATGTATAGTGCCAATATGTGTGTTTGTGTAATTCTAATACGCGTGTCATATTTTGTGTTTTGTTGTGCATGTGTGTTGTGTCTGTCAATATGTGTCAGATAAGTATGCAAGAAGTTATATAGTGATGTAACACATGTACTAAGTGGAGAAAACTGAGGACCATGCATTAACTTTTGGTAACAGCCATTACTACTGCAATGTATTTGTACGTGTACCAGTTATGAGACTAAGCAATACAAGTCCTATTTTCTAGGAAAAAAAGAAACCAGATTTCATATCTAAAGAAATCCAAGGTTCTCTTTATAATTGAGCCTAAATTGCGATTATGGGTTTTCTCTAATCAAGCCTCAATGAGAGATGGTTGGATTCTCTCTATAATAAGCCTAAAAGATTATTTTTAAAAATCAACCCAATAATATTTAGTATCAAAGAGATGTTTTATGGAGGAACTGAAAATTCATCTTGTTTTTCATAGTACATATCTTAAAAAATGTGAGGGAGGTGAGCCCCCACAGCCCGTTGTTCCTGGCATTCACCAATAATTAGTCATTCCTACACCTAAGGTGATCATCAATGTACGCAAACTTGTTACTATACCAGAAGCATTGGTCCATTGGGACAGCTATACTCCAGTGGATGAGTATTAGGAAGATGCTGACATGATTGTCAAAAGTATGGTGGTTTGCACATGAGGACGTGTGCCTTCTTGAAGGGGGAAGAAATGCTATGACTCCTTTGGCACACCTTCTTATAGTGTGGGTCCTCTTGTGCGTGTCTATGCAGGCAAGAATAAGAAGCACCAGAAGCAATTACTGATATGTGTTTGTGTAGTGCTCGTGTGAGCAATTATAATTATTACGTACGTGTGCTGTGTCTGTCAATGTGTCAAATTAGTATGTAAGAACTTATATAGTGATCTAATGAGTATAATAAGAGGGAAAAAATTATTGACTTTGCAGTCAGTTAGTAAATGTCATTATTTGTACCATACAGGGGAATAAGAAACAGAAGTCCTATTTTTCATAAAAATAAAAAATAAAAAAAAATTCAGAGTTATTCCTAATCCTAGGCTCTCTCTATAATTGAGCCCTAAATAGATATTATAGGATTCTCTGTCTAATCAAGCCCTAATGAGAGATTGTTGGCTTCTCTCTATAACAAGGCCCCCAAAAATTATTTTAAAAGTTCAATCCAGTAACATTTAGTATCACAATCAAGTTTTATGGAGGAATTGAAGATTCATCTTGTTTTTCATGGATCGTATCTTAAAAAATATGGACTGCGCCTCCACAGCTTGTTGCTTCTGGCATTTGTTGAAGATGAGTCATTCCTACACCCAAGCTGATCATTGATGTGTGCAAACTTGCTTGTAAACGAGAAGCATCAGTGCATCAGGAAAGCAATACTCCAGTGGATGCATATTAGGAAGAGCTGACATGATTTGTCAATGGCATCATCATTCACACATGAGGACATGTGCAATCTTGAAGGGGGAATTAATGTTATGACTCCTTCAGCTACAGCTTCTTCCAGTGTGGCTCCTTTAGCACATGGCTATAGCTTCATACTGTGACTCCTCTTGCCATGTCTACATGCGCAAGAATAAGAAGCAGCAGTATATATGTGTTTGTATGGTGCTGATATGTGTTAGTGTAATTCTGAAGTGTGTGTTATAATATGTGTCTCACTGTGCACGAGTGTCATATCTGTCAATATGTGTTACATAAGCATGTGGGAAGTTATATGGTGGTTTGTTATATGTAGGAAGTTTTAACCTCTACACTTTTTTCTGTCCCTTATAATTACTTATATGTCCTTCAACAGAGGGCTATATGTGTCTACTGTTCCTCTAAAAAAAAAAAAAAAGAAAACCAAAATATATATTGCACAAAAAAATTACTAAAATCCATTCGAAAGTGACATTTATAAGATGCAAGATGCGGTCTTGCTTTTCCACAAAAACATCGCACCCCACAGTTCCAATTACAAAAGCTCCTACTGTACCCAAATCGCAAGTTAAAACTGCATCTTCTCCAAGCATCTGGGTCGAGTATTCCATAGGCAGTGGCTCTCCCTCTTAGTCAATGAATCAACTACACAGAAGTGATTTGCTTCAAGAACATCAGAGGTGGTGATGTTGGTTTATTGATGTGCAGATGTGTGGTTTGGCAGTCTGGTTTGGTTCATGCGATTAAGTTGAGCTTGCGAGATCCAATGGCTATGGATTGGTGGTTCACAGTGGAGATGACTTGGTGATTCAGCTTGCAGGCTTTGATGGTTCACGAGTGGGTGGATCTGGCTTGCCACAATTGAGTTTTGTTTGGTTTTCTTGTTCTTGGTTCAGCTTGAGCGGGTCCTCTGGGTTCGGTGATGTCTAGTGTTTGGTGGCCATGTAAGAGGTGGAAACTGCATGTTATTCGTGCAATTTTTTCTAAGGTTGAAAATCACATGTATACATGCAATTAAGGTTACAAACGAGCCAAGCTACTTAAGAGCTACTTCAGCCTAACTTAGCCCAAGCTTAAAATTAAGCTCATTTATCTAAACAAGCCGAGCTTAGGCTGGCTCGTGAACAATCTCATAACAAGCTTGTGAATAAGTTTGTTAGTAAATTTTTAAATTTATATTTATAATATATTATATATAAATATAGAATTAAAATAACAAAAACTAATTTCTATTTCATATATATTTATTGACGCTTATATATTATTTTTAGCTTAAAAAAATTGGAAAACGAGCTATCAAAAAGTCAAGTTCGAGCTTGAATTTCAAGCTCATAAAAAACTCAGCTCGGCTAAATCTCAATTTGCAAACGATTTGAACTCAAAATCAAAATCAAGCTTGTTTAACTAAACAAGTCAAGCTTAAGATTAAATTTCAAGTTTGATAAAAAGCTTAACTTGGCTTATTTGTAGGCCTACATACAATTTCAAAACAACATTTTGGTTTTTTTTTTTTTTTTAAGCTAATCTTTTATTTTTATTTTTTTTGCCACTACAACGAGAAAGGAGAATTAAACCTGATAACTCTCACTCAAGAAACTAGTCACTTGAAAAACTAGGAGTGATGCCGTTAGATTACAAGGAAAGCTGATCTTATTTAAGTAATCAATTTAATAAAGACCCTAAACAGACAAAAAACTCCTTCAACACTATATGTAAATGAACTGAAATTAACTAATAAAAATTTTATTGGAGATATTTATGAAATTTAAATAAATCATGCATTTGCTATGGACCCACAATCATTTACATGTATATGTGTGTGTATGCTATTAAGAGAATATCAACAATGATGGTCTCCATATATTTTAAAATTACTTATATGCCACTAAACCAACAAACAACTTATTAAAGGAACGTGTTGGAATTTAACTAAAAGATGGAATCATATTATTGCAAAGAATTTTGATGTTTTTTGTGTTCTATGGTTACAAAAATAATATATATACATCTGCATTACATATAACTTCTTTGCATGAGTTTTGAGATTTATATATATATTTTTTTCACCTTATTGTGCTAGAGTTTTAAATGATTGTCAAGCCAAACTAACCGGGATCACCAAGCCAAGCTAACACTGGAGGATGGCGACCAAACTAAAAGGTATTGGTTTGAAAGTAAGTCATCAAACTGAAAGGACAATGACTACACATCCCAAATCATGAAAATCTTTGGAAGAGGTATTTGAAGCTACATCATTATTAGACTAGCCGGATCACTCAGGACTGTAGCAAAAGCTGGCTAAAGTAGAGGACAAGTTTCACTAGGTGAAGATTTCGGATAATATAGAAGTATTTATGTAGACTTGTTTAATTTGCCGAATTAAAAGACAAGATCATGGTGGCATTTGAATTGCCATCAAAAGAAAAATTACTTGGGGTACTAAATAAATAAGTGAGGAGGACAAGAAGATCATTCAGGACACCATCTAAACTGTCCTTCATGATTAGTGAACCCAATACAATAGAAGGATATCCCAAAGGTAGAGCATCCTAGAAACATCATGGAAGCTTATGAATCCTTTGGGGATTTAGTAGTTCATTTAGCAAGGAGACATTGCAGTGGGGGCATCACCACCTGTTTAGGTGAACAAGTATATTATAGGTTTCCCATTAAGACCATTTTCTTCGTTTTTGTACAATTAATTCCTTATATCATGGAGCTTATGAGCACGGCGCAGCCCATTTCCTAGAATTTTCTGGAATGGTCTCAAATAATTAAACCTTAGTTAGTGAGTAGTTGAATTCATTAATGCCTATGACAGGTAGGGTTATATTGTAGCAATTAGATCAAGTAGATCCGGATCACCCATCTATGGAGGCCTCAAGCAATAGATTTTCCCTTTTCAGGTAGATAAAATATATCCTGATGTTGATAACTCTTAGAGTATTTAAGAAATAGTAACGAATTGGAACTTTTTTCGCCTTTGTTGCTGAAATAATAATTTGAAATGACATTGTAACACAACCTGACATGCAAACAACTAGTTGAGCTCAAAATCACTCTTGATTAAGCATCCCTTAATTAGATGACCAGATAAAATATAAAAGTTGTCACTACAATTGACTGACTTTAAACTTTTATGTCGGTTATTGAGCTAAATTTACTTTAGTAATAGAGAAGTAGATCTAAGTTCAATTTCCTGTGACGCCATTCAATCTGTATTTAATTGAGTGCTCCACTTGATGGGGGCTTCAATTGAAAGTCTCAATCCTCAAGTGAAGTGAAGTGTTAAGTATAAAATCTAAAATGCCACACTAATTACAATATTAAGCCTTTAGATCATTAACTATAAAGCTAAATTTAGCATTAGTCCAACTAAATTATTCCTAACAGAGATCATTCTCTGTGTTCACACCCATAGTCAAGGGAATGGAGAGCCAGAAACAATGAGCATTGGTATGATCAGTGTTAATCGTATAACTACTACCTGAATAACTACCACACAATCAAGACAAAGGGGATGAACTTCAACTACTAAGGGCCACATACCAGAAAGCCATGCCATCAAATATGACAAGCAAGTTCAACTATCCAAATTGCACTAGGTGATTTATTGGGTAAAGACCTTTTAGGAAAATAGTACAGTAAAACTGGATTTGTGAAAACAACCTAACAATAAGTTCAATGTTTAAAATTCCACATTCAAGTTCATCCTTTCTTTATAAAGCAGGGGAGAGAGTAGCCACTATCTTTCGTTAAAAAGATTATTAGCACCAAATGAAAGATAATAAAAAGAGCATTCAGTAATGGGCTCATGAAGCACAATAACTCTTCAAAGGAAAAAGGACTGACTACCAAACCTATACCAATTTGGAAAACTTATGAATTTTTTCCTGTATGTTTCATGAATCTATGTTCAGTGAAAGAAGAAAAGGCATGGTGTATATTTGTTCTAATTAGGCAATATAAACCAAATACCAGCTGCCAGCATTTGTTGGTGTTTAGGAAATGACATGAAAGTATGATCAGTATCAACAAAATTAAAGAGGGGGGGTGGGGGCAAAAAAAAACATCATCAATCGATTGCTGAAATTACTTACGCGAGTCGCAGATTTGATGAAGACAAGCTGTCTGGTATGGCGCCGGAGAATTGATTATTTGATAAATCCCTGTAGAAGTGATGATACTATGAGATTACCGTCTTATAAGTAAAAAATAACCTCATTATTGCCACATTAGCAACTTATAGGTTCCCCACCAACCACCCACACACCAGAAGGGCAATGTGAAGAGAGGAAGAGAAAGATAATGTTCCATCAGCACATTCCTCAGAGGGCAGTATGCTGAGTCACCATGCAGATAAGTTAAAAGTCTCTCATCGCCAACGATGCAGACAATAGAAACTAATCTGCCTCTGTTTGCAATAGTTACCTATTCTGTAGCTAAAAGGATCTAAAGAATTCTTCACCAAAAATTTACTCAATGTCTAATGCCACTCACACGCCTTTGACGTGTTCTAGGAATAGAAAGGCATATAACTAGCAGTTTTCATCCTTTTACCTTCTGCTATCCCACCTTTCCTATCAAAAACACCATGAAGCATAAGAGTCACAACCAAAAAAAGCTTTTAACAATAATAATAGACAAACAAGAAACTTGTCTATATTAAAACCATTATTAAAGTAATCCACTTCCCTTCCTAGTTTGGTTCAAAATATAAAGACAATGCTAGAAAGTTGCAAGATAAGGCTTAGCAGATTATCATAGTCATATCTTTTCTTATCTTATGTTTTCTGCTATGTATATTATTAGTAGAATAACTTTCATAAGTAAAAATCAGCTGAATATTGTTCGGTTTTAAAGGCTATTGGGTCCTCCCCTTGTATGAATATGCCACTAAATAAAGCAACAACGCTCACACAAATTGACAGGAAAATTAAAGGTTTAATGCTCCCACAGGACTTGAGAATGAAAGGTTCTTTTCCAACAAGCCATAAACATTAAATATCAAAAGTTTCACCCCTTTTTTAGTACCTATCATGGCCGTGTACATGAAATGGTAAGTGGTAACAATATATGGCTAGCATAAGCCAAGCAGTTTATGGATAAGGTGACCTGAACACAGCTGAATGCTGGCCTTCCAAATCTATGTCAATCTGACGTCTATCTTTATGCTATAAAAAGAAATATGTATAACAAAAAAGAAGTGAAAAGAAAATTTCTAACACCAAATATGGGCCATATGGGGCATTTAACTATTCATTACGTTCCAAATATGAGACTTGAAACCAACCAACATTTCTCAATGGGCAACATTGTTAATAAAATAAAATTTCCCTATGGTATGTTGAATGGCATCCTAATGTCCCTATATTTCACTGGATTGGGAAATGTGCTATCTATATGTCTGGATGGCCAAAAGAACCTAGGCTTTGCTCCATGAACAATGACCATAGCTAGCAATGGCCATCTGGCAACTTATGGGACTCAATAAGTAGTGGCATTGGGAGTAATCGTGTCCCTACAAGTGACCAATGTGATAAACTAGTATGGAAAAGTAGGCTCACTATAGATCTCTCTACTGAATAAGCTTTTGCTGCAGTTAGAATGGCCTTTAATGAGGTCCCTTGGCAAGGATTTGTATGGTCCAAAATTATTGTGCATCAACACACTTTGTGTTTTTATTTATTTATTTATTTATTATGGTTAGCAGCTCAAGAATGGTTGTACTTTTTGGATAAAATGGTGAAGTGGGGGTTTAACAAATCCTGATAGTGGCTATCTATGTGGCACTTAAGAGGAATCGCACAACCACTCTCTCATAAGTGTAATATGTGGTTGCAGTGTGGATGAAGTTGCACAAGTGCATTCAACCATCCCAGAGGAAGGCTACAGTCTTAGTGATCTATTATATTTGGAAAGAAAGAAATTAGTGTAGACTTAGACCTAGTGCCCATTCTTTTGATGTTCTAGCTAGACGCTTTTTGACTTGTTGGTTTGCTAATTGTTAGAACACTTTTCCTTTTATTGCCAAAATATTGATCTGTTTACCTTTTTTGTTTTGGTGCATGGATAGATGTCTTAGGTCTCTAATGTTCTCTTTTGTTTTTGTATGGTGGGCTGTACCCTTTTCAGTAACTTTACTTATCCTTTAATCTAGAAAATCTGACATTATCAAAAAATTTGGCAAATTCAGAAGTCGATGAATATAGAAATCACTAACTATCCTGGTGACACTGCATAGAGAATATATCCACTTACAGCCGTACAAGTGACTTCTGACCAAGACCAGAGGGAAGAGTACCCTCTAAAGAATTAGAACTCAAGTTCCTGCAAATCATATAAGGATAATTACATGAGTAATAGAAGCCGAAAACACCAAGATCAAAGGTAAACGGTCATGTGGATTCACCACATTAATGAAGATAGGTAGAAATTTAATTCAGTACTTGAAATTAAAAACTTAGTAGTTGCACCAACCATACCATACACACAACAACAATAAAAGAAAATAAGTCATCATTCTTATAATTTATTGAAAAACATAAAATCCGCAAGATAAACCAATCCTCTCACATGATTAAAAATGTTTACTCATGAAGCAAAAGAAAAGTTAGTATATATCCACACATTACTCTCTGGTACCAAATAGATTACTGTATTCATACAGTTAAAATTGAAATGACTAAGATAATTAAATTGATGAGTAAGGCAGCCAAAAGAGACTTACAAGAAAGCTAATGCCAAGGAACCACATGGTCATTGCTTAAAGATTCATATAATTAAATGGATAAGAAAGACAGCAACAAATGACTGATAAGAAATCTACTGGAACAACATTGCGATCACTAAATTTTCCATCTGCCAAATAAATTCTCTTTCTTATATGGTGGAGTCAAAATGACGGCTGATACTTACAGACTAACCAAATTTGTCAAAAGACCAATTTGATCACTAATAAAGCCCTTCAAGCCTTGACTTCCAAGATCTCTGAAATTCAAAAGCAAATTAAGGATGTGAAAATGATGTCCTTAGACATAAAGCATGTCAAAAGAAAGAAATTTAATGTTTGTATTCAAATCAAATCAGTTGCAAAATTTCCTATTTTCCAGCTCTTCATTCGCTACAGGGAAATCAATTGCAATCAGATTTGATCCGATTGGCTACTGAAATAGAAAAGTCATGACTGAACCATGGTTATGGATACAATCTAGAGAAATATGAAGGTGAAAATAGAAATGGGAAGAGACTTGGCAAGTAACTCATAATTGTGGGCACAATAAAAGTCTAATTGCCCTGTGATACATATCAGGACAGCAGATTAAACGAAATCCATAGAGAAATGCAGAGGATTCAATTTCACATTTTCAGCTCTATCTTGAGAAATGCAGAGGATTCAATTTCACATTTTCAGCTCTATCTTGAGAAATGCAGAGGATTCAATTTCACATTTTCAGCTCTATCTTCCATCTGCACCTTATATAAGGTGTTGTAATATCTTAACAGCAACTACATTTATAATGGTGTCCCCTAATCACCTGGCTCAAGTTTACAAGCATAAATTCATGTGATGCAAAATAGAAAATGGTTGAAGATTCCTTACATCTGATATATAACAAGGGCAGTTCCATTCTTATTAGGATGACATGTAACTCCTTCCCAAGCATCCCAGTTTGTAGGAGCACAGGGATCACCATTCCAACCCATTCTACCAGGAACGCGTAGCGAATCTTTCAATGCTCTCATGGCGATGACTGAAAGGGCAAAAAAATATAACTAAATACTTAAATGTAATTATCCTCAATATGACAAGTTACAACAAAAATAATCACACACAAAATATAAAACGATAGCTGACTCTCCTATCTTATGGCGGAAATGATCAAATGCAACAAAATCCCGCGTCACATCTACTTAAATTGGGATATTAATAAAAAAAGAATATCAGCATACACACCTTGTTGAGGATCAGTGGCGAGGTCAACTGGAACCAGCGCATAATTCTCGAGCCCGCTGATCAACGGGGAACCAACTACCGGCACCAACGTCACATTCAAAACGGTACTACTCAAGTTCTTCACGGCATAATGCCAGTCATAAGCTGCGAAAGCTCCCACCTCCTTATAAATATCAATCCTTGTCGCATTTTCTTCATTCACCACAACATCAAACACTCTCTGTCCTGCCTTATTCACTCTAGAATCGATCTCCGCGAAATGCAACCATAGCAAGTAGTCCAGCTTAGCATCCACCTCCAATTCATACTCTAAAACACCGGCGCTGCTTCCAGTCGTAGTCGTAGTTACCGCTGTTTGGTACAGTTTCATTGGAAAATAATTCGGCTGTTGGTTCGTCTTTGAAATGCTATTCGATGTAGAAATCGCATCTACTATCTTTCGCGAATTGGACGACCGGAAATTGTAATCCGACTGCCATGACCTCCCAAAATAATCAGTGTCGTTACTAAACCCTAACCCCCATTGTGGTGAACCGCAATCCAATCTACCGTAATTCACTAACATAAAGTCCTTCCCAATGGAATTCGCGTCATACGACTGCGGATCGACTTGGACAACGGATAGCGAACCGATCACCGGCGGATCAGTGGCGATACCGTAGAAACACACGTCCGCTTGGCCGTCGGTGACGAACGCGAAGAGATCAGAATACGCACCATCACGCGCGACGTCCTGGGGCCACGGAGACCGCCAGCTGAAGACCACAGTGCCTTCAACGGAGGTGTCGAAGCTCGGAGCGTGAGACTTCCCATCGTAGTTGTCGTAGACGGTGAATGTACGGAAGTAGTAGCGTCCGCTAGTTAAGTCAGGGATGACGTAGCAGTTCTTCTTCCCGGAAGACAGAGGAAAGTAGCGGAGGGTTTTCTCTTGAGGTTGATGGAAGTGGAGTGGCTCGGAGACAATGGCAGAGGCTCCGCCGGTGAAGTAGCCATCGGAGAGCCAGGTGGTGCCGTAGCTGTCGACGGTGGCGGTGGAGCCGCCACAGTCTATGTAAACCGAATTGTTTCCTAAAAAGAACAAAAAAAAAAATTAAACATAAAGAATTCACATAAATGTGAGCAATGAGTAGCATGCTATTCTAGTTATTAGTTAGTTAGTTCCAGAGTGGGGGAGTCAGTTAGAGAGTTAGTTATAGAGAGAGAGAGAGAGTACCATAGGGGTAAGGTGAAGAGGAGGAAAGAGCAGAGAGAGAGAGAAGAAAGAAGAAGAAGGAGGAGGGGATGAGGTTGGACAACATGTTCGTGATTTTGCAACAATTTGCTGCCATTGATTTTGTCTTCACAGTATCATCATCATCATCATGAGTTACAGATGCCAGTTGTAAGCTGAATTTGAGTCGAATCGAGTGGAACTACACAGACTCGGTGGTGTGAAAAAGTAGAGAGAGAGAGAGAGAGAGAGAGAATGTGAAGTGGGTAATGGGAAAGGAATGGGAAATTTTACTCCAGGAGGTGAAGTGAAGTTGGGTAATTGACTGTTTTTCTGCATGTGAGGAGAGACAAAGGGAAAGAGGAAGAGAGAGAGAGGGAGTTAAGGTGGGACATAGGAGGCAAAGAAGGCTGGATTTAGTGCTGAAATTAAGCTAATGTCTTAATTAAGAAGTGGGTTATAGGATTTGGAAGTTTCTTGGTTAGAATTGCTCTGATTACCTTGGGAAATGAGATTACTTGGGAATTGTGAAACCTCATTATGCCCTCATTAACTCTCTCAACGCCCCCCAGTCACCATTACAACTAATCGAATTCAATAAGCGCGCACACGTACACGGGGTGTAACACGTCCAAGTCAAGTAATAGTCTGCTGATCTTGAGATTATACATAGTGATATGCTTTACTCGAATGGACTGTTTTTCGTTTCTTTCCGTTTTCTGGGACCCTCATAATAATAATGCAGCTGCGTCGGTGGTGCATATTTATCCGCTCTAGAGTCACCCAATATACATTTATATATCCTTCAAATGGGTAGAACACATGTTATTTTTTTTTAATACACAAATACAAATTATATAAAAAAAATTATCAAAATAATATTATTATATCACATCTTGAAGTAGAGATATAAATATTTATACTCATATCGCATCTTCAGATAAAGATATAAAGACCTAGCAAAAAAAAAAAAAAAAAAGTAATAGCGTGCGATACAATGTCGGCCCTATATTGCATAACAAGCGAGCAATACACGTGCTATTATACATGTATCACTCGTTGGTTATGCGATACACGTTAAAGTGTATCGCACAATTAATGTGCGATATACGTGTAAATCTAAAAAAAAATGTATCAGCAATACTACTTTTATATTTTATTTTTTTTACAATTTGGTTTTGTAGAATTTTTTTTTTTTATGTTATATTATACATGTGATATCTTCTCCTTCAAAATAACTAAGCACAACGCTGAGAGATAAATTCAAAAAAAAAAAACTAAGAGATAATTAATAGTAGGATGAACATCAAATAAAAATTTAGCATCTTGACATTGCAAAAAATTGAATTTAACACAATTTGCATTATTTGCAGAGATAAATTTTGGTGTTTGTAAAATAGTAAAAATAATCAAGAGAATTTTAATTTGTATTAAATTAATTATTTTAAAATTAGATTTTTATATAAAATTTAGATATTGAATTTAATATATTTTTCTCCATATTAATATTTTTTTTAGACAAAGAGAATATATAATCTAAAAGGTGCGCTTGGATTTCTTAATCATGAGCAGGAACAAATTACATTAGCCGGCTTCCCCCCCCTTTTAGACCGAGCGAGCAAATAGCAGACTTCTCCTTTTTGTATAATACATAATGCTCACGGTGAAATGGCAACATATAACTAGGAAAATCTTTCAAAAAGTTGTCCGTTATTGATTGAATGGTCAACCATAGGAACTAAATTTATTTGTAAGTTTTTCAAATTTAATTTAATACTTTAATTCAATAACAATTAATTCAAGTTTAGATTTATTATTTTATATATATATGGACTTAAAATTATATATTATTATTTATTTATTTGGGTTTGACTTTTTAGGCTAAGGACTAAGGCTTAAAAACTCCAGTCCCCGTTAGGGTGATTAAAAGAGATTCAACAAGGTGGGTTTATAGGAGAGTCCATTAGAGAAGTTTGTCTATCTTTCAATCCTTTTTAGTATGGTTCATGTACTAAAATGGACTCATCTTAGGCGTCAAGTGTCAAAGTGACCAAACGATGACGTTGATGACCAAATTTTATAAATACCCTAAGTCTTTCATCATTCAAATCAAAAGGAATTAGATACAAACATTAATGTCCTGCTAAATTCTCTTTTGATCATTATTTATATATCATTATATATCACTGCTCGCAAATCATGTATAGCATGAATATCACGCAGCTTACACATAACTTCATCACTTGAATTGATACATCTACAATACGTAGATTATTTATTAAGTTAAGTATAAGCTTCAAAATGAGTTGTAATTACTTTATCCCTCCAATCAATCAAATTTAATAAATAGTTTGACATATATATTAATATTACTTTAATTAAAATAAAATATTATTTTTAAATATATCAAGACTAAACAAAATTCATTGAATCGAGTTTAGCTATAATATTTAAATGGGTTAATATCGTGAATGATATTTGAACTTTAATAAAAGATGTAATTAAGTATCTAAATTTTAAAATTGATCGATTTAATATTTTAAAGAACTTTTGTACTTACCAATAATATTTTTATTAAGTTAGCTAACACCTTCATTTCAAGTGACATTATTAATCAATATGATGGATATATTATTAACATATATGAAATATCTTTCTTAAGATACTAAATTGACTCATTTGAAATTTTTATATATGTAACACAAATGCTACTTAAATAAAATCTAAACTTGAGTTGACTATCATATCATATCAATTCGATTCATTTATATCCATATAGATGCTTACTGTATTAAAATGGAGCATTGAAGATATCATATATGATCGAAATTGATTATAAATGCTTTAAGCCTGATCTTTATTTGGGTTTAACTCTATAAGCTAATGTGACAGAGTTTAGAGAGTTAGCTCAGGTTATTTGGAATGATCAAGGAAGTTTTTGCATGGTAGACTTGAAGCAAGACCTGTTAAAATTGGCTTGCTTAATTTCAATATTTCTCAAATTGACTCATACACTACAAATAACGGCTTTAATAGGTTCGAATACATAAGAGAGTCCACTTCTATATTCATTATAAGAGAGACTCATCCTAACTGTTAGTCGTTCACCTCTTCTGACAGACGATATCGACAGTTAAATTCACTATAAATACTACTAATCTCTATCTCATTTGATAGGAGAAAATTTAGACAAACGTCGTAGTGCTATCAGATTTTTGCCTTGAGGAATTAATCACTTATCCTAATCAAGAATAGATATTGATTTATCCTATGTAATAAGATTGATGCTTCTTAACTTTCATATTAATCATATGTATGTTAGAGCCTATTGACATTATCTACTTCTCTTCCTTTTTCCTATACGATTTTCTCTAAAACCATCTCCGTATAGTGCAATAATAACGCGGCATAATCATAATTGTAATAATCGGCCCTTACTCGTACAGATACAAACAAAGGAGTTTACTTCACAAACTCTGCATAACATTAATTAATTGCGTTATTGAGTTCACGTGAGCTGGCGTCAAATAAATTAGAATCCTTGAAAAGATTACAAACACTAAATTACATAATGTGTCAAAGTGGCATGACAGCCTGGACCCACTTTAAATTGGCAAATCCAAACACGAAAATAAAATGCACTTAATGATTCCAATCCTATTGTTTCTTTAATAAAACCAATAATTTATCAAAAAAGTTCTTAAGGAACGGATGAGAGTGGACCGACCTAGTCTCCTAAAAAATTTGCAAAAATAGAAAGACACGACGATAGGGTAGATTACACCAACAGATTATAACGTTTAGAATAATTAAAAAAAGATTATAACGTTTAAGGATAAATCTATCATTATTCACAATATTTAAAAAAATAAGTCAATTCAAGTTTTCATAGATATTGTCAACAGGAAAGAGTGATATATGTTCACAGATACCTAAGTTGAATCACTTTTTCAAACATTATGATCTAAAATGAATTTATTCTTAAACGTTATGACATCATTTTAACTACTCCAAACGTTATGATCCAAAACAAACTTATCTTCAAATGTTATGATCCACTAGTGTAATTTACATTACTAGTAAATTATCATATCATGTATAAATGGAATACAAGCCACATAAGAAATCATTTCATTTATAGCCAATAGGAAAGAAAACGTTCATTGAAGTATTATATAATATGTATTGATCGTACAATTGATTTACATAATACACATACGAAATATAGATATTTAATAACTTGTTTTAAAGTACGTTATGGTTAAAAAATTTAACTTATATCACTTATATTGGGATAATGGCAAGTCATGTGCCATGCTTTCAACTTTTTACAATTTAGTCTCTTATCATTAGATTATAACAAATTAGTACTCGTATTTTTAAAGTATGTGCACTTTAGTATTTTTATTAAATAATATTTGAAGGATGTTTATTTTAATGACTAAATAATAATAAACTAAGTGTGTGTACTTTCAGTTTTTAGCAATATTATGGTAGTTTGGTATCATATATTTAGATTTTGACAGTTTTTGCTAAGTGTTTATCATTATCCTACCATCAAAATGAACGTTTATCAAATATTATTGAATAGAGATACTAAATTACATATACTTTGAAAGTATAAAATACTAATTTACCAAAATATAAAAATAAACATTAAATTACTAAAAATTGAAAATATAAACACTTTGTTTGTCGTTAATCCACTTGTAATATTAATGGACTTTTATTCGTGGAAGGATGGGTGAGATTATTTGGTACCTTGAATCATCAAAGGCTATTATAAGTATGGGAGCTTCTACGGTCCCATTGTGATAACACGGTTTAGTTAATCATCTAATAGTTAAAAAAAATATAATAATTGAAATATTAGTTATTTTAGTGGTTCAATCACGGTTGGTTGGGTTGTACAATTTCCTTTCCATGTATAGTTATCTGATGAGTGATAGAATCAATCTCATCAAAATTAATGATGAGACGTAGAATTTTCTAATAAGAATGAGTTGTGGCAGCCATTCTTTATTAATCGCTTGTCATTCTCTATTAATTGCTTGACTCCTCGAGCCTTTCATTTCCTTTAACTCCAATTTAGGTTAAGTTACTTAAAAAATTCCTTTGGTATTATGTCATATGCAACTTTATATTAAAAAAATTTGCACTTCATCTAGTTCCTTCAACAAAGTTTTTAAATTTTGTAACGGTTTTTTTACTTATCATGTATCTTATTTTACCATTTCAAACGAGAGGGAGAGAGGAAGGAGTAGACATCGTCACGATTCGGTTCGGGTCTGAAACCAGACCCTAACCACTGGTTTCCGATTCCAAAAATGATGGAACCGGAACCGGACTCATGGGAACCGACCGGTTCTTAGAAAACGCCAGTTCCCACTGTTCAGTTCCGGTTCTAGAGGAACCGGAAACCATAAAAAAAAATAAAAAACTAATTAAATAATTTACTTAATTTAACTAAGAAAAATGCAAAATAAATTTTTTACTTGAAATAACATTAAACGTAACAATAATTGTTTATAACATTAGTTAAAGAAATTTTATAATTATGTATTTATTTATATACAATCACTTGCACCTTTTTAGTTGTTATATTAGCAATGTGACACTATAAAATATTCAAGATACATATAATTCCCAACAACAAAAAACAAATCACACATTGTTAAGAAAGAAAGTCTACTTTGGTTAGAAGTCTACATAAATTTAACAATATATGATTTCAAATGTATTTATTACTTGTATCGTTAATAATAACACATTAAATATTATAAATAGGAAATAAATTTTTTATTATTTATGCAAAAGTTGTTTCAAATATTTATTTTATAATTATAATTTATTATCATTTTTTTATTTTTTTTCTTTCCTCTTCATAATTTTTATGGTGTAGAACTATCGGTTTTGCCGGTTCAATAAAACCGTCGGGTCATATAGATTTTAGGGATGCATATGCCGGTTTAGATCCACCATTCCTGAGCCGATTCTCGGTTCGTGAATCACCGGTAATGGGTTAGGTCGTTTCTCTATTTGAAACCGACCCATGATGATGTTTAGGAAGGCGGAGGGGTTGAGTTAGGGTAAATAACTTACCTTTAAGTTTCTTTAGTGAAACAATCTTGAATTTGGTCCTCATGTTAAGGAACATGCATTATTATTTAATTAAGATGGCTTATTCCTAGTTCCCTTTGCCAAACACCCCATAAAGCAATTTAATGCTTAATTTTCCATTCTAATATAGCATAGCCTTGATGAATTATTTAATTCCTCTCCCATAAAACAATTTAATGCTTATTATTCTAGCAATTTTCGAACGTTTTGTATCTAGACTAAGAGCATCAACCTTCGATACTTTTGACATGAGATTGTAAGCAAATAACCTCAAATTTTAACATCTTTATAAATGTTAATAGTTCTTTCAATTATTTTTGGATTCTATGCAAATGACATCAAAAAGTGAATTTTTAAAATATTTTATCAGTATATATAAAAATATTGTGTAAAAATAAATAGAGTCGTCAATATCTTGTGATCTAGTGACATTATCCCTAATCTTCTAAATGAGATGTAAAAGAGTTAAATCCTCCTAGTATAATTGCGGAAGAAATAAAAAAAAATTAGGACCCACAAAAGTTTTTTTTGAAAAAGAACTTTATATGAATAATCTTACAATCATGTGAAAAAAAAATTATAAATATGACTTAATAAAGCTGGATCATTAACTGTCTTTACCATAAGGACAGTAGGCATGTCGTGAATCTACAGGACTCGAGTTTGCCTATCCTTGACGCATTATAAACAGCATTTATATCTTGTGCCTGTCGATGGCTTAGACTATTTGCTTACGCGTAGACTCGATATTCATTTAAAGGAATAGTTATTTTATTGACTAATATCATATAAAAAGTTACTATAATATTATTTAATTGCATTTTAAAGATGGATTGAATTATTTCTCCATGAAATAATTAAAATAACTTCTTCTTTTTCCCATTATAATAGAAGCACAATAGATATTTTAATTTTTGTTCTTATACGATTCCTTATGTTTTTTTTTTTTTATGCAACTACACTATTGAGAAAAAAAGGACCAAAAGAGCCCACATTTGTGCAATTTTTGTAAAAGGAGCTTAAAAATTTTCAACCATACAATGAAGTGTCTATAGTAATATGTTACCTTCATTTTAGGACTTTCATCTACATTATATTAGATCTCATTAACAACAAATCAATGGAGTGTCTAAAACAATAGTAATTTACATATATAAACTTTCAAATTCATAATTGAAGAAAACAAGCTCTTTTTTTTTTTTTTTTTGTTGGCAAACATTGCACAAGCACAATTGCATTCCCTTCTCCGCATTTTTCTAAGCATGGGTTCCATTGCCTTTTCTATATTTGGTTGCATTTTTTAAAGTCAAAATCGAGATTCTCTTTGGAAGGTGGAATCGCATATTCATTCTTTATTCATAAATGATTATTATTAAATTATCTTTTATTCTTTATTTATGTATTATTCATATTAATTATTAGAAATGTTTTTTTTATAAATAAAATATCAATTCCATTACATTCTATGATGTACCCAAACAGAGAAATAGATTTATCATTTGGCTCCAATCCTATCTCATTCTATTCCAAATGATTTTTGCATAGCAAACGAGACATAATCATTATTCACTCTATAATTATTAGTGAATATGCATTGTTAAGATCTTAACACTATAATAATTTTTTAAGTAAAACTATATTTAAATAGTATTGTATATAGTTTGAAGTAGAATCACACATAATGCTAGATTTTTTTCTCCGTACAATAATATTAAAAAAAATGTGTGTCTTTGAAAAAGACACATTATTTGGGATTCCGATTGAGGATAATAAATATGGAAAAAAATAGAAATAAATAAAATATAAACAACACAATTTGAAAAATAAAAATATTATTTCTCACATGCATAATGATACATTGAAATATGTGATTTTATTATAAGTATGGAAGAAAGTTCATTTAAGATCACAACGTTTAGGAAAGCAAATCAATTAAGGTCATTATTGACACATATTACAACATAATAGATGTTTTGCGTTATAATTATTTTTTTATACGTATCAATGATGATCTTAATTAATCCACTTTTCTGAATATTATAATCTCAAATGAATTTATCTCTAGACATTGTGATTTTTCGATGTAATTTACCAAAAACTAAAATCATATGAGACAAAATTTAATCAAGATGATGTTGTTATTTGTATATGCACTAAGTATTATTACGATACATAAAATAAATATATAATAATATTTTTATGTACACGATACTTATACTATACTATTGAGTAAGAAAAAAATGCAAAAGGAGGTGCCGATCGACCTGAATTTTAGACTATATTTTTAAAGCTTCGTGTCTTAACTTTCCCTCATTTCACGAACTCCACGCCATTTCAAATCCCGTTATCTGTAAAATGAAGATAACTTATAACTACACTCGCTTAAACATAATCCTGGTCTCTTTTAAAGGGTTAATATCGAATTTGGTACCTCGATTTTGCCTGAAAATTCAATTAAGCATCTAAATTTTTAAAAGTTCAATTCAATACCTGAGTAAATTTTTCGTATCCATTTTCAGTACCTCTGTTAATGATGTTAACTGTGGTACTTAGGGGTGAGCACGGATCGATTTGGATCGATTTTTCTTAAAATCAAACAAAACCATAATTTATGATTTGGTTTTTTTTTCCATCCCAAACTAAACCTTTAAGTAATAGTTTGGTTTGAATTAGAAATTTTTTAAACCATTAAATAACGGTTTGGTTCAGTTTGAATTATGGACTAAATTAAAATTCTAACAAAAAATTTTCTTTGTTCTAGTTTTTTTACATTTGTGTATATACTAAAATATTTATGTCATTTTACAAAGTTTATATTATAAACCACAATAATATATTTTATGAATTCATCATACTTTTAATCTATAGTTATCTATAAAATCAGTTATCCATCAATAAAATACATTCATCAACAAATACATAGTAAATCATAATTTTTAATTTTTAATAGAACCATCAAGTCAATTATCTACCAATAAATTTAGCTAAAATAAAAAATCATCTATCAACAAAATTCATCAACGAATCAAATGATCCGCTGACAAAATATATTAAATAATTAATACATAATAAAAGTTTATAACTGAATAAATAAATTTCATACTTCATAAAGTTAAAATCTATTAAAAAGACAATTAAAAAAATATTTCATCATCAACAAAGAAGTACATATAATGAGCCTAAAAAAAATTTAAAATGAACAAGTTGATTTTAATCAATATTCACCAAATAATAAATATCAAATGAAATCATATGAACATATAGTAAAATATTATTATATTTTTCTAAAACAGTTTTGTTCTGTTTTACGGATTGGTTCGGATTGAAAAAATATTAAACCAAACCATTAAAAAAAAAAACCATATTTTCGGTTTGGATTGGTTCTGTTTGGTTGGTTTTTTTGCCTACCCCTAGTGGTACTGACGTGAACGTATGGACCAATCATGTCATGACACATGTCATCTGACGTGACAATTTTTATAATTTTTAAATCTTATTTTCATCAAATGTGGCAAAGAATTTTTTATGTATTTGTTATAATTTTTTTATTTTATTATAATAAATAGTATTTTTATTTTTGAAACAATTTTAAAGCCTAACATCAAATAAAGCACTATCGGTTTGGGCTGTTCTAAGTCCTGGTTCATATTGCTTCCTATCTTAATTATTTCAGTCTTAAAAAGACCAATTGCACAATATAAATAAAAATGGTTATTAAAAATTAAAGAATGTGGGACTTCACTATCAGCAAAGCATTCCTGATTTCAAACCTCCTAAACTCAATGCACCCATTAATCACAACCAAAAGAGTAGCATGAATAAACCTTCCCTAATCTTACCACCCATAATTTGATTAAACAAAACAAACCCAGTACTAAGACGGGAATTTCCTCTCTCTCTCTTTCTATCTCTTAATCACAACCAAACAACCATTTTCTCTCTCAATCTCTTTCTTATCATCTAAGTCGATATCTTTAGTGAGAATTTCCTCTCTCTATCTCCTCAACCATAAATTTAACCCCATTACACAAAACTTGATCCAACTGAACCCTATTTTCGATGACAATCGAGAAAAACCCTAAATGGAGGCTAAAATTGGAGAGCATCAAGAGCGTACATTTAGGGTTTTGGCTGTGTTAGTAGCTGTAGAATGGAGATTGATGGTGGTCATCATCACTATTGGAGAAGAAATCGTCATCTAGAGTCCCAACATAGGTAAAGTAGAAGAAAGGGCGAGGGCGGCAGTACCAGTGGAGAAGGAAAGGAGGGTATCGGTGAGGGTTAGGATGGAGTTCGTGGCATTTGTTTCTGCGAAGTCGAGGTAGGAGAGGAAGGATTGGCGAGAAGTGTTGCGATCGATGTAAGATGTGAGGACCTAGGAGCCATTTTCAACGAAGGAGAAAAAGAAGAGGAGAAGGAGGGAGAGAAGGTGTTAGAGGAGGAGGAGAGAGTTGTTTGTTTGAGGATGTTGGTGGTGGTGCAAAGGTGGCTCAGCTATGGGTGGCCGCTCATCACTAGTGGTGTTTTGGAATATGCGTAAGGATGCACTTGTTGTGTTTTAGATGGACGAAATGAAAGAATTGCTAAAAAAGTAGTTGCTTTGACGAAGAAGATAAAGTTTAGAGTAAGGATGCAGTGATATGGTCCCTAATAAGATGGAAAAACTAGAGAGAGAGGGGTTAGAGGGAGAGTTTTTGTCTGGAGAAGAAGATCACAGTGAGGAAGAAGATGGAATTTGTCTAGATTAGGTTTGATGTATTATAATTTAGCTGATCTGTTGTTTCACATCATGGAAATGTTGATAGTGAAACTTATATATATTATCAACTAACAATTGAACTGGTTTGAATTATCAAATGGTGAAAAATGCAAGGATAAGAGTGGATCCGTGTATTAAATTGGGCTCTTTAGAGGCCCAACTGAATTTTATTCCTCTAATGAAATAAGTTAAGTTATCAATATCTAAATAATTAAAAAATTGTCAAATCTAATGAAAATAAGATTAAAAAATTATAAAAATTATCACGTCAAATGACATGTGTCATAACGTGATTAGTCCATACATCTACATCAGTACCATAGTTAAACACCATTAACGAAGGTACTGAAAATGGACACGAAAAGTTTATTCAGGTATTAAAATTGAACTTTTGAAAGTTTAGGTGCTTCATTGAATTTTTGGGCAAAGTTGAGGTACTAAATTCGACATTAACCCTTTTATAAATATTACACAAACACGAAGCATTTCTCTATTTTGCCTAAAATAATATACTAAACATATAGTAATTATTACAACTATATTATATTTTTATTAAATTACAATTTAATTTCCTTTTTATTTTATTCAATGATTTGAGTTATTATCAATGCATAAATTTGGTTCTAAGGTCAAATTATGATTGGATGGTAATGGAGTCCTTTAAAAAAAATCTTAAAGCTTAAAGGTAAAGCTATGGGATATTGCTAACTATTTATGCATGTAGCTATTTCTTTTATATTTCTTTAGGATTAATTATTCGCAAGCATTAAATATTCCTCACACACAATTTTTGCATTTAAGATGTAAAGAAATTAGGTTTTTGTAACACATTATTCGAGTAGTTAATTTCTCCAAGTGTTGTTTGTTGTTTAATTGTTCTCATGTTTGTGGTATAATAATATAATTGATTATAAAAAAAGAAGATAATTAAATTATGTTATAAAGATACAAATCTTATTTAACTAAATCAAATTAATGGTTTGTTGGTTAGATTGGTTGTTTCTCAATTCTTCATGTTGGGAGAAGCTAAATGCTAAGAGCTTATTTGGGGTTGTTTAATCAATACTAGAAATAAATGAAAAAACTTGTTAGAGTAGATTGATAAAGCTTGTTAATAAATTTACTCAATAGTAAAAAAAATTATATTTGCATCAATGACAACATTTGTAAACTAAATCGAAATTATACCTTTGGTTAGATATTTGTTATCATTAGTTTTATTTTTAATATGCATTATTTTATTGGCTATTAGATTAGTTATAAATTTAGATTATTATATCTCAATTTTCACAACAACCCCCACCACCCAAATACATTATTTTATTTCTTTTTTTAAAGGAAATAAATTTATCGATCCCTTTAGATGCAACCTTAGTCACCGATACATGGTAGAAATTTAATTTATTGGATTCAAGAACAACCATAAATTTCTTATGAAAAATGCCAAATAAACACAAGCCAGAATTACATGCAACCCCTGGTCTTCTTAATGGATGTTTCTTTTCCTTCTTCTCTTCCTCAATATTTTAAGGGGATTGAGTGGTTTAAAATGCATGGGACAAGTCCCCAAATCCTATATTTAAAAATTCAACTTTCCCCTTTACACTCCATACATAGCATGGAATTTGAGTAAATAGGTGTAGTTGTCATGCCCCAAGACGTACCTTAAATGTGATAGTCCATCATATATAATATAGAAACCTATAAATAACTACCTTAGTTATGTAAAGGTTTTTTTATCATGCACAAGGCATACTTTACAATAGAGGGAACACAGTGAAGTTGCATAATTTATGGTGGTAACAATAAATAGCATGCAAGAGTACCAATCGAAATAAACTTTAACATGATAAGTTACATTTCTTAAGGGCATACCGCCGCTAAACCATAGCACAATAATTTATAGAGTCTCCAAAATAATTTAAACTCTTCAAAATACATCAATTCTAATAAAAGAGATTTTAAAATAAATTTACTTCAAAGTCTTCATGTAAATTTCTTTCAAAAGCTCTCTATAGTCCATCATCAATTACCTAGGGCATTGTCATCCTAGGATAAAGCCACAGGTATTCTTGAGATAGTAAAAATCGATAAGGGTGTAAGTTACAACATATTTAGTGAGAATATTCCCACAAAACATACCATAGAAGCAAAGCAAATAAGTTTGTTAAACAAGTGTATGCTATGCAACAAATAAATATATGTGATCCAAAAACCATGTATAGAACGGATTTACACTCTTCATGATAGGAGTTAAGGAATGCTCTTGCAGGTCTCCATGACCTCTACTACTAGTACCCAAGCACCCGCCCAAAACGATCGATCTAGTGCAACTCCCATGTGAGGCTGTACTCCTCGAACAAATTAGTTCCTTAAGAAGGAGCAGAACCCCCACTAAATGTATGATTTGTGGTCCACCCGATCCTACGCATAAAAATAGTAGCCTTCAAATGCAACTGATGGGATGTAATGCATGGCAAGTTCTTAGTTTGTATCGATCCGTATTAATTTCATTTAAGGAGGACATCAAGCAATTATCATATAATTCATAATTCAACAAGTCAAGAGAGAACACAAGTTAAACAATCATATCAAGGCTTCGATATACTTATGATTATTTAGCCACACAATATAATTCACATACATAATCCCATGACATCCCCACAACATGACCAAATTTTATCTTTTTCCTATCAACTGATGCAATTATTTTACATACAAAGAAATGTACGCAAGCATAAGGAAAAACTCACTTGGTTCATTCGAAGAATCTTCAATCAAAGTAGTCTTTCAAAAAAGGGTATCAACTCCTTTATCACCTGACAAAGAAAATACCTAAAATGAGTATTTCCTACTAATCTTACTTAAATTCCTAACTTTATAAACTTGGTTATCAATAGATTTTTTAGTTACCTAGTAATATCCTTAAAACGGCCATAATTAAGCCATTTTTAACTTCTATTTTTACATATCATAATCCTTTTCTACCTATTTCAAATGTTCTATCCATTTCTAAGTTTATTTTTATTATATAAGATCATCAAGATCTCAGAATGGTTAAGGTTAGATAACGCTCAAATTTTGTTTCATCTTCTTTTTGGTATTTTCTATGATTTTACTTCATGTAGGTCTCTCTATAAGACGTATATTTATTATTTCTATGTTCAATTATAAATGAAGTATGATAATAGTTCATTACATACACATGAACCCAGTGATGTTGCTCATAAAAATTTTCTTAAAGAAATCCTAATAAGGTTCAAATGCTTTACTTACTTTGATCAAAATTCTTTTGGGGTGATCACTCCATGTTTGTAAAATCAACAAATCAAGATTGAAAAATCAAGTTTAACACCTTCCTCATGCTTATATGATTCTTGGTATTAATCAAGATTTTTTGAGCATGAGTTGTTAATGGCTTGATCATCTTTAAAGATAAAGTTAGTTTGAAAAGGAAAACTCAAAAGTTTTTTTCCCCCACTATTGCATGTGTGTTGCAACATTTAAGGAAAAATAGGGGATGGGTTTGTTTTCAATTTTTTCTTTTTCTAAGTGGTTTCCCATGCATTTTAAAAAATGAGTTCTTGAAAATATTTTTCATAATAAAGAATTATAAAAAATGTGGAGGTTCACAACTTCATAAATCTCTCACTTTTATGCTAGGCCTTCTAAACAAGTAAGTGAATATGATGGCAATCTTGAGATCATCATCTTGTTCTTACTTTCTCACTTAGAAACTTTTGGCCACCATGGCATTTTATTTTTAAATTCTATTTTGTTCCATTATCACATCATCACTATAAGCATTATATGTTTATGAAAAAAAAAATAATATTTCTTTAAACAAAGTAGTGCCAAAAATGAATATAAAGGTACCATAAAGAAAAATGGGAGTCATACATTTAAGATAAGGCTCCTGAGACTTGAAGTAGGTAAGTCACCAATATAATAAGGTAAGTCAATAATAAGAAATAAAATGGGAGTCTAAGATTTTAGATAAGGCTTCCTGGGACTTTGAAATTGAAAAGTCCCTTTATGACTTGAATATGGAGAAGTTCGAGACTTTGGTTAAGACAAGTCTCCCCAAAAATAAACTTACATGAAATATAAAGAACATAAAAATAACTAAATTGCAAGTTAGACTAGTAAGCTTTTATGCTCTAAAGGTTATATATATACATATTCATATAAATACATATGTATAGAAGTTATGTTAGTATACATAAAGGTAAATGAACATAAAATGCATTAAGAATCAAGTATGAAGTCTTGCATTTCTATCCTTAGCTTTAAGCATGATGAGGAAATTTCTGATAGGAATACGCATAAGACCTATAGTTGACTCACTTAACATCATATAAGATAAGTGTTTAGAGTGTTTACCTAAGAAAGAGGCAAAGGAAAAGTGTATGTGTAAAAAAAAGAGAAGGGGTCGAGAGATAGATCGGGGAAGGGAGGGGAGGGGGGGCATGGCGGTGATCTTGGGAGAGAAGGGGAGGAGAGAATTCCTTGAGAGAAAATTTAAGAGAATTTAGAGAGTTTTAGTGTAAAGAAGAGTTTTGAAAATGAGAGGTGAGGGATATTTATAGAGAGAGAAGTGAATTAAAGAATGAAGTAAAAATTGCAAAAAGACAGGGAATTTCGCCGAAGGGAAAGGGGGATTGTCGATGCCAAGAGAGAGACAGTACGTTTGTTGTTTATGAAAAGTATATTAAGTATGGTGTTAAGTGAGAAGTGTGTAAGCATAGTTATGGTGTAAGTAATAGGTGTAAGAATAGGATCCTAAAAGTGATGGATTGAATAATTGTGAATAGTAAACTTAGTATAAGTAAAGTACAATAAATAGTAAATGAATAGGATAAAATACCAGTAGAAAATACGATATGCATAAAATTCAGCGCAACTGACGTTTTGATAGTTTGATCAAATATTATAATATATTAGAAAAATAATTTGATATTATTTTATTATTAATTGTTATCCGGTTAAGTTATCTCCATTTGCGTGCCAGGGATCAGTACGAAAGCTATATCGTGTAGGGTTTTGGAATGATTAAAGTTTTTGAAACTTCTATCATTTTAGTGGAAATTTTTTCCTAAACATTTTATTTTTAGGGTTTCCATATTTATTTAATTCATCTAATATCCTAAGGTTACTGCGCTATGTCTAATCGAGTCCAGGCTTTCTAGGGTATATCGTTGATTTGAATTAGTTTTAGGGTTTCGATTCCAATTTCGATTCTAAGGTTCATATTTTAACTAACTAAAAAGTCTAAGGGTTTATAGTAGCATCTCGATACTCACGATTAGTATTTTAGGCATACAGTAATAGTTGTTTGTAGTGCTTGGTAAATGAATCATATGAATGGGGCTCAAAGGCACCTAATTGGATCATGATCATCCCAATTAGATATAGGCACGAGCCAGGTTGAACCATTAACTTGGCACAAACCTCCACTGGCAGTTCATGTCCATCGGCCGAACCGACAGATATCTTGGTCGAAGGCAAGTCAACATGCATGACCGCAAACCTACTAAGTCTAACTAAGGATGTAACCAGGTAGCCGTTATGGGGTTTCCCACCCATCTGGTAAAAACCCTATAGGGTTTTAGGATTAGGTTTAAATATGGAATAAAACGCTATAGGGTTATAAGGTTAGATTTGGATATTATAAAATACCTGATGAATACCCAGCTCGATATTAAAATTAAAAAAAAAAACATTTTGTAAAAGTGGTGGCTTTAGGCAGTATTTAAGAGCTGAATTGATGCGTGAATGAGAACTATCCCGTCTATTTATTTACTATTGTTTAAAATTACATGAATGTGAATCGTGAATAAGTATAGATACAATGATATTATATATTTACAATTTGATCGAGAAAAAATAAAAAAAGGAAAAACACAAACATAAGTACTTGAAGGCTCTACCCATCTCAGTGCTTTACTTTTTATTTAGATTAATACATCAATTTTGGTGTTTTTTTTTTCATTTATTTTTTATTTTTGCGTATAATGTATGAAGCCATTCAGTTTGTAACTTTTTAGTTCTTTATAAATCATTTGTATCATCATTGTTTAAGCCTCTTAAATTTATTAAGTATTATAACAATTTGAAAATAAGTTGGGAAAGAAAAAGGGAGAAAAAAAATTAGGCAAGTTTTTGAGTAGGTTTTAGGTTATTGAACAAACCACGTAGGCGGGTTTAGATATAATATGAAAACCTTTTATGTTTATAGTCGAGTTTAACACACCTTATAGAGTAGCAGGTCGAGTTTTGGGTTACTAAAATGCATTAGGCTACTCGCTATGTTTGTGAATAGTATTTTCTTTAAATAGTGTGCTTTGAAAGAAAAAATGGTGCTAACGCCTTGGAAAAAGCAATTTGTGTGTGCGTGTGTGAGACATGTGTTACTATATGTTAGGTATAGAACTTACGAAGTGTGTGTGTGATAGTGACGTGAGCAGTCACACATGAGAGAGAGAGAAAGATGGGACAAACATTTTAAAAAGAAAATGTCGAAACAAACAGGAAAATTTAAAAAAAAATCAAAGCAACAAATTTTTTTGAAAACACTAGATTTTGAAAGCATCGGATTTTAAAAAGCTAGATAATAATTTTAAAATTAAAATGACTAAATTGATAGATGGAAATTTTTGAAAGCACCGAATTTTGAAAAAATTAAAACAAAAAAATTGAAGGGTTTACGAACCATAACCCATCTCATGAATAGCAGGATTGAGCTAACATCACCTGGACCGTGTAAAGTTAAGCCAGGGTAATCTTAACCCTTGAATCAACGGTTTTCGAGCTGGGTTGACCTAATGTCGAGGTTTAATCTCAATAGTGCCTACATACTTAAAAGCCTTTTTTTTTCCACTAAAGGTAAGAAGTGATTAAAACCACTAACAATATAGTTATTAATTTAAAAATTTAACAAAACAAAATTTAAAAGATATTCACAAAAGAAATTAAAAGAAAAAATAAAAGGGAAAAGAGAGGTAAAATACTTTGTTTGAAAGTTAATCCACAAATCTATGTTCATTATCATAATTCCCTCTTAGTCACACCAAATTGCTTGGCAACTCAATTGCATTGTTATAGATATCAACAACACACACATGTATGATTTATAATACACATTAATTTAATAGTGAAAATGCATCAATTGTGCAAGTGTAGTATGGCGAGGAGTACATCATACCTACCTACTAAGAGCTCTCAATAAATTATTAGACTATAATAGCTCTTCTGTAAGCTGAGTAATTGGATATTTATTCTCATAGGAGTTACAAAAATAAAATAAAAAAATCTACCATACTAAACTAAACTAACAAAGGTTTAATGTGATTAAGGAGTGGGATTGTGATTTAATAATTCTTTTGATGGTGACATTTGAGCTTGATTATGTGTATTTTGGCTAAACTCATGAAACCTATTCAAATATGAGCTCGGATTGCACGATAAGTTACCTACATTGTCTCTTGACATATACGCATTAGACACCATCATGGATGTGGTGGGATACATAAGATCCATGTCAAAGCTCTATATGGGAATAACGAATCTCTCGAGGATCGATGAAGTACTCCAATGTCCATTTCTATCTTACGTTTACCTCTTGCATGAAGTACAATCTCCTCTTGTTGATGTATTGGCTCAAATTGTGCTTGGGTTCTACAATATCTTGTTGTTGTCCTTACTACTCGATTTCTTGGAATAGCACCATCTCTCATGTCTTTGATAAGCTATACTACTTGATCGACAAGTTTAATGGTTGACAATTTATTGGAGACCAAGCATATGGAACGTAAACAAAGCAAAAAAAGTTAGTATCACTGATGTCATCCTTGGCCTACTTGATAATTGCTAAGTCATCATGTATAGATATTCGTATCTCATTCTATGATCTTGAAGAACGCAACCCCCTGCCCCCCCCCCCCCCCCCCCCACACACACACCCCTACCCACACATCAGGCTTCATAAGCACTGCCCTTTAATGATGCTCTTCTTATAATGAATTGTACTTACCATGATACTATACCTAGTTGACATTGATTCTCCCTTGTAAATCAATTTGGGAAGATCTATTACTATGTCTACATTCTCTAGGGTATGCTGGAAGTTACCAAGCTAATGCATCACCCAATCAGTAAAGCACAACTTGAAGCATATGAGGAACTAGTCTTTTTTTTTTTTTTTCAAATTGTAGAGTAAGTTTTAAAACATAAATTTCTTTTCCAAATCTTCATCTAGCTACGGCTTCATAAGCAAACGCACTTATCAAAATAGCATAGTAGACTGATCTAGGTTGTATTTTACGAGAAAATTAGCAGTTACTTCTACTCACTCTTTTCATATTATCTAACCTAACAAAACAGAGGAGATTACTTGACTTGAACTAGACTAAGTCTAAAACTAGCAAGTTCACAGCACGCACAGAGGATTTAAGATAATTCAATTCATAAAACACTTAGGTTATACTTTACCTTAGGATTATTCATGTAACTCAAGAAAATTCTCAATAGGTTTTGTATTGATTTCTTGAATTGTGAATTCTTAAAGATATGTTAAAGCCTCTCTTAAGATCATCGACGTCTAATCCTAAGTTTAACAATTGGAATTTCATCCTAATAATTAACAACTTAGAATTGAGTTAAGAATTAAAATTCAAGGATTATCCAATCAAATTGCAAAAGGATTTCACCACTCTATCTCTAGATGTTATGATTAATCCCCATCAATAGCCTAGATATATTAATTAAAATGATTTCTCGATTTATTTTAACGAAATCAGACATGAATTCATATCATGCATAATACAATTTCAAGATCTATTAACCTCAAGCTATTGAATTCAAGAAATCAATGCTAATTCAATTTAAAAGCAATAGAGTTACATGAATTCAGCCCAAGGATCAACAATACTTAAGCTAATTCAAGTACTCCTCTATAGATATAATAATATAATTCAATAATTCAAAGAGATAATTGAAAATCATAATGAAATAGAGTAATAAAACCATGAGTCTCTAGTGAGGTCTAATAGCAGTTGTAAAACCCACAAAAGAAGCAAAATCTGTAAAAACCTTTTTAAAAGTACTCTCTAAATCCTTCTTTGTACAATCTGACAATTTCTTTATACCATTTCCTGTCCTTTCATTCTTAGGGTTTCATCAAAAGTGGGTATTTATAGCATAAAGAATGCTGACATGGCAAAAAAAGTATAATTGTGTAAAATATAAACAAAGCAAACGCACCCACATTCTTACATGCAACAGTGTCTTTGATTAAGATCTTACTTCAAGCACAGTCGTGTTGTCTCTCAACTATGAATTCATCTCTTTCTAAACACTCTCGCGCTCTTCATGGTGTTTTCATCCCTGAAACACTTTGAATTTAATTAATTTTCACCATTAGGTACGACCACATTTCTTATTACATTCTCAACTGTATCTTATGTTTTCTTCCTTCGGCACTTGCGTTTTAAGGTGTGTCCCTATTTTACATGTGATTGTTGATCTTTTTGCTATCTCGTGACATTTCACACTTTGTAAACCTAAGATCAATAAATAAAGATAATAAGTTCCAAGTTTATAAAATTATTAACAAAATAATTGCAAATCAGGATCAAATAATCCTTGAATGAATAAGATAATTTAGACCTATCAGGGGTACTCTTACAGTCTAGATCTACCTCCCAGCACTATAATGGGTGAAGAGAATATGTGTAATTTTAGCTAAACAAGGCCCCGTTGGACTTGTTAACCATGGATAATTATAAAGATACACATAAGAGATCATAAAAAAATTGTTAAGAAAGTGACTTATGTATATAAGTACATGTTACGACGTCTATCGATCAAAAGAATCTGATGGTTTAATCCATGTGAGTAAGCTGGTGCATTATATTATGATCTATTCGCCACCTACATGCTAGGGGTGATAGGGACATGGTTACGCAAAGTATTGATCCTATTCAAGCTCTAATTGGTCTAGTCACTTGTTCTTGAACTAAGTAGTTCAAGAAGGCATTAAACGGGTTGGTTAGAGACGTTTTGACCTAAGCTAATTTGTGGAGGCCCATTGAAGTCTAGAAATCCATAATAAAGCATTGTATTAATTATAATAAGTTGGGCTCCTTATGTTATGTTATAGGCCTATACTGAGTTTTCTTAAGTTACTTTATGTTTTTGAAAAAAATATGGATCTAATTGTATTTTCTTTATAGTATAGTACGAATTGTACTACATCTAAGGTTAGGTAAGCACTTAGGTGAGTGAGTAGGTGAGCATGTAAATGTGTATAAATACCTACAAACATCAATGAAAAGGACAACACAGGTTTTTATAAAATTGTGAGTCTCTTGATTGTTTTTCATTCTTTGAAGAACTAATCAAGCTTATCGGTATTTTCCATGGCGTTCAACATCGACTTATCAATCGGCCTTCCACAACTGATCATGGTGTCTCTAGATACTAAAGTTCTTGCTCCAATATAAACAACAGGTTGACATTCTATTTCAAAATAACATTACCAAACAAACCAACCGGGTTGTTCGTGTAACGAGTTTTGTCACAAATTGGCAAGGTTCATATCAATTGGTATCAGAGCACAAGTTCCAATTTAGTTTAAAACTTCCTTTTTTTTTTTTCCTTATTGTAGGGGAAAAAAAAGGATATATCATTTCTGTGGTGTCTCCTCGTATCCTTTAAAAAAAAAAAAATCCTATAGTGAGTTTAGTTTTCTTTTTTGTTGAGATACTATTTCTTATCTTATCCTAATTAATTGAAAAAAGAACGAAAAAAAAAATCAAGGAAACCTGAATTAAAAAAAAGGGATTTGACAAAAAAAAAAAAGAAAGGAAAATTTACTACTTTGGTGTTATGAATTTCAATCTTTGAAAGTTATCATTCTTTCACACATTTCAACAATTTCTTCTACTGACTTAATGTTTTGATTACCTTTCCTTTGTTCTTTCACACAAATAAATTTCCTTGGATACCATTTAGTGAATTACTTAGAATTTCCAATATTGGCCTTTTTGTAATTTGATAAGAACCAATTGACAATTGCTAGTGAAAAAAAAGGTAAGATGGTGAGCATAATAGAGGGAAAAAGCCAAATTCATTGAGTGAAACACAAGTGGTATCGAGCAAATCATTTCTTTTTTGAGTGAAACACGAGGGAGTGTGGTGAGGTCCTTCTTTTATAAACTATTTTAGTTTTTACTTAGTAGTTTCAAAAAAAGAAATGTCAAGTAATAGGAAGAGGGCATTGAAGGAGTAGGTGTTCAGGTTGCTTATGGAGGCTATGGTAGGAGAAATAAGGCATATGATGAGAGGAGAATTAAAGCATATTCATGATAGGTTTGACCAGTTGGAGATTGCACATACCAAGCAGTCCCGAAACGGTGAACAAGTATTTTGGTAGGGCATGGCCTATGAAGGCTCGGGGAGAAGATAAAGAGGATCAGTATGAGGGGTACAATAATGAGGATGACCATGATTCAACAACAAGTTATAGGATACATGGTGGTTAAGAGGATGATAGGCAGCAAGCTAGAAGGTTTAGAGACGATAAAAATTAGGAGGATAGGAGCTTAGGTAGCATCAAGATGAAGATCCCATCATTCTAGGGGAAAAATGATCCATAGGCATATTTAGAGTGGGAAAAGAAGGTAGAGTTGGTTTTTGATTATCATAGGTACTCCAAGATTAAGAAAGTGGAATTGACGGTTGTGGAGTTCTTGATCATGCTATAGTCTGGTGGGACCAACTGGTAACAAGTAGGAGGAGAAATAAAGAAAGACCAATTGAAATGTAGGATGAGTTGAAGACCATAATGAGAAAGCGTTTTACCCTAGCCACTACTACTTGTATCAGAAACTACAAAACCTTAGACAAGGTAACCATAGTGTTGATGAATATTTTAAGGATATGGAGATGGTGATGATTCGAACAAATGTAGAAGAGAAATGGGAAGCCACCATGGCTAGGTTCTTAGCAGGTCTAAATCAAGAGATTGCTAACACAATTGAGTTGTACCACTACGTAGAGTTAGAGGAAATGGATCACATGGTGATAAAAATAGAGAACTAAATTAAGAGGAAGCATAGTGGTAATTGTTTCCTGCAAAGAGGGTCTACTTGAATTGGAAACCGAGTCAAGTATGAAGAAGACATGCAAACAACTCCAAAAACTGAAATAAAAAAGCCCTCGATTCACATTAAGAACAATGTAAATTTGATTCTTCTAACTCTTGGAATCATGATATTAAGTGTTTTAAATACCAAAGTAGGAGACATATTGCAAGCCAGTATCCAAACAAGCGTGTTATGATCTTATGCGACGATGGTGAATATGAGATAAAGGAGGAGAGTAATGAAGAAGAAATTCCACCATTGGAAGATGCTAGTGATGTTGACGAGGTCGAAATGGGAGGGTTAGTGGAGTTGTAAAGCAGGCCTTAAGTGTGCAAGTGAAAGAAGAAGCAGAAGTGCATCGAGAGAATATCTTTCATACTAGATGCTACGTGAATGACAATATATGTAACATGATTATCGATGGGGGTACTAATGTTGCCAGCACATTTCTTGTGGGAAATTTGGGGCTCAAGAATACTACACATCCTAGATCATATAAGCTACAGTAGTTAAATGATAGCAAGGAGACCATAGTGAACAAACAAGCTATGTTTTTATTCCTCATCGGGAGGTATGAGGATGAGGTCTTGTGTGATGTAATATCGATGCAAGCTTGTTACGTGTTGTTGGGGAGACCATGGTAATTCGATAGGAGGGTGATTCATGATGGCTTTTCAAACAAGTATTCACTTGTTCACAACAGAAAGAAATTTGCCCTTGCACCGTTAACCCTTAAACAAGTGTATGTGGATCAGTTGCAGCTTTAACATTCATTTGAAAAACAAAGGGAGAGTGAAAAATTGAGAGAAAATGAGATAGCAAAGAAAAAGAGAGAGAAAAATTTAAAATCAAAAGGAAAAAGAGCGAAAGGTTGGAAACAGCGAGTATGTCCAAGCCAAGAAGGGTTTGGCCTTAGTGATGAGAGAAAAGAAGAGTGCAAGCTTGCAAAAGGAGAGTTGTATGGCAAGAGTAAGTATGGTGAGAAGAGTGTTAGTTTTGAGGTAGCTTATGTTGATGTTGGTGTATAAAGAGACATGTCTGAATATTAATGAGCTTCATGATTCTTTGCCTATTATGTTAACTCTCTCTTACAAGAATACAAAGACGTGTTTCTCAATGAGATTCTAGCAGGTTTACTTTTTATTTGGTGAATCAAGCATCAAATTGACTTTGTACATGGTTCTACAATTCCTAACAAACCTACCTACAGAAGTAATCTAGAAGAAACAAACGAACTTCAAAGGTAAGTCAAGAGTTGATAGACAAAGGGTATGCTCGAGAAAGTATGAGCCCATGTGCAGTTCTGGTGATTCTAGTGGCGAAGAAGAATAAGATGTGGAGGATGTGTGTTGATTGTCGAGTGATCAACCAAATCATGATCAAGTATCAACACCTTATTCCTCACCTAAATGACATGTTAGATGAATTGCATGGAGCTTGTGTGTTTCAAAAATTGATTTAAAAAAGCGAATATTATCAAATGAGAATGAAAGAGGGTGATGAATGAAAAACTTAATTCAAGACTAAATATGATTTATATGAATGGTTAGTTATGCATTTTGGGCTGACTAATGTTACCCATGTTGCAGATTTATTCTTTCAAGAGATTGTGCGTTTGCATGGTATGCCTAAAACAATTGTGTCAAATAGAAATGCTAAGTTCTTAAGTTACTTCTAGAAGACACAGGGGAAATTAGACATCAAGTTGTTGTTTTCCACTATGTGTCACCCCCAAACTGATGGTTAAATAGAAGTAGTCAATAGGACTTTATCTACCTTATTGAGGGGTATAATTAAAAAAAACATCAAAACGTGGGAAGATTATTTGCCACATGTTAAGTTTGCTTAGAATTATGCCATTCATTCTGCTGCTAAGTTTTCACCATTTGAAATTATTTATGGTTTTAATCCATTGTCTCCTTTGAATTTAACACCATTACTTATTTCTAAATATGTTAACTTGGATGGAGGAAAAAGGGTAGAATTTGTTAAGCAGATACACAAGAACGCATGACTCAACATGGAGAAGAGACTGAGCAGTATGCAAAACAAGCCAACAAAGGGTAGCACAATATTATTTTTGAACCCGAAGATTGGATATAGCTAAATTTGAGGAAGGAATGATTCCAAGTTCAAGTGCGCTCCAAGTTGCTTCCAAGAGGAGATTAGCCGTTTCAAGTTCTTGAACGAATTAATGATAATGCATGCCGACTATATCTACCAAGTGAGTATAATGTCAATGCTATCTTTAATGTATATGATTTAAGTCCTTTTGATGCAGGAACAGATTTGAGGCAAATCCTTCTCAAGAGGAAGGGAATGATGAGGACATGGTCACACAAAGTATTGATCCTATTCAAGCTCCACTTAATCCAATCACTCGTTCGCGAACTAAGCAGTTCAAGGAGGCATTAACTGGCCAGTCAGAGACGTTTGGACCCAAGCTAATTTGTAGAGGCCCATCGAGGGTAATGGATGTAGATCACAAGGTTGGCAATCCATAATCCAAGCATTATATTAATCATAATAAGTTGGGCTCCTTAAGTTATTTTATGTTTTTTAAAAAAATATGAATATAATTGTACTCTCTTTATAGTCTAGTACGAATTGTACTACATCTAAGGTTAGGTGAGCAAGTAGCTAAGCGATTAGGTGAGCGTGTAAATGTGTATAAATACATGCAAACATCAATGGAAATGACAATACAGGGTTTCATCAAAAAATTATGAGTTTCTTTGATTCCCTTTCGTTCTGTGAAGAACTAATTGAGCTTATCGGTATTTTTCGTAGCATTTAACACCAGCTTATCGATCAGCCTTTCGCAATTGATCATGGAGCCTCCATATACCAAGTTTCTTGCTTCAATATAAGCAATGAGCTAATGTTCCATTTCAAACTAACCTTAGCAAACAAACCAATCGGGTCGATCGTGTTACAAGTTTTGTCATAAATTGGTAAGGTTCGCATCAAGGGGCCTATGATTCATCACTACCATGTCGAAACGGTGTGGAAAGCCACATATGGAAATCTATCCCATGCTCATACATGAAGGAGGATGGCTACTCCTCAAATCTCATGTGCATTGGCCTATATAGCATGGCTAATTGCCTATACAAACAACATAGGCAGACTGAGCCCTAATTATGTTATCCTACAACCTTTAAATCTTCTAGTAAGGGTGGAAACCTATATTGTACTAACAAGTTATACTTAATAACAAAGATGAAATCTCTTATCAAATGAAGTATGTAGGTACGAGTGTGGCACATAATCTCCTTCCCATTTGCTCCATCTCTCAATATTTCGAAATGTCGCACTAACTTGGATAAATTGACACAACATCCTCTCCAAAAGTACGTAGATGTCTAATTAAGTAATGTAGTTATTGTTATCAACCATCTATCCATTGGGATGTCGAACCAAACCCCTACATCCTGAAGGGTAATAATAGCCTCCTTTTTTAACATGTGAAATGTGTCTCTCTAACCTCCATCTCTCAAACAATGCAATTATAAGGTGTCAATCTAGCTGAATGTATGGAAGGTGGCTTAAACTAAAGAAGCTCACCAGCTTCAATTATGGAAACATGCATAGATCTAATGGAAAGCGCACCTCATTTAGGGTTGAAAATAAGTCGAATTAAGATAATTGAGGGTATAAAATGAATCAAGCCAATTAGTGAACTTCTCGTGCTCGGCTACGGCTTGATATTTACTCAAGTTCCATTCCAGAATAGTTGAGTTAAATTCAAATTCGAGCTATTGGAATAGTTTATCGAGTCAACCTAGAGCTTCATGTGTTTAACTTATTATCTCATGAGTCTAATCAAGCTTGAGTCAAGTTTAACTATTAATCGAGTTTGAATCGGTATGGGTATTAATATTATATGAATTAGAACTCAAAATGTTTTTTAATATATCCAGTCTAAATGAGTTTAATCGAGTCAATCTTGAGCTTATGTAGCATCATTCAGAGAGGGATAAAAGCATAAGATTTTAAACTTAGTCGAGCTCAAGTTCAATATTATATCATCTCGACTCAACTCGTTTGTAGCATTAAAAATAATGTAGTGTTAAGCTCGAGCTTGGGTTCCAATTAGAATTTCAATATTTGAGCTAGGCTCGATATAACATTATGCAGAACTCAAGTCTGGCTCGATTAAGCTAAATTTATTAAAGAATAATTTCGATTTTTATTAAAATAATATTAATACTTGTGTGGGTATGATTCTCGAATGCAACGATCATATGTGTGCTACGTGACTATTATGTTACACGTGATCTAGGAAAACAACATGTACTAGATGATCAAAAGAGAATTGTGTCGGAAGAAAGGAGTAGGCAGTCTTAGTAGGCTCTAACACACATGTGAGAGGTGAGGGAGATAGAGAGCATTACCCTCACTATGTACTACGAGATCATGTGCATTCTTGAGTAAATCAAGTGTTTGATTCACCAAGGTGGAAATCTGGCAGCACGAAGTCGTTTGTACATGATTTTTCACTTATCCAAATGAGGTGGGGACTTGAGGTATTTATAGAGATCTAGTCATTGATGTCGTCCATTAGATGGGACAGATGTCCAGCAGCTAGGATGAATCTCTCTCATAATGAAAATAGATGTTGGCTCATTTATGGACCTAGGCCCATTAAGTAGGGCTGTGCAAAAAAAACCGATCGAACCCTGAACCGCACCGGACGGGACTAACCGAACCGAACCGAAATTTCGGTTCTTTTTTGAAACGATTCGATTCGAGGATCGGTTCATTGAAGAGCAAACGGTTCGCGGTTCGGTTCGGGACCATGAACCGAACCGTATGGTTTGAACCGAACCAAATCGTTTATATATTAAAAAAATTAAACATATTATTTTTACTCTTAATTGTTTTATTAATGGTACATATCTATGTCATAAATTTTAAAAACAATTAATTTTTTTAAAATAAATTAATTATTTTTAAAATTTTTTACTTAGATAGTGTTAGTTATTAGAATAAAAATTAGATTTTTCATAATATGTTTCAATTGTTATGTTATCTATAAGTAAGATAGATTTTAGAATTTAAACTCTAGTATTCTAACTTAAAAAAATTAATTGTTGTAAAATTTTTTTACTTATATATGTGTTATTCATTAAATAAAATTAGATTTTTTATAATATGTTTTAATTGTTATGTTATCTATAAGTAAGGTAGATTTTAGAATTTAACCTCTAGTACTCTAACTTCCACATATTTCTTTTCCATTTGTCTTACTAATTAATCTAGTTCTATTATTTAGTTACTTATTGATTTATATAATTGGTAATATGTTAGTTAGAAGCATACAACGAATTACATTTTATGTCTTATATTGAGATAAAGTCTAGTATATCATTATAGTTCAAGATAATTCAAAAAAATGAGACTAGTCATAGTTATAATTTTATAATGGATGAAATCTTTTCCTTCCTATAAGTTTTACATGTTTATTTGATAAATGATTAATTTTAAATATTATTGTTTATATTTGCATTAGTGATAAGAAATATGTAACTGAACTTTTTCGATAGAATGTATTTTTTATTTTATAAAAAAACGGTTCGAACCGCAAACCGAATAGTACCGGACCGTTTTTTTTCGGTTCAAAAAAATCACGAACCGAACCGTATAGTTAGGTTCAAATTTAAAAGAAAAACCGAACCGTAAATTATGGTGCGGTTCGGTTCGAGATGCAAACCGAACTGAACCATACCGTGCACACCCCTACTATTAAGGCCTTCGTTTGTAATGTGTATGAGCCAATTTGAGAAAGATTGGAATTAGGCAAGCCAATTCAGACGAGCCCTACTCTAAGCCTACCATACTAAAAACTCCCTTGAACATCCTAAATATGGGCCTTACTATTTAAGCCCTGTCACATTAGCCCAAAGAGTTAAACTCAAGTAAAAATTAGGCTTAAAGCCTTTATAATCATATTCATGCATTTACACTTTCTCCTCAGACCAAAGTCCTTCAAATTGTATCGGAGGAATATGTGCATTAATCTAGTCCTTTCGAATGATTAAAGTCTTGTCTAGCGCATGTGCACTATGAACTAGTTGCACCGCTGCTTGGTATGTTAGTTTATTAAATAAGTGAAGTTTTGCTCAGTGTACGTATCTATGAAACAGCTGCCCAGCTTTTCAATATGTTGCCTTTCCTATAAATTCATAATATGAAAACTCGGCGCGACACTTGCTAAGCAGTCGAATCTTCTCAAAGTATGCTACTTGTTATATCATATAACTATACACATCACCTTTTCCAAAATTTTCTTTGATGGAGAGCTTTCCTCCGATGAATGAACTTATCTTTAGTATCTACGTATTTTATTTACTAATTCTTTCAGCAAGGTGATTAATCAAGCCCACATATTCACTGTTGGTCCAACCTATGTATGCATCTTAAACTTCACGTACCTCTGTATGCCAATATGCACATCTAGTAACATATGATGCTATTTCGGACTACTAAGTGATATGCTTGCTCAAAATTTAGCTTGTTGGTGTATGCATTTTTAAACTTCACATACTCTGTGTGCCAACATGCAGAACTGGTAAAATATAATACCATTTCATACTATAAGCGATGTGCTTGTTCAAATTTGGTTAGTTGGTACGACAAAAGACTAGCTTTTCCATGCACTTCCTCCTTGCTTCCATATGATACAAAATCCTTTTGTGTCTTTTTTCTAACTTTAGTGCAGTGCATGCACTGCATGCCCTTTGGCATAGGCGTGAAAATCTATATTTTTCCATCTCTCTTCCTCCTTTATATTCAAACTTTATTTGAATTTGATTATCATTTACACTCAACTTGAACTTGATTGACCTTGATAAAGCTTGCAAGCTAATCGAGATAAGTTTATGAAGCTCAAGCTCGGCTTGATAAACTACTTGAGTAACTCAAGTTCAACTCAGCCTTTCTTGAACCAAAGTTGAGTAAACATTTTCTTAGGCCTATAAACAACAATAATTTAATGTTGTATTAGCATTAAGTCAACACATAAATAGGGAGAAGGTTAGATTATCAAGGAAACTACCTAATTACTCTAGATGACCCACAGTCTAAGCGACTCCTATTGTGTGAAAAGAAAAACTCTTCTTAATTTGTTAATAAATAAATACTAAACAAGAATATTGTGCATTGACTCAAATCTATCTTATGGGTTACCTTGTCGATTTCTCTCTAAGGCATCTTCATCTATTATGACTTGGTTGTTTACAATAGCTACATGTTATGATCTCCATGCACGATTACTGTTCATTTCCATTAGAAGTTTTTTTTCTTTAGTTTAACCTTCTTCGGATGGGCATCCTTATTAGGATAGAGGTAATAGAAGTTAGGTAAAGCTGGTTAATTAATCTCATCTCCAACTAGGTAGAATGTGCCTAATAGCACTGTTACTAATGTGTCCACTTGTACTATGAACCTATAGCTAAAAAAACTATCCATTCCCATGGCAATTGTAGCTACACATGCATGAAAGTAAGAGATCTTATGTATTCGCCACTAGTTGCACGTATATGTATGCCGCTTAAAGTCAACTTGATGGGTTTGCCCTCTAACCTTTTGACTGTTTTGACACAACAACTTTTAGTTCTTATCTCTAACGTGCCATTGCTTTTACTTAAATTAATAATATATGCAAGCTGGTTCTTTTCCTAGGCCTAAATGTTAGCAAATGGCAACTACATAATCTATGAAGAAATTTCCAGTTTGTATCTCAGTTGATGCTTCTACATACCTTTTCTCCATCCTTTTTAAAATGTAGATACCGAGGTCTCTAGCACCCTTTAAAATGTAGTTATATGTTTCAAATATATTGCTTGCCACACACTTGAAGTGATGGAAGTCATCATGAGCAAGTGTCCACTTTTCCTTCTCAATATTCTATTAATAAGACTGACTAAGAGCATCTTCTTTGGTTAACTACATTATTTCCATGAAATGATCAAACTTACATGGATGTGCTTGCATGGTTGCATAGCGATACGCTTTTGATCTGAAAGACTATTTTTATAGCGTAAAAATACCGGTCAGTGTACCATGTGTGTATGCTGCAATAAAAACTGGTGAGTACCGGGTCAAATCCATAGGGAGCTAATTGACTAAGTACTAGATTATAATGGTTTTGCTCTAATCTAGGTAATCGAAAAAGAGCATTATGGTTTAAACTAATTAAACTACTTCTATCACTACAAATTACAACTAATCTAACACTAAAACTACTAGGTGAAACTTCTTCAGTAAAAAAGTGGGGGATTATGTAATGATTTTGATTAGGATTTCCATTCGTTGCTTTGTAATTATTATCAGGTTTGTTCATTTGGATTTTATTAAACTCACAAGAATTTTCTTCCCTTTCAAGTTGCAGGATTCTGAGTATAATATGAATATCCCTCTTGAATAACCCATTTATAATCATCAGTTAAATAGCATACCCCTCTCGCAAGCCATATTATTCTAGTTGAACTTATGGTTCAAGCACATGCCAGTGTTAATTAACCATAATTTCAACTTCATTAAGAACGTGAGTTCTACAACTTGAGACAAAATAACATGTGTCCGTGTCAGTTTAAAAGTTGCATTTTCTATTTCAATCGAGCTCTTCAATCCCTCTCGAGTATCTTGAGCTCTAATTTATAAGAAGTTCATAGACAAACTTTTGACCTTGTAAACATTGGACTAGAAATAATCAAAGTTCCAAATCAACAAAACCCGTTATAAATTACTAATCAACTACTTAGGAAATATATAAATCATTGCAAAACCCCACTAGATAAATCTAGCTTATACTGAAAAATGGAATTTCATTAATGAAAATATTCTTATCACAATCCATAACTATAGAAAATGGATAGAGTACACCTAAAATATAAGTAATGTCTTCCAAATATAATTCTAGATCCACTCCATTGAGAATACTCGTAATGAACTATGCCGGATGATGAGGTGAAGTGTGTTTGAGGTCAATGGAATGAGGTCGAGGTCGAAAGTGAGGTTGTGTGAGGTGGATGTGATGACAGATAATGGAGTACGTGAAGTAGTATGGAAGAATGATCGATGCCCAAAATGAAGATGAAAAAGATATATATAAGGGGTGTGGAATGTATAGAGTATGGGTAGTTGTACGCAAGTATAGCGATATGGGGACTGATTGTATAGTGATGTGACATGTATGAGTAATAGTAGTTATAGAGTGGGTATATTCTTAGTGGAGTGGATCCCTAAAATCTTCAAGAAAACATTCCAAGAACAAAAAGTGAGCTTTTAGTAATTAGCTTACAAACAAACAAAAAAAAAAATGAAATAAAAAGAACTTGAGTTGTTACTAAGAGTGACCAGTCGGTGTGTAATCTTTCTTGAGCTAGCCATGGTCGGTGGCTGTCAGTTAGTTAGTTGGTATTGAAACTTAGCCCATGTGTGCTCAGTCGTTTCAGTTGAGCGTAGAGACCAGGTCAGCATGATGGCAGCTCTATTTGTGAACTAGTTCAGGTCGGTGTTATGTTGCTGATCTGGTCAGTCCTCATAGGCTCGGTCAGCTCTGTAGCTTCAGGTCGTGTTGAGCCATCCCAAATCAAGTCAATGGAGTTCTGATTGTGATGCAATTGTGGAGCAGGTTAGTGATTGATGCTTGATCTACTACATTGGCTCGGATTGTTCATGCTGAGCTCATGAGTTTGGAGGACTCAGTTGCTGCTTCAACGGACTTCAGGTCAGTATTGGCATCTGGTTTTTGGCTGCTGCAGCTCAGGTGGGCACTTTAGAGAATGTCCTGAAGTGGCTTGTTACTGTGAACCAGCTCAGGTTGGATGTGGACCATGTTTGGCATGAATAGGTGCTCCATTTCTGGTCAGGGAGCAGCAGGCAGCTCGGATGGAGTCACACAGGTCAGTGTACGTCATCTCAACTTGTCAGTAGCTCGGAGTGGGCTGTGTCGTTCCACTTGTTTTAGCAGCTTGTGGCGCAGCTCGGATTTGCTTGGAATAGCGGCTCAATCTGTACTGGTGTGAATAGAGGCGCTCCAGTTTTCTGTTTGGAAGCAGGTTGGTGCTTGCTACAAGGATGTTCCAAATAGCTCGAAGAGGAGTTCGGGTCGATGTCGTTGCCATCCAGAAGCTGGTATGGTGCTTTGACTAATCTGATCCTAGTAGTTGCTCATCTGGTTGGTACTGCAGGTTCCTGAACTCAGTATAGGATGGGTCATTGATGTGCTTGGTAGGTTGATTGCGGTAGCTACTTGACTAATGCGTGTGGTTTTCATTCACTTGCTGGAGCTCGGGTTTGCTGCATGTCAAGTGGCTAGCTGGTGGAGAAACTAAGCATGGTTTGCTGTCTTGTGTGGAGCTCGGTTGGATTTGTCTGCTCGTTTGTGGTGTTGAATAGATTGGTGGATTGCTCCTGCTTAGAGGAGTGGATCAAAGGAGTTTGATGTCAACCGATGTGCTACAACAGCTTGGATCATATACTCTGTAGTTCCTATCATATAAGTACCTATGTGTTCTTGCTCAACATTATTTCAAACTGCTGCAGTTTCTGTTAAACACGCTAGAGCTACTTCATAATCTCCTGTTTTAAGGTCAAGAGCAGAAAACACTTGCCTATTATGAGTGCTAGAAATTACTTCTTCAATTCTTATTGGCTCAAAGTGGAAACATGCATGCCTATTATGGGTGCTGATTTAGTATTAATGATCCAAAATTATGCATGTTATCCATTTATAGCAGAAACTCACCACAAAAGAACACAATTATGCTAAGAAAGTAGGTGATAAATGTGGGATAAATGTGTATAAAATACATATTTATCACATAGGTGGCAAATCACTTACATAAGAGCATTTTTTTGCACCTCATCAAAATTGCTCACTACATGTCTAATGCAGTATCGATAGGCAACAAAAGAAGTCTCCAACCATTCAATGCCTCATCTATTGCAAATGTTACACTAGCTCATCGATAAAAAATGAGACAAATTGTCTTGCCACCACTATCACCATCTACATGATGTTCGACTGCCTTAAGAATCATTGACATGCATTGATGGTTTCCTTATTGGTGATGCAAAACGCCAAATGTACAATATTGTTGGCCTCATTGACACCACAAGCAACCAACAGAATGTGAGTATACTTAGTCGGAAAGGAGATGTCATTGCACACCATGGGCCTACAGTACTTAAATACCTTGACACATGGACAAAAGGTCTTGAAGATATAATACACATAAAATAGAGAAAATTAATCCTAATTTATAGCTATATTAAGTTGATCTAGGTTTATGTTATTTTTATCATTTTAATACAGTAAATAATGAAATGTAAGAAATAATGCACATAAAATAGAGAAAATTTAATAAGATATATGATATACCACAAACATTATGTTGGGTTTGAGGCATAATTTTAAAATGCGCAACAATTAAAAGTTTGAATGCTTTTATATTTTATGGTTCAAATATCAAAAAAGAAAATATATTTATGGGTTCTTGTAATTATAAGAACAAGGTTCAAATGGAATGTGGATGATTTATGAATTAAATATGATGCAATAATTTCTAGTAAACTGAGTTTTGCTTAAAATATAAGAATTAATACATGACTTCTTATAACCAATTAGCGCACTTAATAAAAACAATTGTGTAGCACAATTAACACTAGTATTAATTAATTATAATATGACATAAATCTTTCAAGTCCCTTCCATAAATATATTCATGAAGTAAAGGTTAATAAAGTTTAATTGATTCTCTTAAATGTTAGAGGGTTGACCAACTTATAGGTAAAGAAAGTAAGCCAACTTATAGGCAAATAAAGTAATTTAACAGCCATGAAAAATATATATGAAGAAAACTTCTTAATAACCTAATGTCTAAGGAAATATATATTGGCATAATTAAGACTAGTTAAAAAGAAGCTAATGCTATTAGCCATTTGATCCTATAGCTAGAGACTTTGCTGGAGCATAACCTAAAACTAGAAGCTCAACATTAAGAAGCTTAATAGTAGAAAGTCTACCAATAAAGAAGAACCAAAAGCTTGGATCCAAAACTAATAGTAGAACCAATAATAAAGCAAGAAGTACAAATAGTAGGTGCAACCAAGACTTTTGTTGGCACTAGAACTAAAAGTGAGACATGTCAAAAGCATAAGTAGGAAACTAAGTCAAAAGATTTTTCATTCCGATGCAAGTTATGTGCTTCTTTACTTTGGCCATGAACTTGGCTCTTATTCCCACCATCACCTCCTTTTTCTTTATTTTTTCCAAAAAAAGATTCGTTCAAGACTTTGAAGCAATAATTATACCAAAATTAAATATAATCCTACATGAAATAAATATAAATATGTGATTGCAATTCAATCTTTTTAGAACATAAACATCCTACTCTCTTTCCATTCATCACATGCTCAATAACTGAAGTGCAACAGAACTAAAAGTTTTTCAAAGATTGGTGCTAATAGAATAGGTTGACTATAAAATTACTATAATAGTTGAATATCAAAAATTGTGCTCTTGGCATGAAGTTTTGGCTTACTTGTGAAATTTCAAAGGAAAACTAATCATGATATCGTTAGACCCTCAAATGTGATTTGGTACGATTCATTTGTAGTCTAAACTAAATTATTTGAAATAGGGTTTAATTTGGTTTGACTTCTTCATCAAATCAAACTAAATAAGAGTCCCATATTGTCCATGTATTTATATAGATTTATAACCAAAATTACACAATTGGAGGAGAAAAAAAACAAATTCCAAGTAGTCTAACACACAACAAGCAACACAGATATCGGGAAGCACATAAAAATGGGGTTCAAACTTTTACCTAAGATCAAGTTATCTTTAATGTCAACCTTTTGTTGACATGCCATCTCAAATTGATCTTATTCATGTTTTTTTGGCTGAATGATCTTATTCATTATTATTAACATTACAAGCTTGCAAATATGGTAACAAGTAAGAGGAACTATCAACATAGAATAAGATTATGAAATATGAAATTAATAAATTATACTAGAAAGAATCGATATTTGAATGTAAATTCAAATAAGATATAAATGTTTTAAATGGTTAAAAAAATGAATAACATTATATAAAGTAGTGCAAATAAAGTATTAAGGTTTTAAATGGTCAAAAAAGGAGATTAACTTGCATAAAATAATGCAAATAAAAAAATCCCTTTTAATGCCTATTTGTCGCTCACTTAAAACGTTGATTCTACTTTTTAATTACTCAACTTTGTATAATATAATTTTTTAGCCATTTAAATTTATCTCCTCGATTCTATAATTTATCAATATAAAAGTAAAATAAGCACGAAGACAATAGAGACAATGGTTTCATACCTACATCCCATACGATAAATAAGGTTGTTGAAGTTAAATTCAAACACATGCTAAGAATGCAAATTGAAAATCACAAGTAGGAAAGTGGGCATGGAAAAAAAAAAAATATATATATATATATATATTCTCATAGTGGGCTTGAACTTATGTGTAAAAATATTAGGAAGATCTGGTAAGGTATTTTGCACTTATTAATTGAAAAAATTTCAAAAAGCCCAATACACATGTAAATATCTCTTACACAAGACCAAGATGAAACAAATTGTATTAAGTCCAATTCTTGCATTTTCTAACAATAAAATAAATAGATAATTTATAAATTAGCGAACCCATATCAAAATGCCAAATCAAATATCCAATAACTAAATAAACAAATCAAATATCATATTTTGAGAAAATAATATGGTATTTTAAATAAATATTCATATTATAAGTGTCAAAGTCGCATATAATGAATATGCTTTTAACCAGTATAAAGAGGGTTCAATTGCATGAAGAGGGCACAACAAATAGACACACCCTTTGTACATATTATATATTTTCATATATATTATTAAATAAGCATGGGTGCTAATTGCCCCTTTAATACAATATTTTTCAATGAAGAAGGAATGAGTTTTGAATGCACCCTCAACATAGAACCAACTGACTTTGCAAGCAAAGATTGAAAACCACCCTATATAAAACTATATTATCTAATTCAAAACAACTACAACACAATTTTCATAAGATAATTGAGCAAAATCTCATCCTTTACCCGTACCCACACAAAAATACACATTCTTCCCCTCCCCCACACGCACTTCTTTTTCCTACTACCCCATTGATAAATTGATTTCCCAAATCTTGATAACATAAAAGATGTTTGCTTTGGTTCTTCATCTCCTCATTGTTCTTCCTCTCTTGTCTAATGTTCCCCTCCATCTTGCTCTTAGGTAAATGCTTTGCTAAAGTCCCAAGGGGGTGACAAAATTGCATTATGATCATCAATGGATCAATAAGTTGTGTAATCCCCTTACCCAGATTTGCATCTATCTATCTATCTAGTGGTCATTATTCTTTCTATAGTGCTACAAGCGTCTAAATAGGCTGAAAATAGTACTCCGATGGAGTTTACACCCACCCCCTTTTCAATAGAAAAATTGCACATAGGCAAATCTATTGGCCACAGCCTCTTCTTAAAAAGACATAAAAAGAAATAAAAAAAAAGAAAGCACATCTTGCAGCTGTACCCTCTTTAAACTGATTAAAGTGCATATGCTAATGTAGTTTTTGTAACGTCATAACCTGAAGGCATTACAACCCGCCACGTGTCCTTACCTAAGATGGACACGTTAAGAGCATGAAACACTAATCCACAATGATAATACAATATAACTCCAAATACTCTCATAAGAAGGAAAACTTCTTAAATGATTTAGTCATTAATACAACATCTTGAACAATCCTGTTGGCATAAACCTCAAATCATCATAAACCAATTTAATAACTTTTTAAGAAAATCCCAAAACATCAAGAAATTAAAAAAAACTAGAATCCAACGTAAAAGATCTTCATAACTAATTAAAATATTTTAAAGTCTTCAATTCCATCTATTGTAACTTTAGATCTTTAATAATTAACAGGGAAATCAACACCACTATAATCATCCCCCTGATCTATGTACACATCATAACCATAAAGGTCAAACAATATCAGATCATTACCTGTTCTTGAAAAAGATAAAAAATGAGCAAAAATAGCCCAGCATGCCAAACCACAAACACAAGTACATGAGCACACATCATACATAATGTCATACAACCTACTCTAATGTATCAAACACAGGTTATTATCTTTTTTAAGTTAACAAACAGCACAGTTTAGAACCATCTGCAGTTTAGTCCTAAACCTGGAGTAACTCATGACTCTATAAAAAGACGTAGTATAGGAAATAGGTAATATATACATATATTGGTGTTGGGTACTCCCACTTACCTGGTGCCATCATCACACAACTCCTAAACTATTAGAATCATTTCTCAGTGCAACTCTACTAAGGACAACGACACACACACATCATCAGTGCCAGCGTTAGTATCATAGTCTGCCTGCTCTTTACTAACAGTAGCTAAAATCAAGTAGCAAGAAAATTTTAATTACAAGCCAAATAGAATTAGGTCAATTTATCAATTCTAAGCCTACAAACACATACAACAAATAAGGTAAGGTCATACCTGAAATCTCTTTAGGAATAGAACCTTAATTCACCAAAACACCTAATCATAAGTAAATTCCACTTCAACACATGATTTCATTAAATAAAAAAAATCCTTCAATCACTTAAACCTTAAACTTACAGAACTAATAGCCTAAATATAAAAGAATTTAAAATTCCTAGATTCATGCACACCTATCTCCTTTGATTGAAAAATCACAAAATCCTTAAACACCCTAATTGTGGGATTTCTTCCAAATTTCTCCAATAATTTTGACTCCTATCAATCAATAAGACATTTCTAACAAAAGATTATATTTTTAGATCATCAAAAGGTTAAAAGAATCAATCTCACCCGTCTTCTTGATTATAGAATCACAAAACGTCTAAAAGAACGAATTTTCCTCAAAATTTCTCTAAACCCTAAAATTCCAATTCAATGAAAATCAAACCAAATTCAAAAAGAAACCACTTGTATATAATTCACAATGATAGAAAAACATTCACGTACCTAGGATTTTGATTTTTGATTCTTGATTCTTCTTGATTACCAAAAACTCAAATCTTCAATCAAAATATGGTTTATCTTCAATTCTCCTTCAAAACCAACAAAAAACCCTAAGGAAAATATTGTTTCCTTTAAATCTTAAGGCATTGAAGAAGATCTACTCACCTTAATCTAGGTTTTTGATCTCCTTTGATGTAGAATATCGTAGACATAGAGATTTGAGAGAGTTTTTGTGTTTAAGAATGCTTTGGAGAAGGTAAAAATTGTATATTATAAAACCAACATGAAAAACTCTTTATTTTCCACAAATAAAGGTTGACATGAAGGCTGGTGGCTTAGGATAAAAGCTGGCAGCTTATCTCTAAAAGTTGGCAGCCATTTACTCTCGAATTGAATTTATGATATTGTAAGCTGCCTCCTGTGCCGGCGGCGTAGAATGTTAGGCTTGTGGCCTAAATGACCTGCTTTCAAGTACAAATTTCCGTCTTAAATTTTTCTCTGCCATTTGACAAAATATTCTTATTATATATATTAGGTTGACCATAAAATCCTCTTATAATATATCAAATGACACTTTTATCCTTCATTATAAATTATTTATCTATAAATTGCAGTTTTAATACTTATAATACAGATATTTATTTAAAAATAACCTATATTTTGAGAATTTTTTTTTAAATATGGTATTTCTATATATTCCCAATTTCCATACCTTCCCTAAAATATATTACTAGAAAATAATGCTAAAATTAGGAAAAGGAAAATAATATTTATATTTTTTAAAAAATAATAAAAATGTTACTGAGAGCAAAAAAATCCCAGTTTTAGGCAACATGACCCTTTCTCTTTGAGAGATGGTGTCATAAGGTGTTAAAATTTGGAGCTACCTTATCTCTTGAAGAGACGAGCTTAGTACAAAGGTCGGCCTTGTCTCTTGAAGAGAGAAGGTTAGCACAATCATCCCCCCTCCCGCCCACATTTCATATCTCACTTCTTATTACATTAGCTAATCTAAACAATTGTAACTCGTCAAAATCATGTACAATGAGCTATATAAATCGTTACCCATCCACCACACGGAAACAACTTTCAAACTCCATAATCCAAGCACAATAGTATTCCTAAACCCAATCCATCCAACCACAACAGTATTCCAAAACCCTTCACCGTCAACATAATAAAAAACTCATAAAACATAATATAAAAATGGTTGTAATATTGTTCAATTCCTTACATCAAATGATATATAATACTACATACCATCATCATAAGATAAAGTCCAAATATATGAAGGCAACTCGTGAAAATATCGTGATGTCCTGGGACTATTTTGATTTGCTACAACAAAGTAAGTATGAAACTTTCTCATTTGGGTTTGGTATGCCACTCTTTTCACTAATTCTTTACTCTTGGCTTTCGAGTTGAAGTATCTGGCAACATGCTAGAGACACTAGTGCCAAGGCTAGCTTCTATGCCACACAACATTCTCACCTTCAACTACACTTTTAATATTGGCATGGCGGTTGAATATCAAGCAAATGTAGGAGCAATCTTTGATAACATGTTCCAATAATTTTTTAGGGAATTAGCTCCATGTGTCTAACTCTTCCTCCATAAGAGCATATGCTAATGGCACAATGTGATTTGCTCCATCCGATGCTACGACGATAAGTAGTTTATGCTTGTACTTACCATATAAGAAGGTATCATCAATTATGACCATGGGTTTGTAAAGCATTAGCAAAAATTAGGTAGTTCAGAACAACTAAGCTTTTATCAGTACATTCCATTATGTGTCTAGAATATACCTGTAGTATTGAAAACGCTTCAATGCAAGGAGTAAATGCCCAAAAGAGTTTGTTAAGGAAGACATATCTTATAGTATCTGAATCAATAGTTCTCCATTCAACCTTTGATCCTGGATTTGCCTTTGCTATCACATTAAGTAATGTGGGAGCTCTTTAATCCTCCCAACTTCCATACACCTACTCAATAGCATTTTGCTTTGCCTCACAAATTTTATTAATATGAACATTATATCCAAACTCTTTTAAGATAGTCAATTGGAGGTCCTTTGCTCTCACATCTGGAGAATTACAAATCTCCATTATAATGTACCGAGACATGCTAGTGGAGTCCAACTGAAAATGATCATGCCCAGTGATTTCATCCAAACATGAATGGGGTCTTTCATATTTGGTGATGCGAAACCACCCACCTTGTTTCTTGTTGCTACCTTTGAGTCTCCATTTATAACTTTTGTTGTGGGTATCAATGCATTTAATTGCTCATGACATTGGATCCGAGTCCACCACTTAAAATTGGATTGGTTCAATATGTGTCACATTTTAATTGCTCATATAAGATTATCTTTAGTCTCAAACCGCATCTCAATCTTGAATTCATCACTGAAGCTACAATTTTCAGCACTCATTTCCTACTCATCATCAAATGTAGCATATCCACTACCTACATTACTAGTGAAAAAGGGTATTGACACTGAGCTCCCTACTGCATCAACATCTATAAGAGCTATGAAACGGTGCCAATCATTACCCCTAGATTGTTAATCGATAGCAATTACCTGCTAGGACAAATCTACCACAAAATTATTTCTATCATCATTATAGTCGTCACTAGATTCACTTATTAATGAGTCTTGTATCGCATCAATATCATGATCACAACTCCAGTCAGGTGCATCCATTTCAAAGTTACTCATTTGAGCCTGTAGGCTAATTGTTGTTTGAATTGGAGTACAGTTCGAATATACTAACTCTTGGCTGCCAACATTTCCATCCCATGATGCTTGCAGGTGCCTATGGTAATTCCTTTTCAAATATCTAGGCATATACAACTATTGACCCTTTTGTGTACACTAATATCTCCTGTGTAGCATCATCATTATTCACTAGAATAACATCATAACGTAGCGTCCTATCTTCAATCACTCCCCTATAATATAGCTCAACCTGATGTGTAGACTTATTTACCTTAAGTTTGCTACAAATGGTATTTAGTATTTACTCATACAAATAGTTCTTACAAACACTGACCACAGCAACCGGCTACCTATCATAACCAAACCTTCATTCCCTTCCATAATGTTGCTATAAGCGTATAATATAAACTTAGGCCTTGTCAATTTCCTCACTTATCTTGCTAGTTCATAAAACATAGGTTGATTTATGAATCGCGATCATGAGTTATGAATTGCACTCCCTAATAGCAAACATGTTTACTAATGCTAGTTTATTCATCTCATTCTTATCAAAATATTTCATTGATGTGGGTTCTAACATCAGTAGACATGATCAAGGTGTAAGACATATAATAATACATGATTTCATAATTTGATTCATAAATTGTAAAAGTATACAATAATATAAAAATTAAAGCATACAATGTCCACATCTCGGCATTAATAACACATACAATAAACATCAAAATCGCAATACTACTCCACAATACAACTCATATGACAAATAACACACAATGTCTCTTCAACATGTGAAAAAAAAAAAAAAAGATCCAACAACATACACATCACCCAAAAATCTACAATGCAATATCAATAATCATGCAAAAATAAAGTGACAAGCTCAAGGAGCTTACCTAAGGAGTTTAGCGTGTCTTTGATGATTGAATGGTTAATCAGTTGATTTTTGCGCTAATTGATGTCTGTGTGATGTCTGGTGATTGAAATTTCCCAAGATCATGCTTCAATTTAATGCTTCTAAGGCATCGCAGTGGAGAAATTTAAGGTTAAGATCTATGGGCGACTAAATTGGGAGTTTTCATAGGAGGTTCGAATAGGGAAGAAGAAGAAGACGGGCAACAAAATAGTCCCATTAACTTTGTCTCTTGAAGAGTCGGGTTTGTTAGACCTCTTCTCTTGAGAAAACGAGATCAGTACTTATGACCTCGTCTATTGCTAAAAACTGAGATTATTTTGCTTCCAGTAATATTTTTAATTTTTTTAAAAAGGTAAATATTATATTCCTTTTTCCAAATAAGTTCTCATTCTAAATAATTTTTTGACATTTACTACCCTTTCGAATAATTATTGATTTATTTATTATTTGTACAGACCAAATTTATTCATCTAATTGATCTATTAAAAGATACAATTGTCAATGGTGTGTTTGTTTTCTTCCAGATATGACAAATCCCAGGTTTCTGTCAATCGTGTAATATATGGCTCACATTGTTCTCAATCCACAAAATGTTTTTCCTCCACAAAAATACCAGAAATAACTGTCAACCCAAAAACATAAAACAAGATTTTACTTGTCACTCCTACTAATTAGCCTAAACATGAAGAACAACAAAAACATAAAACATTCAAGTACATAGTAAACTAAAACCACCTGAAGCTTCAAGTTGCTCCAATAAAAATCTTCCAAATCCATCACACTTCCAAACATGGTAACCACCACCACTTTTCCAGGAGGAGGAGGAATTGGTATAGGACTCACCAAACTCACTTCTTACAAAGCAAACTCTAGTTTAACCTCCAATCCATTTCTTGGCAGGAAGGTGGCAATCAGACCCCCCTTGAAGTCCATCTTTTCGGGTTCAAAAACGATTGTGGTTGCGGCCGGGGGAGGGCCGGTTTTCGATGTGGTTCGGGATCTTTTTCTAGGTGTTGGTGTTGGACTTCCTTGTACTGTTATGGAGTGTGGGGATATTATTTATAGAAGCACTCTTCCTAAGCCTAGTGGGTTGACACTTACGGTACCAGGCGCAGTTTTGGCTCTAGGGACTCTTTCTTACTTGTGGGCTACACCTGGTGTTGCTCCAGGGTTTTTTGACATGTTTGTTCTTGCTTTTGTTGAGAGGTTGGTTAGACCCACTTATAAAAAGGTAAGTGAATATCGATTAATTTTTAGTCTGGTAGTGTTGTTTTTATTTCTGTGGATTATGTTTTGTTCTGTTCTTGTTTGGTTGCTTAAAGGGTTTGATTTTTGATATAGGATGATTTTGTGCTGGGGAAAAAGTTGGGTGAAGGAGCCTTTGGTGTTGTGTACAAGGCTTCACTAGCAAACACGTCAAAGGTCTGAAATGATCACTCAATCAATTTATATTGCATCTGATATTTCCTTTGTTAGAATTATTGGATTACCTGTAGATTGACTGATTCTACCATCTTAGGTTGTTTGTTCCACTGCTCAAATTTTGCTATTTTCGAGAACAAATGTACACGGATCAATTCATAGCGAAAATTTGGATCAATATATAAATTGCAGTGAGGTTTCCATTTTGCTAGTAAATTCAAAATTTTTTATACAAATAATCAACTGATTTTTGCGGTAATAAAACAAAATTTTCAAAATTATGAAGTTAGTTACCTACTTAATCAAATTAATGCTTTTAATTGATCCCAACACGAAGAATTAGCATTAACAGTAATCTGGCTTTTGGTTTTAATTAGAAGGAAGGTGACTTGGTCTTGAAAAAGGCTACAGAGTATGGAGCAGTTGAGATATGGATGAATGAGCGAGTCCGAAGAGCCTGTGCAAGCAGTTGTGCTGATTTTGTATATGGTTTTCTAGAGGTTTTGCTCGTTTGATATTTCTTTTCATATCAACCTACAGTACATTTATAATTGAGTTATTTCAGAAACCCATGCCTTTATGATCATGGTGCCCTTCTTAAATGATTGTAGGGTTCCAAGAAGAAGGGAGGTGAATATTGGCTCATATGGCGGTATGAAGGGAAATCAACACTCGCTGATCTGATGCAAAGCAAAGATTTTCCCTACAATGTTGGTACTTCCTCTCATTAGCCTCGTTTTACCTTTCTTACGAGTATATATTATGTTGTGGGATTGTTGCGTGGTCGCAGGAATTCCTTTCCTCATTTAAGATGGGTGTATTGATCATATTTGTGTTAGGGAGGTTGGGAAATGTTTCCTTGAAAATTGTCATTTAGCGTTCTAGAGGTTTTGAGCTACTCCATACGATACTGACTTCAGATAAAGCTGATATATAGCATTTGTTCAAACCGGGGATCATGAGCAAAATTCTCGTTCTGTTTATAGAACATCAAATTATTTTTCTGATGAGAACCCAATGATGTGGGGTGTTTCTGCTCTCCTGATTCTGCTCTTTCATTGTGCATCCTGGAGGGGCCTTCTTCTTGGAAATAACTCATATTGAAGCAGCCTAGCTCCATCACAACTTCCATGCAGCCGATGTAGTTTCTTCTATCAATTCATTGACCACTGGATAGGTAAAACATGACCAACATTCTTCTGTAGTGTAGAATGTAGCACATAAGATCGATAACTGAATATGGAGCTGTTCCGCCTTTTCACTTGACCAGACAATGGAGTTAATGTGCTTCTTCAAATTAGTATTCATGGCTTGCCCTCTGTGTGAGAAACAATCCATGCATAATGGTTGATGTATTGTCATCCTCTAGCTAAAAATTGTCACTTGAATCCAAAATGTGGTAAGACGGCTGCTTAGGTGATAAAGGTTGGATGACCTAAGAGGCAAAAATGAAATATCATTTGAACTTCTAGCAAGTTTCAAATATAAATTTCACCAAATTGTCATTTGTTTGGTCCAAATAGCTTCCCTGGCATTAGTCGTCTGATTAGGCTTCTTCATGGAAACGCTAGCACAGAGACTTAGGAAGCCACAGTTCCTTACTAGCAAAAGGAGGAAGAGTAATTCAAACAGGAATATAACAAAACTTGTGGTGCAATGTTGCAGTCTAGTCATTGTCACATTAAAGAAATATCGAGCACTTCATTTGTTCCGGCAGGCGATTTTGAGTAATAAATCCAAAAGCCTATATGGCATTTACAAGTTTAAAGCTTTTACATTAGTTGATCATGGAGTTGAACTTAGTTAACATGGTATTGTCACTAAATTGAACTGGTTATATTGACAACTCATCAGACAAAACTTGTCCGCTTCTTAGAACAGATTAGGCAGTTATAAAAGATGAGATATTTTGGATTGCCAACACTTGAAAAATGCTTGACTCGAACACTTGACAACTTATCTGACCATAACCTCTTGTGCAAACTTGTTATCGGGAAAGCCTAACAAGAATAGTAATCCTTGAAAATAATGTTTACTATTTCTTGGACCATTTCTCATATTGATCTATTAGATTGTGTAGTAGCACATAGAAGTGATTATTCAAGTTGCTAGGTTAACAATTTTCTTATGTTACATATGATCTTAAGGGTTTTAATTTAAGCAACTAGAATTGAATCAAAGGCAATTAAACAGAGCTTTGTTAATATAACCTTTCAACCCAAAGTTATAATATCATATTTGATATATGAATTTTGGTTGATTTCTTAATTAACCACTTAAACTTTGGGATTATTAATTCCAATATCTAATTGAACTTTTTAAAGTTAGCGCTACACGTGTTTACACCATATGAAACTGTTTGCCCAGTCGGCTTTTCTTTTTTGCCCCCTTTTTTAACACATTATGAACTATCATGTGTCGTCTGTTTGGATTGTCTGTTTTTCATCTGTATCTGTATCTTTTTTAAAATGATATGTGCAAAATATATCCGATTTGCATCTATATTTTATCTATATTTGTTCTATTTGATTTTTTTATGAGAACTGTCAACTTTTTTTTTTATCTATATCTATTTCTTAATAAATAATTTGTTAGAAAAAAGTTTAAAAAAGTGTTTGTATCTGCCGGAAAAAAGCCAAAATAAACAGACCCTTAAATGATTACTTTGATAAAGATACTTTACATGGGATACAAATGATATCTCACAAAGCTAATATAAGTGGTAGTCTATAATTGTCAATAGATTATACATTCTGGATGGAATATTTTCATCAAAATGGTTGCTTAGGACAAGTGATAATATATTATTAGTCAGAGAGTCCATTGGATGAACAAGTCAATATGAAGTTAGCATAGATAGTGTAGATGACATCGAAAAGTCTAATCATATACCAAAACTGACAATTTAAAAGTTCAGGTAATCAGCTGAAAAATTGATCGAAGTTCAAGTATCAAATACAACATTGCCCGAAATCCAACTGCTGCATGCTTACCCTACCATCTATTAAATTAGATCACCTTAATATATATGTTTTCTACAATAGCAGCATATTCATTAGCTCCAGTACTTGATGTTCTGCTATTCTAAATTTGTGATGACGTGCTCTTCTATTCATCTTGGGTAAACCAGGAGTTCAAGTCTACTAAAATAGAAGCTAAACAATGGGACTGCATCTATGCTTTTTGGGGAAGGCAACATAATCTTTGACTAAAGACAACAGAAAATAGAAAAAGCACTTGTAGACTTTAAGTCCAGTGTTACACAACTTTCTGCTTCAACTTTACTATGTGATATATTTTACTTGTACTAGTGAAAATGGCACACATATGAGAATTGTCAAGGAATGATTCTGCAGATCTGTTCAATGTTAACCTTCTTGTGTTTTACTGATGTGTAATATTACCTATACTAAACTTAGGAAACTTAAAACTTTTTGATTAGTTGGCTGTATATACAAATTCAATATGGTACCAAAGTACGTTCTGCTCTTTGACATATAATAGTTAAAGATTCTTCCTTCTGGAATGTATGGACTTCTGTCTCTCAGATACATTTCTCACATTCTTATTGACTCTTCAATGACTTGTAATCTTCAAAAGGATCAAAATATTAATATATATTGTTATACTGGAAGCCCTTAGAATAGAAATGAACTTTCATACTTGATTTGAAGGTTGGTTTATAAGATGGCTTTATTTATTGTCAGGTAGAAACAATGATTCTAGGGAAGGTGCAAGACTTGTCTAAGGGGCTGGAAAGAGAGAACAGGATCATTCAAACTATTATGAGGCAGATCCTTTTTGCATTGGATGGTCTTCATTCAACTGGAATTGTTCACCGGGACATTAAACCGCAAAATATTATTTTCTCTGAAGGTAATAGAATGTATTACTGAATTGTGGATTCAGCGTATATTTGTCATACTATTATACATCATCAAAATCATATGGAGCAGATTCATCACTCTTCAATTAGTTGAGCAGGTTCTCGTACTTTCAAAATAATTGACCTTGGAGCGGCAGCAGATCTAAGAGTGGGTATCAATTATATCCCAAAAGAATTTTTGTTGGATCCAAGGTAACTCAATCATTTTACTTTGCTGGATTACTTACGAATATGGATTGACCTGTATACATTAAATGTGTGATGAAATATGAATAAGCAAGATTCTCAGATATTACGAAACCTGTTTCCAGCTTTTGCAGCCTTCATGCTGATTATAGACATCGGAAGTGAATGAAAACCAATAATAAAGTTTCAAATGATATTCGCTTGTTCTTAATGAATCCTACTGGCCCTAACTTCCCTATAAGATATCCATATGTATATAATTTGGTTCAATGATCCAGGTTCCTTCATGGATTTTGTCAGATAGCTTCATCTATTCCTCTTTTCCATTGGACATGTTTAATTATGTTCCAGGGTCCCATTAAGCAATATCCAATAACTATTTTCATTATATAGACATGGAATTAGCTCTCAGGAATCCTTTCACTGCCTACACGTCAAGGGACGTTTAAGCAGATTCTATAGTTTACCACTTGCCTCATCATTTACAGCTTTTTCTTCAGAAGGACTCTGAGTGGTTATAAATTCGAAGATGGTAAGTGGGAATTGCTGATGGGAGCATGTCACAGTTTGCTCCTCATATAATTCCCCAGACTTTGTGTTTTGAGCAAGTGCAATTCCACAATAAGATTGGGAACATTTTTATGGGCATGCAAAATAGGAATTATACAAAGAAAGATGGAAATCCTCATATTGTAGGATTCAACCTATGCCTTCCAAAACCTTTTAAACGTGTTAAAATTAGCACCACAACTATCTAATCTAAAAACTTAAAATTGTAGATATTGTGTGAGATGTTATATTTATTTTATAACATTCCTCCTCACTTGTGGATCGGGACTTTGAGTTTGGCTAAGAACATCAAGTGGACAACTCAATTTTAATAGATATTGTAACGAATATGTAGGGATTTAAACTTATAATCTCCTGCTCTGATACTATGTTAAGATTAGCACCATGACTATCTAATATAAAAGTCTGAGCTAGTAGATATTGATATTACAGGACACATAATTATGTCTTGCTAGAATGAAACCATTTTTTGTTAGAGCAAAGATTGCTGAAGAAATTGGGGGGGGGGTGGTGGCGTGGGGTGTGGGTGGGGGTTGAAGATGGCTGAAGAAAGGCGAAACATATAGTCAACCACTCCTCCACTTGCCCTCTGATTTATGTGAGTTTTTGTGTACAGTGATGGCTTCCATGAAGATTTCTAGCAGTGACAATCTTGATAATATGACAGAGATTGCGATTCATCTATTCTTTTGACAAATCCTTACCCATACACTGGAAGTTTAGAATTGTGAAACAAGAATCTTCTTAAGAAAGACCATTATTTAATCTTACTCCTTTTGTGATGAACCTATTTGTATTCAGACTTGATGATTGTCTCAGTTTAAATTGACTTGTGGTGTACAAAAGAAATGATTCTTCTTTCTCTTTCCAGGTATGCTGCTCCAGAACAATATATAATGAGCACACAAACTCCATCTGCCCCCTCAGCCCCTGTGGCCACCGCTCTTTCCCCCGTCTTATGGCAGGTGATCAGTCATCCTAAGACTAACCATATTGATTCATATCCTGTGTTTCTCTTATTCTAGGATGGAGGATACCTATCGGCTCTAATGAATCTAACATTAAGCAGATGAACTTGCCAGACAGATTTGATATATACAGTGCTGGCCTCATATTCTTGCAAATGGTGAGAAAATGATCTTTCTTTTTAATAATTTTTATGATATAGCAGTTGCACGAGAGTATGATCTGAAACTATTAGGCAAGGCATCCATGGCAGTGGGGTGAAGAAAAGATCTTCTCTTTTGAAAAGCTGAATCAGTAAAAATATATGTGAAGAATCACTTTTACTGCATGAGGGTTATATTTCTCTAGCCACTGACAATTAAGTCTTTTCTTTGTTAATTCCATGGAACAAAATTAGAGGTAATCTAAGGCCTCATTTGGTCATCAACTTCTCCTCATAAACAATTAAATATTTGGCTTGTTGGAATCACCATGTGGGGTAGGATGAAAAGAAGTAGGACTCCATAACTCTTAATTCCTTGGAAATGGATTCACTCTTCCCTTGTAGCAATTCCAAGCAATCGAAGGCTATCAGATCATATTTCTTGATTATCATACACTGCATTCTCATCAAGCTCTCATAAAAGAATGTAAAAATTTTGAATTTATGAAATTTTACTTGATGAAATAACCAAACAATGCCTGAGGTCAGAATCGAAATTCAAGGTGTTGAGAGCCATGTAGTGACATTTTTATTACGTTCTTCCTTAATTTGTCACCAAGCTCTTCTTAAAAACAAGAAGAAAATGGAATTTTATTCTAGGATTTTTCAAACATACATTACCTTGAAGTGAGCTTTCTGTTACAAACATTAGTTCCTGCATTTACATGATGAACAATTCGCTTCAAAGAGTGTAAGATATAGGAAATGCAAAGTTGTTATACATGAAAATTATGCATGTAAATATATTTCTGGAAAGGCCAGTAACATGGAAGGAGAATGCTAGATTGTGGAAAGAGGTATGCCTCCCCTAGTATTGTGGGGATATTAGATTCGGGGGCAGTTGGGTAATTTGGCAGTTCTAAAGAAGAATGCCACTTTAGTTCATCAAAGACTTTCTTTTTGGATTCTTTGTATTCTTGTTTTCTTCAAGCTGTTACAGTTGATGAAATCATTTCCTTTACAGGTTTTCCCATCATTCAGAACAGATAGTGGCCTCATTCAGTTCAACCGACAGCTCAAGAGATGTGATTACGACTTAGCAGCATGGAGAAACACTGTGGAGCCAAGAGCTAGCCCTGATTTACGAAAGGGATTTGAGCTGTTGGATTTGGATGGAGGAATAGGATGGGAACTTCTAACATCAATGGTTCGCTATAAAGCACGACAAAGAACCAGTGCAAAAGCAGCTTTAGCTCATCCTTATTTCACCAGAGAAGGACTGCTAGCATTATCCTATATGCAGAATCTCAGATTGCAAACATTTCGCGCAATGCAGCAGGACTATGAAGAAGCTGCTAAGTGGGTCATTCGGCTAATGGCCAAGTCAGGGACAAAGCAGGATGGTGGATTCACTGAAGCTCAGCTTCAGGAACTAAGAGTATGTATTGGACCATGCCTGAGAGTCGCGCCTGCACTGTAGCTTCTAATGACTGACCAAACTACTTTTCATGCAGGAAATCGAGCCAAAGAAGAAAGCAACTGCTCAAAGAAATGCTTTAGCTTCAGCGCTTCGACTACAAAGGAAGATTTTAAGAACATTGAATGAGAGTATTGATGAGCTCACCCAGCAGAGAAAGAGTTTGTGGTGGAGCCGGTGGATCCCCAGGGAGGAGTGAAGTTTGTAAATATATATACATCTTTACTTGAGTCCTCTGTAAATGTTGTTGTAGCTATCTTAACTTTTTTAATTGTTATGTCAGAGTAGAAGAATGCTTCAAGTCTGGAAACGTCTGATGTTTCTGAAATTACTTAAATTGCTCTGTATTGTTTTACACACACACTTTTGCTTCCTGATTAGCATATGCAATTGAAAATATAGTTGATACTAATTTCAAAGTGTTTTATGTGGTACTTCCGCACACCACCACCACCCCCCCAACCCCACCCCTCTTCTTCCTTTTTTTTTTTCCTTTTTCCGGTTTAAGTACCATCATGTCCGGCATTTTCCTGACTGTTTTACATCTGCTTCTTAGGAAGTACTACAATTCATACTTCTGGGAAACATCATAGAAATTAATGCACTAAACGTGTGCTTAACTGTATAACCACCACTTATCTAGTTTCAAGCTCACATAATGTTCTGACAGAGCCTATAATACACCTTGTCTGACACTAAACAATTATTCTAGGAGGACCAGCCTAGTCCTTGCTGGCTAGGCAGTCAACGCATAGCTATGTCAAGTGAAGAGCCACGATCCAATAGTACAGAAATAATGTTCTTATACAATTGGAGGAGTCACCGACTTCCTCCATTCAAGCTTCCCACAATATAATCAAGGTCTGTCAAATTTTCGATACCCAAATAAGAACACAACTGGAAATAGGTTGATCCGTACAGTTCTATTGATGATTTCACGTGTGGCATTAGAATTTGTTTAATTTGCGTAAATGCTAAGTAGGGCCTTATGAATGATTGAGGAAGAAGAAGCATCTTAGCTTCTAGTGGTAACCAAGTTAAGCATGTGGGGTGCTTTGTAAGGACTTGTTATTGAAGCTAAGGACCAAGAACAAGTACGTTGATGGTTTAACTAATAAACTAATATCATTCAAACTTCGAACCATGAGATGAATAATATAATCTTGAGTCTGCAAATATCGTTGTGAATCACGAGAACTTCACGTGCAATTCTGACCTCCTTGTGAAGTACAACCTGCCATTTTTTTCTTATTTATGTAGAGACAATACAAAGGGACAGCATAGAAAACTCAAACAATACCTGGGACACTTTGATGATAGCGCATAGAATAATTTTTAAATTGAAGCTATCTGGAGTCTATTTTAATTCTTGGAGTTGCAGCTGCAGGCACAAAACTTCATGTGAACAATTGCTAATTTCTTTTTCCTAATCTCCTATTCTGAAAATCTTAACCCGTGTTTTAACCTGTGACAATGTTTTACATCGACATTGCTAAACTTTCATAAAAATGATCAACAAGCTGCATTGATCCAATAAGATATGCTTCTTGGTTCTACTAGCAAATTCAATTTTGTTAATCAGCAATCGTGTTTATAGTTCTGATCTTTCCCATAGGTAAAATCTGCAGGCCCGGTATTTTGGATTTGAAAGGTGAAGAACCAAACTAATCCTGAAATGTGAAAGCAGAATCCTATGAAGAGCTACATTCCAATGCATAATGTCTATCTGAAAAAGAAGAAAATAAGTAAGAAAGAAGCAACAAACACTGACCTGCTCTGTTATCGATACAATTGACAGCTTGATGCAATTTTAAAGAAAGGATAAAGAATTCAATCTGCTTATTATAATAAGTGTTGCTGCAGAAGTTGTCCTAGTTGAAATAGTGTGGAACACGAGACCAAGCAAATGGTATTATAAAAGTGGTATTAACTGCAGTTTGAACTACATCTGCAAACTCAACATAAACCGAGGTTAACTTTGCAAGTAAAATCATAATGTGGAAATCTAAAAGGTTAAACTTCCTCGTGGTCGTGTTTATGTTACAATTAAAGTGTAACCACTATATTCACCTTATCCTCATACTCATATCAGCAATTAAAAGTTTAAACATGTAGATATAATATAAATTTTACATTTGTTACTTCATGCTAAGTTGCCAGCATATTGGATGAAGAATTCATTTGAATAATTCAGGTAAAATGAAGTCCGAAATTCAGGATTCAATGTCTCGTCTCATCTACCAATTTTTGTCATCATCAACAAGAACATGCAATAATTTCCGGACCACGGTCTTTTGATTACTATACTGTGCCACTACATGGTTTTGCCTCTCATAATTGCAACTCAGTGGCCCTACATGTATGGTTTTATATTTCAGTCAAAACTTATTTTATCTTAGATCAATTGATTATGAATTAGACTTGCTCTATGTGGTTTGGTGCAATTTCTTTAAGCATCTAATTAGCCCCATATTGCCTATTTCGGTGGATCCAACCAACAAATATGAACATCATCCACCCATCGTATAAAGTTTATAGGGTATTCACAAACTATTGGATATAAACTACATTATTCGTTAACATCTGACTCATTATGTTTGTGGATAGTATGAGGATATAAAGTACATTGACCAAAGCACATTCAAAGGAAAATTATGTACTTAGATTCAGCACAACATGCACCGTGGTGCACCATGGATCATCTACTCTTAAATCGGTACAAAATTTTCTTTGAAAGAGGGTTAGAATGTGAAGAAATAGATAGGTATGCCTTGTATGCACCTATAATTAGTAGCATTTTCTGTTTATCTTACAACACGTTAGATTTTCTTAAAAATTAGGTTACTCGACTTACCTATCTGCCTATTTTTCTCGAGAAGGTGATGGAGTTTTAAGTTTTTGTATTGATTGTTTAATCATTTTTCTCTTAATGTGTAGGGGTGTGGACTGCCAAGTTGTTGTGGGGTCAAGATGGTTTTGTCTGGTGGTTTAGGGGGCAGTGCACGCTCTTTCATGCCCCATAGTTGGCTCTTTAGAAGACCAATGCGAGTTAGGACCACACCATCTACCTTCTATAAGAAACCCCCTTCTCAGCCTACTCACATCACCTCAACTTCAACTCAAAACTCACAAACAAATCCTAAAAGAAAACACAAACCAAACCTTCCCATAATCATAAAAATTAAACCATGAAGATGATGAGCAGCCCAAGCATTGGTTCCTCAAAGAGGAGGATTTCGAGTAGGGGACTTGGAGGAGTCCTTAGAGAACAAAGGGCCAAGTTGTACATCATTAGAAGATGTGTGGTCATGCTTTTGTGTTGGCATGACTAGTAGACTAAGGCTACATATATATAACTTGTGGGCATGAGGATTAGTTTTGCTTCTTCACTTTCTTCCTTTTTCCAATTTTTTTGGTGGAGTTGTAAATAGTAGAGGCGGCAATCAAAAGTATTGACAAGTTTTGTATCAGTTGTTGCAATGTACATGAATGGAAAGTTAATCTTAAAGTCAATTCAGTTCAATCTTTATGTTCTATATTCTTCTTGATTCAACTTTTTTTCCTTCTATTTTTAAGATAAAGACAATATCAAATTTCCTCACCCTAAAATTTGATACTTCAGTTGCTCTAATATTAAACATTCATTGACATGGTCTCACACTTCCATACGAAACATAAAAGTTAGTCATTGGTACATTTGGTTCATCTCATAAGAGTGAAATATAAATTTATTCTTTCATGGCATATCTAGTTTTATGCTTAAATGGTGGAATGATTACTTTACAAAATTGCTATTATTATGGAATAAAAATTTAATATTTTTAAGCATACATTCATATTTACTCATGAGACTTATATTAACTATAAGAACTACATTTTATTTTTCTATTCTATTTATTAATTAAGAATTACCATTTCATTCCCCCCTATTTAATTCTCAAACTTAGACTTTGAGGTTTGAGGTAGATGAGAAAATTCCATTGTTCCTTGTAGTTAAGTTTTATAATTTGTTATTTCTCACTAATATATACCCTAACTCCAAAATTTCAGTTTATTTCATACAGAAGTTCAATAAGTGGTCCATCATGCATCATATAATGGTATAAAACATGGATAAACAAATCAAATTTACGAATATTAAATGAAATTTCTTATTCTTTAGTCAAAAGGGAGGGCTCATAACGCTAATCTTCTTTTGTTTCTGGTTTCCATTTTTATAGGAAAATTAGAACTTGTTGCACTGAGCATTAGATAAAAAGGTGATTTGATGACCCAAAAAAAAAAAAAGATAAAAGGGTGATTTATATTTTGAGATTAGGTTTAACTATAAGCCGGGTTTTGGTCGAATGTTGATCATAATTTACAACCATCGTGCAATAAACGAATGGCATTAAGATTCTGATGTCATATTTGCTTTTTTAATAATATGGTAAGATACTAAATTAAAAAAAAAATTTGTAAATCAAAAGTAAAATATTCATATAAAAATTCAAATTAACAATTTTGAAAGGATTTTGGGCATAAACTTTGAAAAATAAGATGCTGTGTACATCTATATAGAACAAAAATAAGAGTGTGTTTGTAATTTACCATAATAAAAAAATCTAATCATAAGCTCAAAACTTATAATCGTGATATATATATATATATATATATAGTTATTTCAATATTTATAACTATCTTAAATATAGGAATAGAATGAAACATAAAATTGTGATTACAAAGAGGAAAAAAAAAACTTATCTTTTCAATAATTTTATCATATTGTCGCAAAATATTGGGTATATATTTATCAAATGAAAAAATGTACACAATGAATTTGCAAAAGATATAGGATATATATGATCTGTTTTTCATCTGCATATGTATGTGTATCGAAATGATATGTAAATATATCCAATTTGCATTACATTTTATCTATATTTGATTTATTTGATCTTTTAATGAGAACTGCTAATTATTTTTTATCCATACTTATTTCTTCATAAATAATTTATTAGAAAAAAATTAAAAACAACGTTTATATCTGTAATCTGTCAATAAACAAACAGGCTTTATTTGATAAATTTCCCTTATCTTCTACGCAGGACTTGGTACATTCCACATATCATATCATAATCGTCCTACAGTCAAATGATAACCGTGTCCAAATCAGACCTAACGAAGCTTGAGTACTATTAGCATATGTTCCTAGCCATCCTAATCACTCTCTTAGCAATTATCCATTTGGACAATTACAGAAGTTTACATCAAATATCTTATCTACTACTAGTACTGATTTTTATGTCTTCAACCAAACGACATGAAAACATTTTGGTTATATCCAATGTATGAGATAATGTTAAAAACATGCATCTTAATCTTTAAACAGCCCCCCCTCTAGTTCGTTTTGGTTGCAGGCAAGAGCCAGACCCTTCTCGACCTAAAGAAAACAAAAAGAATGAGAGGGACCGAGGCAACACCCTTTAATTTAGTTACAGACAAATCATATGTTTGCTGGCTGTGGGGCCTCTAAAACAATGGATTTTACAATCAATGCTTATGTTCATGTTCATGTTCAACCCCCACCCCCCCCAAATGCACCTCGTGAACATGTGAAGAAGTTTTTGCTCCCGTTTATACCTGAGACAAGGAAAAGAGGAAAATATATATATATATATATATAATTACAAAAAAACCACCTGAAGAGATAAGTTCTTTGTTTTTGGTCTAATTTGTCTCTTCAAGAGATGGTTTAACTTACAATATTTTGCAGTTTTTGTTGCACTTGTTTAGTCACCCCAATTACAACACATTTACAATCACTTGTCAAAACAAGATGAAAAGCAAAACATAAAGCATTTACAACTACTTTAGGCACTAGTTTCAACTACTATACTTGGTTATAATCATATACCAATAACTTTACAATGTTTCCTTTTCACCATTTACACAACATCTTTTAGTAATAGAACAAGTAAATCTAAAAGAACAATGTAATAAATATTTCACTAGCAACATTTATTATGTACAAGTACAAAAAAAAAAAAAAAACGTCAACAAAGTTACACATGAAATCTCTCAATTGAAAAAAAAATGAAAAACTAGAAACTACTGGATTTATCTTTTCCCCATCTTTGTCCAAGTGAATGTTTGCATTTCCCTTGGTTATAGATGAGGCTAGAGATGCTCCATGAGTACTATATCTAGGTTAGTGATTGGTGTGCCATCCTAATCTTCTCCTAGTAGGCTATATTAATTGCTTAAATTCATGGGGATGAGATTTGGCTCAACCTGGGTAGGTTCCTTGCATGCCTATATCATTTAATTGTCCTTTTGGTTGCCTCTTATACAAAGCCTGAGGTGTTTAAATACTTGCTATGGAGCTCTCAAGCTAGGGTATCTATAGAGGATCAAATATGATGATGAAGAACTTGACTCTTTTGTCTGAATTGGTATAGGTGATGACTCATCCTTGATGTCTCTTGTTACATGACCATGGCCTTGTTTTGCCTTTGCCCCCAAAACTAACCCTAGGCTTGTCTTCATGGCCTATGACTACTAGCTTGTGCTTGGCTGAGGCAGCATAGTATCATCACCGCTATCATCATTGAAATAGGTGTCCGGTGGTACTAGGTATTGAAAGGTGATGCCTTTAGATTATTGCATCACCTTGGTAATCACTAATGCCTTAGATAAAACGTCATCATGTGTCATCAGACAATTAGATGAAGTCGACTTACAATGAATCACAAACAACAAGATAAAAATGTAATGTAAAAAATAGTAGAAAAATAACTTTATAACACTACATTAGACTTACCATATGGCTTAGTATTACATCTATATGACCAAAGAAGTGTTGGGTAATCCCTCAATACCATGGTAGGTAGTCAGGAGAAGTCCTAGGAGGAATATTTGATAGTTCCACAACGTAGTCTTGTCGATCATCCCACTTACTATCAACGTTGCAAGCTTAGTAGCCTAATTCCCACTCAATACACTTGCATAGGTCAAGCTCTCATATCTAGCACAAGGGTAGGGATACCCTGGAATCTACCAAATTGTCGAAACACATAATCTGGATGGTAATTCTCTACAGCATGGAAGCATACGAGAGGCATGCGGGCATGCCATAGCCACCACCCGCTCAACATTATGTTGGCAATGTATCCATATCATGTGTGTATGGCTCCTAGATGGTTTGATAAATTTCTATGTTACTTAGTAGGGCTGTACAAAAAAAAAAAAAAAAAAAAAAAAACACCACCAAACCATGAATTGCATCGGACCGAACTGAAATTACAATTCTTTTTTGCAACTATTCGGTTCGCGGTTTGGTTCGGTGAATGACAAACGATTTGCGGTTCTGTTTGAAACCCTAAACAGAACCGTATGGTTTGAGCCGAACCGAACCATTTTACATTTTTTTTAAATTAAACATATTATTTTTACTCTTGATTGTTTCATTAAAAAATTAATTGTTTTTAAAAGTTGTGATTTAAATATGTATCATTCATGAGAATAAAATTAGATTTGTCATATTATATTTTAATTGTTATGTTCTCTATAAATAAGATAGATTCTAGATTTTAGCATATAGTATTCTAACTTATGAAAAATTTTTCCCTTTATCTTACTAATTACTCTATTATTTAATTAGTTATTGATTTATATAATTGTTAATATGTTAGTTAGAAGCATATAAAATTAAATATTGTGTCTTATATTGGGATAAAGTCTAATATATCATTATAGTTCAAAATAATTAAAAAAAAATAAGACTAGTCACTATTGTAATTTTATAATGGATGAAATCCTTCATTCCTATAAGTTTTACATGTTTATTTGGTTAATGGGTAATTTTAAATATTGTTGTTTACATTTACATTAGTGATAAGAAATATGTAATTGAAGTTTTTTTATAGAATATATTTTTTATTTTATGAATAAAAATGGTTTGAATCACAAATCGAACCATACCAAACTATTTTTTTTTGTTCGAAAAAATTACAAACCGAATCATATAGTTAGATTCGAATTTAAAAGAAAAACCTAACCGTAAAATATGGTGCTGTTCGGTTTGAGGTACAAACCAAACCGAACCGTACTGTGTATACCCCTATACTTAGAATTAATAGAAAAGGTGACGTTGATGAAAAACAAAATAAAATGTAAATTTCATTTTATTTTATATTAATTAGATTATATATGAATTAATTTTTATCTTTTGTATAAAGGCATAACAAATGGATGGACAATTACATGAATAATGTGATGTTTTGGTAAAACATGATAAAGGGATAGATCATTGGATTACATAGTAGCTTTATCATGTTTGGATTTATTAGAAATTACTTTTAAATATAAAATCTTTCCCTTTCCTTGTAAAATAATTTCTTGGAATATTGAGTTTTATTTTAGTTTATAAATAGATAAAGCTGTAGTGGATATAAATTATGGATAATAATACATTGATTAAATAAAATTATTTTTACAATTTTTATGGTAACTTCTTTCCAACAATTATGAGAAGCTATCAAAAATTGGTTTTGTGCTATGATTTATGAGACTATACAACTCAATAGTGGTAGTGTGACCATTATCAAATTAATTCCAAGTCTATCAGTATATATATGTGTATATATAATAGGTGTATTGTTTCGTCAATCATTAAAAAAAATGAAATACCCCAAACTCTCACCTAGTTAATTAGAAATGGTTTAATTGAATTATAGAAAAGAAATAGACAAATTGAGATAATTAAATTAGTAAATAAGTTAAATGGAGGTTTGCGATTTTAAATATTCTTTTTATTTATATTTATTCCTTCTTTAAATCGATTTGATAAATCAATCTATTTAATTTATTTTATAAAATTCTTTTTCTGAACAAACTCCTCTCGTATCTCATTCAAATTCTTAAATTCCTAAACAAATATTTTTAAATATTTAGTAAAGTTTTAAACCTTCAAATTTTAGTTAACTTTGATATTACTAAATCTTTATAATATTTGAAATCAAATACTTATTTAAAAATATCAGTTTTAAACTCGAATCCAAATTAAATATAAAAATTTCATTTTTAAGCTTTTGAAATGTGTTTTTATAACAAGTCATAAATTTATAATATATATATGTTCTCAAATTATTTTCTAATTATTTATGGTACTAAAAATAATTATCAGAAACATTTAAACTTAATACCCTATTTTATAAATATCCTTTAAAATTTTCCTTTATCCTTATGTCTCTCTCTCTCCTTACAATTATGTGGCTGCTCCTTTTTCTCTTTTTCTCCATCGGTTTCTTCTTCTTCTTTTTCTTCTTCTTTCACTTTATCTTCAAAATCAAGCCCACAAATCTCTATTAAAACAAGAATTGACAAGGAATCAAGCGAGGAAAGAAGAGTAGAGAAGAAAAACAAGCTTGAAGTGTAGAGAGATCTCAACAATGCATGTGTTTCTAAAGGAGATAAGTGTTATTTCTTTGTCATCTTTATTGTTTACTTTTGTAATTGGTAAATTGATGTTGAAATAAGTTAAAAGTATGTTTATATATGTATTTATTGGATTTATGGTTGATGGGAGTTGGGATTGTGATGAAGAAGATGATGAATCGTGAAGTTGGGGTTTATTGGAATGATTTCATGTTTGATGTATATGACGAGGGGAATTTGTACTTTTGATGTTGTTTGAAGTGTATTATATGTTATATGAATTTTTTATAATGTTTAGGTTGTATTAGAATATATAAAAGTTGATATATTGTGTAAAGGAAACATGAAAAATGCGAGGATTGCTGTAAAAAAAAATTTTCCCACATCAACCCTACCTGGTGCACAGGTGTGCACGAGCTTGTGCTAATCAAAATAAGCTCTCATATCACTTTTTCAACCTCTGTCCCACCTTGTACACTGGTATGTATGTGGCCGTGCAGGTCTTAAAACCTTGAAAAACTCCTCTCGGGTCACTTTTTAGTACCCTACACAGCCTCGAGCACGGCTATGTACCAGGTCGTGTACTTTCTCTATTTCGTAGCTTGATAGTAATTTGTCCATAACTTTTTCATCTGACTTCCAATTGAGGTGATTCAAGTTGCATTAGAAAGATCAAAATGATATCTACAACTTTTATGTTTTGAGTTTTTACAAATTAGAAACTTATCTATGCTTAAATTTTAGTTCTTTCCAGCTGTTGTGTTTTTCCTAAACAAAGTCAAAACTTGTTTTTGCTTTCTAAATGTTTGTTGTTAAGTGTAAATATATCTTTTTAAGTTAAAATGAAATAGCCATGAATTTCCTAATTTACATTTTATAAATGTGTTATTGAAATTATATATGATTTTGAAATGTAATATATGTAAATTATGTTGATGCATGAATAATGAGTTGAGTTGTTGTTTTAAAATAATTAAATATTTTAGAATGATTAAATATTGAGTTCATGATTTTTTAAGTGTATTAGAATGTATGAAATATGATTGGAATAAGTTAGATTATGCATGTAATTATATCAATGTATAGCAGAAAATTTTATCACAAATAAAGCCAAAGACCACATTTAATTAGTCAAAAAATAAGCTTCATTAATTAGCTAAATCCAAGCCAATTAAAAGACTTAATTAGGGCAGCCACTAAAGTCAACCAAAGGGATAAATATTAACTTTTGAAGTGCAAAATTCACTCAAAATTTTCAGACCACCATTACACATGCCAAAAAGTTTCAAAATCTCATTTCTAATCCCTCAAAAGCTCTCCTATGTTCATGCACAACTAAACCCTTCATTCTCTACAACTTAAACCGACAAAGGCTTGTAACAAGATCATTAAACCAAGGCTCCAAGTCCATATGGTAAGTGTATTCTTCTTGCCTTGTTTGTATTTAAGTTGAATTTTTGTTATAATAGGGTTTATGTGTTAATTGGTGATAGAATGATTTTGTGCATTGATGGTAGTTTGAATAGAATTATATTGCTAGATGAGTTGTAGTATATGTTTTATATGAATTTTGACATGTGGGGATGATTGTGTTGGGATGGCTTAAGGGTTGAGTAGTGTTAGGGCATGTTGAATTGAAGTGTAATTGGTATTTGATGATTAGAAGTGAAGTTTGTGTTGTTTGAATGGTGTTTAGAACATATAACAAGTTTTGGGAAACTTGGGATGAGTTTAAAGAAGATTCAAAGTGTAAAAGTTTATAAAATGTTGTAAAGGAAAACAGAGGAAGTAAAACATTTTCGAATAAGTCTGTTTTTGAGTGTACGCCGGCATCTGGTACTTCAACGTTGTCGGCTTAGAGGCGGTGTTGAAGGTTTCATAACCTATTTTCTTAAAGCCGTTTAAAACGTTGTCGGCTTTAGTAAAGAAAATTGGCCAGTGTTGATTTTTCAAATCGTATGCCGGCTATTAGGGTTCCAATGCCGCCGGCTTAGTGGCGGTGTGGAATGCGAACAGAATCAAAATATTTAACGCCAGACTTTAAGCCGCCGGCATAGTTTCCTACGCTGTCAATGTACATGGATGCGCTGCCAGTGTTGGGGGTATCTACGGGCGTGGATCAATCCCGTGGAACTCTTAAAATTTTTTGAAAATTTGGAGTTGTAGTGTACACCGGCTCAAGGCCGCCGGCGTAGACTAAAGGCTGCCGGGTATCCTTGAATGCTACTAGTGTTGGCAAGTGTCGAGTTTTAGTGCATTGTGCACCGGTTTAATGCCGCCGACATTGAGGGCCGGCGTGTCCTCTGCAATTTTCATTTTCAAAAACTTTCTCTAATATTTCCCAAAGCTTGATATATGATCAATTGAATATTTGTTGTATGTTATATGATATAATATGATGTTTAAATGCTCTGTTATGACTTAATAGTAATTTATTTGAATTTTTTTTATTAATTATATTTGAAACTAGTTAATTAGTGCTTAAACTAAGTGAGAAATTCGATATTATCTTGTACAATGATAGATCTTGCTCTGCCAACCCCATTAGTTCTCGAGCTATTACAGGTACGCGGTAACTTGCTTGTTTCTTTGCTAGGATAAGCATCATTCAAAGTTACTCTAAATTAACAAATTTAATAATTGTTTGTTGAGTGTCTTTATACCGTTGAATCTGGTTCGAAGAGCAGTAACCTTGCTCAGATTAGGGGCATGGTAGTTTTAGGCACTTAGACCACCCCTGTCATTTTGATATGAATTTCATAAGTGGTTTAGCGGGTAATCGATACGGAATTTGGTATCGGTATAATATTTGCTTATTCTTGAAAGGATGTAGTATAATTTAATCCAATGTTTATGGGAACACTTGAATTAAGTGATATTATGGATTGAGTTAAGTAAAGTTGAGAAACGGCTAGAAACCCTAAATGAGATTACTTAATCGTTATGGATAAATTTATCTAGGATGGTATGAGTCTTCGAGATACTTATATCAACCCCCTGAGTAGGGGTGGGCAAAAAAATCGACTAAACCAAACCAATCCATAATCGAACCAATCCAAACTGAAAATATGGCTTTTTTCATGGTTTGGTTTGAAAATTTTCAAATCCGAATCAATCCGTAAATTTATGTTTTGTTTGGAAGGTAAACCAAACCAATCCGTAAAACCGAACCAAACCGTTCTAGAAAAATATAATAATATTTTATTATATATTTATATGATTTCATTTGATATTTATTGTTTGGTGAATATTAATTAAAATCAACTTGTTCTTTTTATTTTTTTTTAAGCTCATGATATGTAATTTTTTGTTGATGATGAACCATTGTTTTTTTTTAATAGCTTTTAACTTTGTAAAATATGAAATTTATTTATTCAGTTATAAACTTTCATTATGTATTAATTGTTTAATATATTTTGTCAACTAATCATTTTATTCATTGATGAACTTTGTTGATAGATGATTTTTTATTTTAGCTAAATTATTGGTAGATAATTGACATGATGGTTATATTAAAAGTCATAAATTATGACTTACTACGTATTGGTTAGTGAATGTATTTTATTGGTGGATAATTGATTTTATAGAGAACTATAGATTAAAAGTATGATGAATTTATACAGTATTTTGTCGTGGTTTATAATATCAACTTTGTAAAATGATATAAATATTTAAGAATCTACGTAAATATAAAAAAAAACTAGAACAAGGAAAATTTTTAGTTAGAATTTTGATTTAAACTGTAATCCAAACCGTTATTTAATGGTGTAAAAAATTTATAATCTGAATCAAACCGTTACTTAATGATTTGGTTTGGGATGAAAAAAAAAAACCAAACCGTAAATTATGGTTTGGTTTGGTTTGGTCTTAGGAAAAACCGAACCAAACCGATCCGTGCCCACCCCCACCCCTACCCTGAGCATCATGATGCGTTACTCAGGATCCCCCAGTATTACGGGCTATGTCGGAAGGTGGGGCTGCCTAGTCTGTATGAACAGTAGGGACCACTCAAGGAGGCAGACGTGATACTAGATCCTTGATGTCCGGAGTTTGAATACTCCTATGATGTATGACTAACTAAAAATTGAATAATAAATTATTGGTTGTTGCATTTTGCATTTAGCTTAAGCATATGTGAATCACTTTACATTTGTATTTGTTACTTGCATACTGGGCCTTTGGCTCATATTTTAACAATTTCAGGTGATGAATCCGACAAGTTTTACACGAGTATAGGATATGGAATCGATTTCGAGGATTTTCTTGATGATTTGGAGGACTAGAGATGACCTTAGACTTGATGGGATCCTAATTTTGTAATAGCCTAGTTATGATAGCTCTTGTGATAGTATTTAAAGTTCTAATTGGATTATATGTGTAATTTTATTAAGGCTTGTAAGAAACCTTTGGTTGTAATGTATATATATATATATATATATATATGTACTTAGCTATGTATGACTTGAGTTTATTTCTTTTGTGAATATATGTTAGTGGTGTAGTATGTTTTGCTAAAATTCTTGAAAAACTATGGTTTCTATTATATTAACTATATGAAATTAGACAATAATTCCTCAAACATTTCTTTTAGACAACCTTGCATATAATCCTATAGATTATATGTGGTTGGGGAACTGTTATCGCCTATCTTAATTATAGGAGTGATAGGGGTCCTTACATAAAATGAGATAGATATATGATATTTGATGTGTTATATGAGTTGACTGATATAATTAAGCATGAATTAAGTGGATTTGTAGATTTCATAAATAGTTGAATTAAATATAGAAGTTAGTTATAAAATGAACTTCGCTAAAAAACATAGGTTCGACTTGATTAAATAAACTTGAATAAGTTGAAATGAATTAGATTGAGTTAGTTTAACCATCGTTGACTTAGTTTTTGAATTAAATGATTAAGGTTAATTAATTTAGCTAAGTTCAAGTTAATGTAAGCTCAAGTTGACATGAATCCTATATGTGTAATGAATTAGTAATGAATCTAAGTGCAACTTGACTAAATAAACTTTATTAAGCTAAAATGAGTTAGATTGTTTAAGTTTAATCAACTTGACTTAGTAAATGACTTAAATGACTAATTCTAATCAATTTGGCTAAGATTAAGTAAAAATAAGTTTAATATCTAAAAATTGGATTAGAATGACATGTTAGAGAGATCCTTGAATATAACGAGGAGTATCTTGTTTTAAATGTTTGTTTGCTTTAGAGATTAATGTTTTTGTATATGAGTTCTTTGTTAAAGTCTTTGTAATAAGATATGATAAATGAAGTGAAAAAAAATACTTTGACAGACAAAGGAGAACTATTCATATTTTGGCGGGGCGATATTCGCAGCCATAACGAGGTTCCTATTTAGTATCTGATCAAATAGGGCTTTAATAAAATAAGTTTGAGATAAGTGGATTAGTAGTTTAAGTTCTTATATGAGTTTAATTTCTTCAAACAATGATGGAGATCTAATTTATCTTTTGAGATAGACTTCTAAAATACCTTCTAAGGCTTTTTTGGATTTTATATTCAAGGTACACAGTAACTTGCGTATTGAATGTTAGGATAGGCATCTAAAATAAATTAAGAACTTAAACTTGACTTAATAATTGATGAGTGTTAGTTGTCTATTACGCCGTTGAATCTGGTTCGGGGAGCGGCACCTTGTCATGATGCAATGACACAATAGTTTTAGCGCTTATGCCACCCCTATCATGATGCAATGACTTTCATAAGTGATACGACGGGTATTCGATGGGATTATTGGTATCGGTATAATATTTGCTTATTCTTAAGATAAAATAATATGATTTAGTTCAATATTTATAGGAACAATTGAGCTAGGTGATATTATGAATTAAATTAAGTGAAGATGAGAAACGACTGAGAACCCTAGATGAGACTTTTTTCATTTATGGATATATCATCCACGAGATATAAGTTTCCGAATAACTTATATCAACCCCCTGAGTATTAAAGTTACTCAGGATCCCTCCCCCCAACCCCAATATATCCTTATTGTTCAGAGTCTAAACACTCTTGTGATGTTTGACTAATTAAAGATTATATAATAACTTATTGATGTTGCATTGCATTTAGCTAGGCTCGTGTGCCATTCCATGTGTGATTGTGTTACTGTGTATTGAGCTTCAGCTCATTATTGTTATTGTTGTTCTTTTTACAAGCGTTGCTTGTTGTTGATGAAGTTGAGTTGATGTTGATGTTTGATGATGGATGATTATGATGATGATGGTGTTGATTTTGTTGTGTTGTCTTGGGTTTGGATGCTTCGGTTGATGCGGGGAGGAATGGTGGATGAGTGTTTGAGTTAGGGGCGTGATTTATTTCAGTTGTTTTTATTTCTTCTTTCTGTTTTAAGAGCTGAATTTATATTTTAAGTTATAATATTTCTTAAAAGAGGCTTATTGGTGCTCATGTTTTGTAACTAAGCTTTTGTAAAACTTTGTTTAAGTAAAAGTTCTTCCACTTGAGTGATTGGAAGTTTTGAAATATTTTTATTTAGAAATTGTTTTATGAAATTGACTTTCCGCTGCTAAATCCAGTTATTTGAAAATCTAATTAAACGATTTCATAACCTAAAATTGAATAGTAATGTTCAACATAAACAAAATCTTTTAAGGAAAGTCTTAGCATGTAATACTTTAGAATATTATACATAGCGGTAGCACCTTAAGTTAGTTAATTAATCGAATTAAATATTTGGGGCGTTGCAATAAAGAAAGAAAAGAAAGCACATTTTCTTTATTTTGTAATATTTTCATAGCAATTTTATAGCTTTTACATATTATTCTATAAGTTTGCGTATTTTCGTCAGTCTCTTGATTTTCCATTATGCTATGCATCTTCATAAATATAACTAAATCTTGTGTTAATGATGATTCTCAAAGAGATTTAATGGCAACAAATGGGGATGTAATCGGGACTGGTTTTACAAAATCCGAACCCATTACCTTTTAGGTTTCTCAAAACTCGTCCCAAACTCAAAACCCGCCATATAGACCCTATAGGAAATCTGAACCCGAACCCGATTAGCCTATAAATATTTTAGTTTTAATTATTTTACGTTTAAAGTTATCTAAAAAACATTTTTTTCTCATAACATATATACCCACTACTAATGGAAAAAAATTTTTCTAGTAATATTTGAGTATATAATAAATCATTCTAAATCTATTTTATATTACCTTAACATTTCAATGACTTACCATGATTAATTAAAATGAAATATTATAAAAAAAATGAATGCTTTATAATTTTAAAAATTCATATATCCATTTATTAAATTGAACTATAAATTTAATAATGCATATATCATTCATTAAATTGCACTAACACCTAAAATAACTAAAATACATAAGCTTAAAACTAATTTGATTTATAATTTATTAATTTTTTCTTAGCTTCTTTGGGTTCCCAACGGGTTTTATATTGCCTCATAACTCGATTAAAAACCCTATAGGGTTTCATATGTTGTCCTAAAACCCGTCTCAAACCTTTTAGGGTATTTATCAGACTGAGGAGATTGGGTGCCCTATAAGAACCTGTCCTAATTACATCCCTAGTAATGAGAGAATGGGAGGAAGAAAGCTTATTCTTTTCTTTTATTCAATTTTTTATTATAATGTAAATAAATTTATATTCAATAAAACATTAATTAATTTAATAAAAGCGGTTAAATCAAAGCCTGAAGTCTGACATTATATTTTGCACTACAGTATGTGAGTGTGATATGGCGTTATAACCATTACATTATTATCGAAAACCAGTACACCACAAGCATTGAACACAATTCATAAATCAACATCATGTAAAAAGTTCTTGTCGGGATATTCTCCAGGAAGCTGAGAAAGTGAAGATGTGATACAACATTTGGCAGCTAATGCCACCACCAATAATGTTCCACAAGCGGGGGTGTTGATAGGATAATATGGCTCAAGATTAACACATCTCTAGAATATCATTAAAATGAATTTCTTGATAAAATGCAGTTCGGTGCTAGACAATTTCTATTTCGTATCGTTATGAATTGTTTCTATATAATTCTATAAAAATATGCGGCTTTTTTAATTTCTTTACAAGTGATATTATACATTGAATTTTAATTATGTTAATACATAGCTTTTTCACCAATAATGTAATCTCCATTGGTAAAATATATAGATATGGGTAATAATTGAAATGGTGATTTTCAAAGTAGTCACATAACTAATCACATAATTTAAAAATGAATTTATAAAATTGTTGGCTTAAAAAATCATATCTTAAAATTATATTTTTCATCCACTAAAGCAAGTTGAATTTATGATTGAAATAGGTCAATGCATGTCATATTTGATATTTGTATATACTTGCCATGTCCTTTTTGATCAAAATACAACTTAAACTTAGCATTTAAGATCCACTTATTCACAAGTCATAAGTCACTATAACCAACATGAATTGAATCAATGTAATATAATGCTCTTATTAAATAAGGTAGGATTTGGAGTACTTACAGTAAATTCTATGCTATTGAAAGCAAAGACTTTCAATATTCGAAATACTATATCAATATTGTGATGTCTAACATGGAAGCAACAATAAGTCAATAACATATTTTAGTTATTTAGTATGTAATATCTAAAGTATGAATTACATATTTTAGAATGCGATATCCAAGTTTCAAATATAGTAACATCATGACTAGAATACAAAAATAATAACATTATTCATAACATTTGAGTCTTCTTCTCACTAATATTAGCAAAAATCTGCAAAATTAATTAACAAGATCAATAAAAATAACTAGGTGTCTTTTTCCATGTAAGATATACCTAATAATGTAAAATAAATGAATTGTGCAAGAACAAATAAATATTTATACTTCCATAACTCCAAGATCACCGCTTTCTTGACATTATATATATTTATTGCAATTTCTGGAAACCCTACCGACCTAAAATTAAAAAAAATTACAATATCATTTGATAATGCTTTATCAATAGTTATACACATAAATCTTTTCATAAACCTCACTCTTCCATGCAAGAATCAGTCACATTGTCATATATTGACCCCTTTATGAATTTTAATAACACAAAAATTCAAAATCTTTTACTTCATGTTTCAATTTGAATCAATAAAACGGGTTGTCAAGTACTAATAGGACACATTTTTCAAACCTGTCTAAATATCAGTTCAACAATTCCTAGTAATACTTGTCATAAATGAAATTTTAAATTCAGGGACGCTAACCTTCACAAATTTCTTATAACCTTCATGTTCAACAAACCTGAATGGTAGCTCATTATTTATTATCATTCTACCCAATGCTTCCTTATAAGCTTCTTGATCAAATTTCCAGCAACTTCATTTAGTATCATTTGGATTTAGGCCTTTAAAAAACTTCAAAGTTGTTTGCAATTTATCTCATCTCTCATATGCACGAGTTGATTCCTTTCTTTGTGGAAACTTAGGACAATTTTCCCTTGAATGCTTCCATGACCTACAAGTGCAGGATTCACTCTTTTATTTTATTTTATTTTACTTTTTTATAATTCTTGTGACATCATATGCATGAAATTCTCCCCATTTTATTCCCCTGAGAATCATATAACTTCTCAAAATGCACCCAAGCTTCAGACCAATTTTTTTAATCCTAGAAGATGGAGTACATGAAGTACCTTGATGTGCTAACCATGTTAAAGTTTCGAGAGTAGGTTGCTTGCCCATAAAAGTATTGCCTTTTGATGGTGATGGCATAGAATTGCAAGGAGTTTCCATATAATCATCGACTGTTTCGCTTAATGCTTTCTTTTTATTCATGCAGATAAAAGCACTTTTGTTTGTCATCGTTTATTATAAACAAAGAAGTAATTTTCTATACCATATTTCACATTAAAGATAATATACTTTTGCAACCAGAACTTACATATGATCCTAAATTTATTTCTTACTGATATAATTTTAAAAAAAAATTATTCACTTTGATGCAAAAAAAAAAATCACAAATGAAAAAAAAAAAACACATCAAAGGTAATATATTTATATCAGACTGTGGGATTGTAACCATGCATCCTTGTATTGAAAAATAGGAAATTAATATTAAAAAATAATTCAATGTTAAACAAAGTACCCTATAAAAATAAATTATATATGTCGATGTGAGATATAAAATTTTACCAAATCCCATAAAAATAAAGTAAGAAAGAACTTACAAGATGACGAAAATAACAAGAAGATTGAAAATAATTATTAAAATTTTTGAACTCTTTAGTGGTGATTGCTATGTTGCTTTTGTTAAGAATGAGTTAAACTTTTGTGACTTGAATAAGAGACTCAAGGACAATTCTTTTTTTTTTTTTTTTTCAAATGGTGTTATAACCTATGGCTATAAGTAAAAAAAATTAAAAAAAAAGTACGTTTTTAGTTCTTAATGTTTTACTATTTTTCTATTTGAGTCATAAATCTAAATTTTTTTTTTCTATTTGAGTCCTTAACCCTTATAAAAGCTTACAAATGAAAACTTTATTAACGACGATAATTTTTTCTATTAAGTTTTGATATCTGACACATTTTTATTCTCTAGTAATTATCAATATGAAATTAATAAAATAATTAAATTAATATAAATTTAATAAAATAATTAAAAATAGCTAAAAAAAAACTAATTTAAAATTGTGAAGATTAAAATGAAAAAATAGAAAATTCCGTAAAAATAAAACTATTGCAAACATTTCTGATTATTTACAAAATTTGGACAACTATCTGACTTCTTATTATTATTGCCATTGCTGTCCCTACTCATCTTCTTCTTTACTTTCTTGTTGCTACTTTTAGATATCTTATCATGTCTCAATGCCTCCATTGCACCTTTCATGTCATTCAGCTTTATCTTCAACACCGACGATTATTTCTTTTTTACTTTTCTTTTCATCAGTCTCCTTTCTTTCAGGAGTTCTTGAGTGGAATTGGATTTTCCTATCATCTCTATTCTTCTTCTTTGATCCTTTAGTACTTTTGCCCAAAGGAGGAAAAGCTTGTTAGTTTTTCATAAACGAGGTCAATAATGTTCTAATTCGCAATGGCTTGGAACTATATCAGGAACTTCACCAATTCAAATTTTAAAGTCTTAAATTAATTTTTTTAATTTTTAGTTATTTTTTATTATTTTGTTAAATTTATCTTTGTTTAGTTATTTTACTAATATGAATTAATAATTTCCAACCAATGAAAAAGTGCTTTAGTGTCAAAACTTAACAGAAAAGTCTAACGTTAAAAAAAGTTTTTATTTGCAAGTTTTTGCAAAAGTTAATAACTCAAATAAAAAAAAAATAGGTTAAAGACTCAAATAGAAAAATAATAAAATATTAAGGATTAAAAATGTACTTTTTCAAACTAAAAATAGGGACCATTTGGTCAGGGACAAAAGGAAAACAATGAAACGGTGACTATTTGATTTACTTTTGATTTATACGAATATTGTTATCAAATTAACTAAGATAAATTCAAATTTATAGCTTCTCCAAATTAAATTAGAAGATCTAAAAAGTTAAACGACCTTTAAACCATATACAGGAAATAACTCCTTATTGAGGAAAAGGTTAACTTATATATATATATATATATATATATATATATATGAGAGAAGAGAGAGAGAGAGAAAGAGAGAGAGGCGCACAGATATATTATTTTGAAGACTTAAATTCTAACTTCTGACTAGGTAAAACCATATAATATAAATTATATATACATACATATATACTTGTCAAAGATATAAGAAATAATAATATATCAAATTTTATAAATTTATTATATTAATTTAATAGCAATCCTTATTAATAAATGTGAATAAAATCCACTTGGTTATATGAATATTAATTTAATTTTTAATTATTCATGGATTATATTTTTTAAATTAAATTATACATATATATTTCATAGATACATGTTATATAAAAAATAATAATAAACATTTCAGTATCAATTCAGTAGAGTTCGATCTAGTTCTTGATATAGATGTGTTTTAAATATAAAACTGTACCAAATGAAAAATGACGAAATAATTCAGTTCAATTCTGATTAAAAAATTTCAATATGTGGAGTTTGGTTATGGATATTTTCTTTCGGTTTTTCAGATTGGTTAAAAAATACTAAGATCCGCGAGCGGTACTAGTAACTGCTAGCAATGTGTACTAAATTTGCTCAAATTAGAATTATTTCATTTTTCAGTTCAGGATTATGGGGTCATAATTGTCTCGTCCCTATTTACTTCAAAATTATTGAAAGAGGTATTCCACTGTAGAAAAGAAGATTTTCCTACCGATTGATTTGATTCTCCACTTTTATACGTTAGTGCTTAAAGGCTCACAAATTAGACATGTGTCATTTCGGAAAGAAATCTCCCCACTGCTGACGCAGCGAGTTAGCGTGGATAAAACGAGAACACTCGACGAATGTATCTCAACTCACAAAATAATGTGAAATCTAGAGGAAATCCCCTCAAAGTGTATTTTCAATAATGATCATAAGTTGTTTTTCAATTACAACCCTAGCACGACTATTTATAGTCTTGAAATAAAACCGAAAAGTAAATGCTAATTAAATGCTATTATTAGCATTAATGCTAATAAATGCTATTAAAAAATAAACAACTCAAAATACGAAATAAAACCGAAAAATAAATGCTAATAAATGCTCTTTAATGCTAATAACTGCTCTTTCCGGATGTCTTCTTGGCTTCCAATCTCTCCAAGTAGGACATGGCCACCTCATCTACATCATTCTCTCCCACCTCCAAAGAACTCGACCCCGAGTTCTCATCGGGATACAAAGGAACATCATCGGGAAAGAAATGATATATATCGGACATTGAACGTCTTTGAAATGCCCATGCTATTTGGTAAACCAACAACGTAAGCATTATCATTGATGACCTTCACAATCTGATAGGGCCCATATTTCTTAGGTTGAAGCTTGCTATATTTGCCAACGGGAAAACGCTCCTTCCGCAAGAACACCATCACTTGATCTCCAACAGCAAAGATCTTCTTCGTCGATGTTTGTCGGCGGTTTCCTTATATTTGGCATTAGATTGCTCAATCTTCTTCCGGACCTCAGCCGTCACGGAATGCCAGTGCTCCGCCATGTTCTTTGCTGAAATACTAATGTCATGACCCTTGGGAAGTCGGATTAAGTCCAAGGCATGTCGAGGTGTCTTGGTATAAACCACAGCAAATGGAGACTTGCCTGTCGTTCTATGAACCGCATTGTTGTAAGCAAACTCAGCTTGAGCCAATGCAACATCCCACTGCTTCGGCTTCTCTCCACAAATACTTCGAATCAGGTTACCAAGCGTCCTATTGGTAGCTTCAGTTTGCCCATCCGTCTGAGGGTGAGCTGTACTACTATAATTGAGAGATGAGTCAAACATTTGCCACAAGGTCTTCCAGAAATAACTCAAAAACTTGCTGTCACGATCGGATGTAATGGATTTAGGTACACCATGAAGACGAACCACTTCTCTAAAGAAGAGCTTGGCAATGGCTTGGGCATCAGCTACCTTCCTGCAAGGAATAAAATGTGCCATTTTGGAAAACCTGTCAACAACAACAAAAACTGAGTCATTACCCCGCTGGGTGCGAGGTAATCCAAGGATGAAATCCATGGATAAATCTTCCCATATGTTATCGGGAACTGGCAATGGCATGTAGAGACCAGTATTTTGAGATTGGCCCTTTGAAGTTTGGCACACATAACATCGTTGTACCAATCTACTCACATCTCTGCGCAAATGAGGCCAATAGAACCTCTCACCAACTGCTAACAAAGTCTTATCTCGTCCCAAATGACCAGCCAAACCTCCTCCATGTAGATCGCGAATCAACTTCTCCCTCAATGAGGACTCGGGAACACAAAGTTGATTCCCACGCATCAAGTAACCTTCATGGATGTGAAAATCTCCACTAGGCTGCCCCTGCACACACATGCCCCAAATCTCCTTGAAATCTACATCATCCTCATAAAGTTCCTTCACATGCTCAAATCCTACTACTTCAGCGCTCAACGTCATAAGTAGATGAGCTCTTCTACTCAATGCATCCGCCACTTTATTTTGAATACCTGATTTGTGCTTTAGTCGAAATGGAAACTTTTGGAGGAATTGGATCCATCTAGCATGCATGTCCTTACTAATGCGGGTCTGACCATGTAAGTGTTTCAAGGCATCACAATCTGAATACAAAACAAACTCCCGACCTACCAAGTAGTGTTCCCAAGTTCTCAATGCTCTCACAATAGCATAGAACTCTTTATCATAAGTAGACCAATTTCTTCTGGATTCACTAAACTTCTCACTGAAAAAGGCAACCGGCCTCTTTTCCTGAGATAGAACAGCCCCAACTCCAACCCCACTCGCATCACAATCGACCTCAAATAGCCTATCAAAATCCGGTAATGCCAAAACAGGTGCACTACACAACTTCTCTTTCAAGAGCGTAAAACTACCCTCAACTTCCTCACTCCACTGAAACCTTCCCTTTTTCAAACATTCGGTTAAGGGGGCTGCTACCGTGCTAAAATGCCGAATAAACCGCCTATAAAAGCTTGCTAACCCCAGAAAACTTCGCAACTCAGTGACTGATTTTGGAATTGGCCATTCCCTTATCGCTCTTATCTTCTCATCATCGACCTGAATACCGTTACCACTAACAACAAAACCTAGGAACAGCAACTTTCTAGTCATGAATAAACACTTCTTCTTATTCGCATATAGTTTACTACTTTGCAAAACCGTCAATACCTCTCTCAGATGCATAACATGTTCCTCCTCAGACTTACTATACACCAAGATATCGTCAAAATAGACCACAACAAAGCGACCAATGAATGGTTTCAATACCTGGTTCATGACGCGCATGAAGGTGCTGGTGCGTTGCTTAGACCAAAGGGCATGACCATCCACTCATAAAGGCCCTCCTTGGTTTTGAAAGCGTCTTCCACTCATCCCCTGGTCGGATCCTGATCTGGTGATATCCGCTTCGCAAATCAATCTTTGAGAAGATCACCGCTCCACTCAACCTGTCAAGCATGTCCTCCAAGCGAGGAATAGGAAATTTGTACCCAATAGTAATTTTGTTGATCGCCCTGCTATCCACACACATTCTCCAGCTCCCATCTTTCTTTGGCGTCAACAATGCTGGCACCGCGCAAGGGCTCATGCTCTCTTTTATGAATCCCTTCTGAAGTAACTCCTGCACCTTCTTGCAATATCTCACTCTCTTTCGGGCTCATCCTGTAATGAGGTAAATTTGGTAAACTAGCACCAGGGATCAAATCAATATGGTGCTGAATGTCTCTCATGGGAGGCAAACCATCTGGTAGATCATCTGGTAATACTCCCCTAAACTCCTCTAACAACTCTTTCACACTTTCAGGCACCTCTTCAACCCTCTTCTCCTCATCAATCGCCCAAACCTCCTTCACAATTAAAGCATGCACTACTTTGAACTCCTTTATTGCATCCTCCATCTCCTTCTCAGTTTGAGTAATGGTAAGGAATGAACGCCCCTTTTCAGAGAAGCTTTAGGGCGGTCCTTTTGTTTTAATGGGAGAAGGGTAAATCGTACCCTATCTTTCTCTAATTTGTACACATTTTCTCGACCATCATGTAAAGCGTTAACATCATACTGCCATGGCCTACCAAACAACAAGTGGCAAGCATCCATATCGACTACATCGCAGTATACTTCGTCTCTATACTTACCGATGGAAAAGGGCACCTTGCATCTCTCTTTCACTTCTATCTTCTCAGCCGCTTTGATCCACCCAATAGTATAGGGATTCGGGTGTTTTTCTATAGGTAATTCCAAAGCTTTGACGGCTGCTCGCCCTATAATGTTTTCGCAACTCCCACTATCAATAATGAGATCAAATACACGCCCGTCAATCGTACATCGGGTACGAAACAATTGATGTCGCTGATTCTCCTCCTCCTTCTTAGGTGTCAACATTAGCTTTCGAACCACAAGAGCCTGCTCCTCTTCCTCATACTCTCCATATTCTTCACCTTCATCCGGTTCACAACAAATTTCATCCTCCTCATCTCTTTCTACCATGTTTATGCCTCTTCTATTAGGACATTCATTGGATCGATGTCCCGGCTGGTTACATCTATAACATTTCCCTAATGTTGGTTTAGCATAGGGATTATATTGCTTCTTCTCTTCCTTCGACTCCACCACCTTCTTACCCATTATCTTCTCTTCTTTCCTCTCAACAGCACCGCTTTGTACCTCTTGGACACCCTTGGCTTTTTCCCCATAACTCCTACTAGAACTCTCTCCTCCATAACGCCTGGTGTTATCAAAACGGTTTCCATCAAAACGGTTATTCTTCTCTTGTAACATCAGCTCCGCTTTGATGGCCATGTTCTTAGCTTCATTCAAATTGCGCAACACATGGACACCAATCTTATCACGGATCAGAGGCTTCAAACCTTCCAAGTATCTGGCAACTTGCTGGCCCTCACTTTCTCTTAAATCGTTCCTCTCTGCCAATCGCATAAAATCTGCAGTGTAATCATGAACTGACCTCTGGCCCTGGCGACATCTCTGGTATTGCTGGAACAAAATTTGCTCATAGTCAGGGGGTAGGAAGTCCCGCTGCAAGAGCTGCTTCATCCGGTACCACGTCCTCACCGGCTGCTTCCCTTCGCGATATCTCCTACTCTGCAACCTCTCCCACCAGGCAGAAGCGCCCCCCTTCAAACGACAAGCCACCAGCTTCACCCTCTTCCCTTCTGGGATCTCCATATACTCAAAGAACCGATCAATTTCAGCGAGCCAATCAATTAAAATCTTCAATGTTTAAATTCCCATTAAAACTGGGAATGTCCACTTTCAATTTAAATCGCCCTCTCCATAACCAAAACCATAATCATAACCTCTATTCCGACCTCATAACCACCCCTCCGACGTGGCGGTTCATCTTCCGGCAAAACATCATCTTCTTCTTCCGAATCATCATCGGGCATCTGAATCCTCCTATTTGCAGCCACAGGTCTGCCACGAGGGTCGCCGCGTGCATCGCCTGCTCTTGGTCGTTCCTCATTAACATTCCTGTTTCTGTTGGCATTGGGTCCCATCGCGTCGAAACGCTCAACCAGGTCATCAAGGCGCTGTTCGAAACGCCGGAATCTCTGATCCATGTCACCCAGCGCCGCTCTTTGATCCTGTAATTCGGTTCGCAGAGCTTCCAAATCCCCCACAACGTTTGGGACTTGACCGCCACCTAAACTGTCGTCGCCTGACATCTCTACAGGAATCTTTCCCGCTCTGATACCAACTGACGCAGCGAGTTAGCGTGGATAAAACGAGAACACTCGACGAATGTATCTCAACTCACAAAATAATGTGAAATCTAGAGGAAATCCCCTCAAAGTGTATTTTCAATGATGATAATAAGTTGTTTTCAAATACAACCCTAGCACGACTATTTATAGTCTTGAAATAAAACCGAAAAGTAAATGCTAATTAAACGCTATTTATTAGCATTAATGCTAATAAATGCTATTTAAAATAAACAACTCAAAATACGAAATAAAACCGAAAAATAAATGCTAATAAATGCTCTTTAATGCTAATAACTGCTCTTTCCGGATGTCTTCTTGGCTTCCAATCTCTCCAAGTAGGACATGGCCACCTCATCTACATCAACTGCAATTTAGCATCATGTTGTATTATATACATATCATATCTGTATATGTAATATATTTATATCATATTAATTTAAAAAATTTTATAAGTAAAACAATCAAATTTTTATTGTTATTAATTTTTTATCAAATATCTATTTAAAAATAATAAAATTATGATATTAAAATAATGAAAATATGATGAAATAAATAAACAAATGTATAAGAATTCGGTTTATAAATTACTCAATTTTTATTCAATTTCAATCTAACACTAACACTACTAGTCCATGAGCCTAATCAAGTTTTTATCCTTATATAAATCTAAATGAAAGTGGAGCTATGTTTGGATATTGATCTTATTTTCATTAGAACTAAACAATATTTTTTTTTTTATAATTCAAATCTAATAATTTAAAGTTCTCGAGTTTGTGTAGTATTACCTTGAAGTGGGTCCGAATTTGAATACTGAGATTTCAAATCAAGGTCAATTTAAACTAAATACTATGGCATCTTGATTGAATTCGCTCCCAAGCCTAGGTCAGACCGCAGCTTATTCTATTGCTACTAGAAAAATTATTTTTATGGTTGGTCTGTTTTTCATTTAAACCTATGTTTATATGTAATTTATATTTATATTTTATTTTTCAATTCATTTCTTAACAGAAAATTTGATTTGGACAGATTTAATACAGATGATAAACAAATACGAAACCAATAAATCAAATGTTATTTTTTTTTATTCATATTTGTATCTAATGTATATCTGTACCTAATTTTCATCCAATATGTATGATTTGTATATAAGTAAATAAATCTTTATATTTTTTTTAGCAAATACCCAACATGAAATAAATACCAAAAATACTAAAAAAAATGAACAAAACGCCCTTACAGATAAATAAAGCGTGATCGAACGAGTGAAGTAGTGCGAAAGTATGATGAGAAAGTCAGGTGAGGATTCATTTGAATTGATAAATAGTCATGGACACTGCGATAATTTCGAACCCCAATAAATGAAAATGAAAGGAACCCAAGAGACAGAACGTGAATGGTCAAATTAGACAGAGCCTTATCACACCCACGTGCGCATACCAATCTTTCAACCCCACCATGGCATATGCCGTGTTACTGTTTGATTCTTCGGGGAAAAAGGGAAAATATTAATAATAATTTAATATTTAATTATAAAAATACTATTCCAAAACATCTCCTTTTAAGAGACGGAGTGGGTAGAATTATATCAATTCTGTATATTGAAAAGACAAGTTCCACTAGAAATAGTAAAAAAAATAAAAAATTAGTAAAATAGAAATAAATATAAATATATAGAATAATGTAAAAATATAAAAAATAAAAAATATATTGAGTGTTTGTACTATTTTTTATGTAAATAAAAGTTAATTATTATCTATTCATAAATATTTAATGTATTATTGATAATAACACACTAAATTATTACAATTTAAAAATATATCTATTATTTTATATTGAGAACTATCAAAAACATAATATCATTCGTAAATAATATACAACTTCTTTTTCTTTCATTAGCTGTTAAAAGATTATTACTCTAACATAAGCGCATCCCCCTTGGCTTGATATGTTGCAATGTAAACTACAGTAAAATGACGGATAATAATTTATTTGATATTATGCCATGTGGACGTTGCCACAGTAGTCCCATGGCAATTCCACGAGTCATAGATGAATATTAAGACATTTAAGGTTTGGTACGATGTGCCACGGATCGGAATGTTATCCCCTCTTGATATTATACCAATTAGGAGTTTGCAACGTTAACATAAGAACTTTTAAAATTGTATGACATTTTGTAATTTGATGGTTTACATCATGAGGACAAAAAGAAGAAAATTCAAGCAATTAATGCAATATTGTTGGTAGAGAAAAAAAAATAGGTAAATTATATTGGAATGTAATAATGTTTTGAGGTAAGTTTATTTGAAGTTATAAAATTGCAAATGATTAAAAAGATGTCACAATGTTTGAAGAAGTTCAATTGAGGTTTTCATTAACATATCTCAAAACGTGATGAATCTTTTTAGTTTTAATTAAATATACGAATTATTATTAACACGTGTCAACAGAGACCATAATTCACGCATAAACAAATTCCTCATATTACAAAATTTGTGATATTAAAGAAATTACTTTTTTTTAATTACTTTTCATTGGTTATTTATTGTAAATATATGGGAATAAGGTAATTTTACATAGTTTATAAAATTATATATATCACTATAAATTTGAAACTTAAGAAAGGAAAATAAAAAATTAAAAATGAGATTGTTGTTTTTGTGCTACCCTATAAAGTAAATATACATGTTTTTAAATTATATTTATTAAGTGTGTTGTTATTAATAACACGTGAATAAATAATAATGAATTTCTATTTATATGGAAAATAATATAAAATTTAAATATTTTTCATTTTTTATTTTTGCATTACTTTTTATTTTATATTTATTTATATCTTATTAAATTTTCCTTTTTTTTTAATTCTTAGTGATGTTGGTCTAATTTTACCAATCTTGTCTCTTGAAAAGATAAGTCCAATCATTAATTAACTCGTTTCTTCAACAAACAAATTTAAGTTGTCTAAAATTAGAATTATTAAATATTAAAATGTTATTATTTTTTCCTTCTCCCTTTGCTTTTGTTGAACTAAAGCTATATAATCTACCGAAATTTTACATGTTAAATATTAGATCAATATTTTAAATAAAAATATTTATTTAAAAGGATTATACCTTAATGTTTTCGAATAGAAAATTTAAAATTCGTTTTCATTATTTAAATGGAACTATACCATCAATTTCAAATTGATGCAAAACTAAAATAAAAAAAAGAAAGATAAATTACTTAGAAACTCCTTGAAAAGTTTTAAAATTACACAAACCCCCACTTTTTGAAAAAGTCAACAATTACCAATCCTAGAGCGCAAATTATTAAATAGTTACTTATGTGTCTTTTGTAATTAACAGGTATTAGAAAATTTGAAAACACAAATGACATCTCATATTTATTTACCGACTATGGCAAGATAATTTAAATTGTTAAGTTATTTACTCAAAAACTATGCATTTACATCCCTTAAAAAATTGTTAACATTGGAAAATTTTTCCTTAATTATTAGTAACACAATCACTTTATCTTAAACAAACATTTAACAATATATGTAGTTTTAAAGTTTTGAAATGGCTTAAGAAAATTTAATTTTTTTTCAATGGATAAATTTGAATTATTTCGCATTATAGGACAATTTGTGATACTTCATTTCATAACATTGAGAATATCTTTTATTTTTGGATTGACTTGATAATTAAAATGATATTAAACAATAAAATTATACAAAAGTATTTCCTTCTTTATTGATGTTTGTGTTTGTTATGTAACATTGAAAAATATATATAATAAATTATATTAAGCAACCATTTAATTATATATTAATATAAAATGATTTGATACTATAATTAAGGAAAAATTTTCCAATGTTAACAATCTTTTTAAGGGTTTAAATACATATAGTTTTGAAATAAATAACCTCTAAATTTAGATTATCTTGTAATGTTATCAAATAAATATGATATAGCATTTGTTTTTCAAATTTTCTAATATCCATTTATTATAAAAGACACATAAACCACCCTAAATCCCTACATAAGTGAGAAATTGAATTTAGGTAGTTTAAATAAATAAAGCAAGTAAATAATAGAGTAAGACTAGATAATTTAACATAGTTAGATTAGTAAATAGATTAAGTTGAAATTTAAAATTTCAAATACTCTTTCAAATTGTCTATTTGTTTTATCTATCTATTCCAAATAAATTCAATTTCATAACTCTTCCAATTTTCAATTAAAACCCCATTTCTTTATATTTCAATCATCTAAAACCTTAAATAAACAATTTAAATTTTTAGTGAATTCCTAAATCACTAAATTCTAGTCTAAATTCCAATTTCCTAAATCCCCACAAATTTTGAATTCATCTATATGTCTAAAATTATTAGTTCTTAAGCCCAAACTCAACTAAATATCATATTTTCTTAAATTAAACTCTTGATTTAGGCTTTTGATTCAAACAATTATGTTTTAATATATTTATTCTCAAATTATTTTCTAATTATTTTCGATACTTAAAATAAATACTTATAAGATTTAAACTCAAAATCTCTACCTGAAAATATCTTTTATCTTTACCCTTTCCCTTTTTTCCTTTGGAGCTGCCTTTTCCTTTCCCTTTTTCCCTCCTCATTTCTTCCTTTACTCCTTTTCTTCTTCTTCATTTCTCATTTCTTTCTTTCAAAATTCAAATCTAAAATATAAATTTCAACTAGATCATAGGAGAAAATGAAGTTAGAAAATAAGATAGGAGTTAGGAATTAAATTAGAAGGAGCTTCATCAACTAGGAAAGGAGGAGTAGTCTTGAAGAACAAGTAGTTGAGCTAGCCAAACAAGTAAGTTTGTTATTTTCTTTGTTTGATTTGTTATTGATACATGTAAATGATGAATTGAAGCTAGATATAAGTAGGATTTTTACTAAAATTGATGAACTTGCAAACTAGAAACCTAGGTTAATAAATACATGTATCGGTTAGATGTTCTATGACATGATTTGAAGTTAGTGTGAGGTAAAAATATGATCAGGAAAGTTAGATAAACTTGATATGAGCTTGTATACTGTTTATGATATGTTTTTGATGTAAACAAGATGAGAAACAAGTAGTTAAATGAGTTAAAATAAACATACTCTGTTTTCGTAAAAGAACAAAAGAGGTACATGAAGAGCCCTCATAAATCATGCTCCTTTTAGACTCTTAAATAGGACTTGTGAAGTGATAAGTGGGTCAAGTAGTTTAAAAAGAGCTTTAGAGATTATGATGTAGATGATGGCAATGATGAACATGCTACAATAATAGTTATGGTGAGGCAATGGTACAGATGTGGCGGTGGAGTTGATAGCTTGTGTGGCAACCGAATTAATGGAGATGTGGGGAATATTAAGTTGAAGATTCCATCTTCAAAGGGAATGAATGATCTAGATGCACATCTAGAGTGAGAGGAAGGGTGGAAATGATTCTTGATCGTCGCAGTAATTAAGAGGAAAAGGTGGGACTCACTATCGTTAAATTAGTTGGTTATGCTATAACCTAGTGAAATTTGGAAAAACTAAAGGCTATTATGAGAAATAAGTTTATTACTAAACATTATTATAGAGGTCATGTCAATATTTGTGAGGTCCTATTTAAGGATTTAAATGTTTGAAGGATTACCACAAGGAAATGGATGTACTTATGGTAAAGGGCTAATGTAAAGGAAGATCGTGAAGCCATAATGGGAAGATTTGTAAATAAGTTTATTCAAGACATTAAACATGTAGCATAGTTGCAGCATCATGTACAGTTGGAAGACATGGTGCATATGGCTATGAAAGTAAAGTGGCAACTGAAGAAGAAGAGTGACTAATGGAGAGTAAGTTGGAAGAGGAAGAAGATTGTAATATTCCCAAGTACGACAAAAACAACCTTTGAGAAAAGATGGGGTGAAAAACAAAGGTTAATCTAAAACTAGACTCGTAATCATGATATTAATTGTTTTCATTATTTGAATAAAGGAAATACATTTTAGTGTCTTAATAAAGAGGTTATGATCATGTGAGAAAATGGAAAAATTGAGACAAATAGTGATAGTGACAATAACATGCCATCATTGGAAGATGTTACTAAATATAGAATGGAAGATTAAGTAAAGAGGGAATATTACATACTAGTGTCATATTAATAGACATAGGCATGGTTCGGTTCTAAACTGGAATTGAATTGGAACTACCACCACCGGCTCTAGAACCGGAACTAAACTGGCTGGCCGTTCCAGAACTAGCTATGGAACCGCCAATTTCTCGATTCTCAGGTTGTTTTTGGCCTAGATGGTTCCATCCAATTCCATTGAAAAAATAAAACATAATATTAAATATATAATTATTAATATTTAAATTATTTGATATAAATAATCAAATTTATTACTTATTCATAATATTTAATATGTTATCATCAATAACACAAAATAAATATAGCTTAAAATAATACATAATTAGTTTAAACAAACTTCTTCGAAAAGTAAAATTTATTTATTAATAATGTGAGACTACTTTTTGCATTGTAATTCTTTTTTTTTTTACCCTCTAGAATATTTTCCAATCTCATTACTTACTATAATTGATATTGGATGTGTTTATATACAAATAAATACACATTCTAAACAAATTTTTAAAAAATTTGGATAAATAATTTAACACGTTTAGATCCAATAATTATTTTGAGATTTAAAATTTATTTTATTAAAAACTAAAATTCATTTATTTTTATTTTTTTGAAAAAGGCGGTTCTGTGGTTCTAAATAGAAACCGGGAACTAGTAGTTCTATGGAACTGGGCTGGAATCATGACAGATGGTTCTGGTTCTGGTTCCTCAATTTTAAGACCTGAAATCGGCAGTTCTGGTTTCAATTCGATTCAGTTCTAGAACCATGCTCATGTCTAAATGTTAACAATAACGTATGTAATATGATCATCAACAAATGGAGTTCTACTAATGCTGCTAATAAGATTTTAGTTTTTTTTTTTTTTTTCCCCTAGCTAGTTAGATTTTAGTTGAAAGAATGAATTACACTGTCATGGAACCCCAACACCATATAAGTTGCAATGGTTTATGATTACAAGAGAAGAAGATAAGTAAATAGGTTCATGCTGCATATTTAATTGGGAAATACTATGACGAGGTTTTATACGATGTTGTACCATTGCATGTGAGCCACATTTTTTTGCGCAGGCCATAGCAATCTGATAGGTGATAGGTGAATGAGTTCTAAAGGGTTTAAGAATTGTTGTTGTTGTTGTTGTAAAAGATGATAAATTCGTTACTCTTATGCCTCTAAGCAGGTTTGCGAAGACCAAACAAGGTAAAAATTGTAATTGAGTTGCAAAGAACGGTCGGGCTGGAAGAGTACATAGTGAATATACCAAAACATAAGGAATGAGTGTGCAAGAAAGAAAGGATGAAAGCATTGTTTTTTAAATAAGAAAATCATTGTTAAAGAATCAAGCACTTCTCATTTAATATTGTTTCATTCTTGTACGCTTTAAATAAATTATGACGATGGCTATAGTTCAGATGAAAAAAATTTTAAGAATGAATCATATTGGTATTTTGTTGGACTTATTTACTTACTTAGGTTCATGTGAGCATTATTTTCAATTTAGGGACATCAGGGTGATTTGTATCTTAAGTACCAAAGCCTTGGTGCAAGTGAAGCAAAGGCGTAAAAAAAGTGTAACATTATACTATAATTAGTAACTTTTTTACAGTAATTAATAGCGAATGGGAAACTTACATCTAATGACAATAATGGTAGCTAACCACTACTAAAAATATTGAAATGATGTCCTCTTAAAAAAAGATCATTTCTCCATTTTTCACTAACATTTTCCATGCTTACTGACCATCGTCACTAATATCAACCCCTATCATCAATTAGTAATATGACTTTGATCATAACATATATATTTAAAATAAAATAGATAAATATCATGAATGTACGAAACTTCAGCAAAATATGTGATTAGTTACCTTAAGTTTGAAATTAATCAATTTAGTAACTAATAGAATTATTTGCATATGCTAACCAATATCATGAAAGTGCTATTAACGTACACGAAAAGTTCTTGTAGATACTAAATTTATCAATTTCAAAGTTCATATCCCTAATTATATATTTCATCAAAGTTCAGGCCCATTCGTGACATTAACTAGAAAAAAAAAAAAAAAAAAAAAAAAAAAAAAACCCAAGTTGTATTTTTCCCAAAACACACACCCTTAATTAGCTTATTTAAAAATTTTGAGGATCTCCACAAAAGGCAGCGGATAGAGGATTCCGCATTTGTTCCTTTCATCTTCAGACCAAACCTGATAATGCCAGCAGTGATCCACTCACTCAGCTGATTTAGCTTATATATTCGTTAGGGAAGTGATGATCTTATGTTGCAGACTTTCTGACCCATTTGGTCTAGTATTTATTCTCCAATTTCATTGCATGCAGTAGCTATTCATGGCCCCATTTCCTTGGCACTGCCAAGAAAACGATGAAACTGAGTCTGATTCAGGGTGTCCTACAATTATAGGGTAAAACCAATCTTCCGAATGAATGCAACAACAATGCCAGCTTGGGATGGCTTTCATGGTAGGTCTTCCTGGAATCTTCTGTCATTGGTTCCGTCATTCACCAACATCCTGTGCAACATTTTGGGTCCTGCAAGAAAACAATCCATTGAAAAATCCACGACTTGTCATAATGACACATTTGGGTTGGCTGGCCAACTTTTCTGTTTACTGTTTCTTCATCCCTTTGAACAGCTCAAAGCATGCCAAAGCCAATTGGAATGGTCTCCAAAGTAGTGGCTTAACATTCATGAATATATCCAAACTCTAGTTTCTTTGGTTCCTTCCCTACGTGCTGACCGCCTATCAACAGACCAGGTAATCATGTCCATGCACTCTAGGACCATGTTTAATGCTATGAACCTATGGAGGTCCTTAACTTGCAACCTTAACCTTTTGCGATCTTAGTTCTCAACTTTGTTTCTAAGATTCCATTGAAAAATAGGGAAAAAAATTTTGTAAAAACTTATCTATATTATTAACATCATCAACAAAACAAAATTGAACAAAAGCAACATAAAAGAAGGGAGAGAAAAAAATATAAAAGAAAAGAAAAATGACAAACTTTTGGATCCTCAGAAGAACCAAAGAGAGTGAGTACCCAAATACATAGGTGACTTTGAGAATGTTGCAAGAACATTGAATTGTGACTTGACATGATCTTAAGTAGAACCAACAGTTTTAAGCTTTCTTGGGATGATAGCATATCAAGCACCTATACTAAAAAAATTTTGCAATTTAGTATTTCATATTTAGATTTTAGCAAATTAGTAATCGTACTTTTAAAGCATGTGTGATTTAATATTTTTTTTTAAATGACAATTAATGAACATTTATTTTAATACGACAAATACTTGGTTAAAAATTGTTAAAATCTAAAAATGCATCAATAAATAGTAAAAAATTAAAAATACATACACTTGATCTATTGTACCCTGTCATCAAAATAAACATTCACCATATTATTTATCAAAGATACTAGATTGCACATATTTTGAGAGTACAACTAATTTATCAAATATTTAGGAAATACACTAAATTACCAAAAGTTGAAAGTATAAACATATTAACCTGCCATTATCCCGATCTTCTGAGGTCTAAAAAGTTCCATTGATATCTTCTTTTGAGGTAAATAAACAGCAGATCGTATGCTCGAAAACTAAAGACAGCCAGCACTAATCTGGGTATCATGTTCCTAGCCGCTTGCCGATTTCATAGCTCCCTATTACCACGTTCTCTTCCAGACCAAGATCTGGAAAGATTTGTTGAGGACCAATTAAAATTGCTTGTACCATGCCAAAAACTAACATTATGCGATTAGGAAGCATATTTAAATGATTGCACTGCTCTTGGATGATATGTGACCAACATTTATCTACTTTCACCAGAAGCAATCAACAAGACTGAAAAATTCATTTCAGTCAGCCATGAAGTACAGGCGTACAAGAAACAAAAGCTGCCCTATTGTTGCTTACAGTTGCACTGTCGTAATGCTGGCCACAAAATATATCTTAAAACAAAAGGCAACAGTAGAAAGGCAGCCATTTACAAATTATGTACCATATTCAGTTTGAACCTATAGCACTTCCATATCTGCCAGAACAAAAAATAGTCGAGGAAGCAACAACAGGGGTTGTGAGTTTTTCACTAAGCCAAATCCATTATGGTACCAGTAGTATGAACCATCCAACAATATTCAGTCTACCTTCCCTCCCCAAGCAACAAAGCTTTCCTGTGATCCGAACTCCTAGAAAACAAGCTTAATAAATCAGCAAAAAGTAGACAGAACTAAGAATCATTCTCAAGGAAAAGCAGAAGAAAGTGGAAAATCATGCTCACAAGTAACTTACCAACTGGCTTAGCCGGAAATCAGGAGGTGTATCAAGGTCTATATTTGCTGGATCAAAGATTATATTTTGGCACTCCTCCAGGTCCTTCTTCAAATCCTCTGGTCCTAACTGAGCATAATCAGAAAGGCGGGGTTCGTTTTCTGATCCATCATTTGTATTGCCACTCCTATTGGGAGATTGGCTCCGAAGGAATTCATCACACAAGGACAATCCCTCCACCAGTTGCTGAGAATCCAAGATATTCTGTGATTCACCATCCCACCATTTTGGGTCTTCCTCATCATGCTGCTCATGATGATCTGCCAGCTGTTTAGCATCATTTTCTGTAAGGGGCTGGTTATGTTCATCCAGATGTTCCATTTCATGCTGAAGGTTATCATAGGCTGCCTGCATGTCCACATGCTTTAGGTATAAAGTAATGAAAGAAAATGAAAAAAGAAAGTCAGCAACCTATAGAAACTGTTTGCTGGGTTGATCAGATCATTCCAAGAATACAAGGCACACACAGGCAAAGTTCAATTGCACACACTCTTCTACATAAACAACCTAGATAGCTATAATTAGTGCAAGATACAAACTGATGAAAGGAAAGCATCATAAGCATGAAATTTTTGTTAATCCATCGCCTTGGTAGTTGGCATGCACACAAAAAGGTAAAATCATAAATTTCCCTTCAGATATTCAGTTGGTAGTATTTGTGTTCCTCCAGCATGCATTAACTGAAATTGTCATGCTTATATGCGGAAATATGTCATACTAAATAGGACGATGCCTCCTTCTCTATATTGAACCAAAATGTTTATTGTTATTTGCAAATATCACAAAACGTGAATTTACTATCCGTTTGAAAGTGTAAAAGATTTGCCCAAGTAAAAGGAATAAACAAGTGCAGATATGTGAAAAACAATTTTAAGTATAGATGAGTCAAAAATAAAAACAAATCACCATGTTGATGAACACTTCAAATTTCAGTAAAATGGCACAAACTTCAAAAGCTGGATCATGAAATTTGAAGAAAGTCATTAGAAGGGAGTAAAGTTCCTGAGGAACTTTGTATGAAGCCACATGGAAAGGCCCTTCATGAAGTTTTAAGGACTTCATTCAAATGTTGCTCCCTCGTTCGAACAATCCTGTAGTATATACTTTGGCATTCAAATGCGTGAAGGACATGCAAACGAAGCTAATCAAGACTAGCCATAATTAAACATCAAATCAGAAATTATTTAAGGGTTTCTAAGTACAAGTAAATATTGGATTTTTAAGCAAGTTAATGTGCTATCACACGACTCTCTTAAAGTGATCCATTACCTTTGTACTCTTGTTCATCACTTTGCCATCAAATGAGAGAATTAGTATTGCATTGCATCCCCAGCCTTGAGATGTAATCTCTTGTGAGAGATGCTCTGGAGAATAAGTGAGCTATATACTTGCGTAATTTGGTCACTTAAGGATCATAATTAAAAGTGCATGTGAGGTCCTCTTCGGGAGACATTGCAAGAATGAGGACTAGGTGGTGGCACCAAACCCCACTCTACATCAAGAGCTTGATGTACCTTTCCCTCTTTTGATTTACTTTTAGTATTCATTTATAAGACCATATTAACCAAATTGGGTTGTTTTCAAATGCTTTATTTTGTAGAAACAAAATTCACCAGCTCTCTTGTGTCGCCATAAACATTATAGATTACTAAATTACTTTATCCATACAGATATGTAACATGCTTTTGCAAAATAGTTATGGAAGGGCATGATTAAACACAACTTCCAGACAGATGCATTTTCTTGAATGGAACTATTCCTATTAACACTTGCAAACCAACCATATACTATATTTTCCCTAGTTTCTCTCAAATATGTATTCTCTGCTGCTCACTAGAACTGACATCTAAAGAGAGAAGAGCTGTACCTCAGGCCGTGGAGAAGCATTTCCCTCAGCAATTTCTGGTATTAAACCAAATTCAGAAGCTCGATGTTCAGCACGAGGCGGGTCAGGAGTTATGGACTTTGGGGTGACTGGATCAACTTTTAGGAGTGGAGCACTAAGAGGTTCCACAACTTCATGTTCATTCTTCTCACTTTGCTTCAGTTGCTGCTGCTGGTAAAATATTTTAGAAATTACGTACTCCCCATCCTTCTCATCCTCTGTAGTCCCGAGGTGGTATTGGTGCATCACCCAGTTGGTCTTCTCTGATTTCCCACCTCTAAATAGGCTGACATAGAGAACCATAATCTTCTTACAACCTTTCTGAACACCATCAACCATCACAGGTTTAGTCCTTCCAGTCTTGTGCCATCTAACATCTCCAAAATCATCACCAAGTATCTTTCTACGTTTTCGATTTCCAGTGTTATATGCTTTGATAGCTCGATGAAAGAAGTGAGCCACACTTCCATCTTGCTTAACACCTAAAAGATTGAGTTCATTAACAATCAATGTATATAAATTAATAAATAAACAAAAGGTAAAATCAAAAGACTTCATCTAACCTGGTAAATTCTGGGGATGTGTGTAGCAGATCCCATCGTCTTCCTTAACGGTGGGAATGAATTCATCAATAAAAGGATGGGTTTTCAAACCATCTACTCCGGCTTTTGCATGTAAGTGCCAAATAATTTCTTGATCAGATGGATCAAATTTCACCCCTCTAGGTAATCCTGGCCACTCATGTGCAACCTAGTCACAACAAGGCAGGCATGTAAGAACCTACAACTGAATTTAGAAAGTTCAACCCTACCATGAAATGAATTGGATATAAACACAGGGTGTTATATTACAAGATATATCAGTTTCTACAGAAAAAGAATTTATTCATTTTCATTTTTTCCTTAAGAGGGGGAAGATGTTGGGTTGGGGGGAAGGCATTCAAGGAGGGGCACACTGTAATATGACTGGCTATTTCTGGATACATGAACCACTTTACAAGACCCATGCAATGGTTTGGTATAGTTTGCATTATATATGTAGCGCCATAAAGTGTCCTAGGATTTGATCCAAGATCCCATGCAAGCTGTCGTGCAAGCATCTTGAGCTTTGAACACAAGGCCAACCACTTGAACCTGCTAATCTTATTTTTATCAAATTAGAGATGGTGATCTTACAATCACAAGCACAGGAATAATGAAGTAAACCTGCTCAACAGGATGCAAATTAAGTTCTCATGCTTTGGACAGATGCATGGATCCTTGTAAATAAATCAGAAAAAAACATCTAAAGCTTCAATCTATATGAACAGATACAAAAACTATATGCACAGAAAAATGTGTAAAGGCTAGTACTAGCTAATGAGGTAACTTCAAGCAGTTGATAGAAGAAAAGGCAATAAGAAAAAGAAGCATACATCACTGTTGTCTATGGTATGATGGCAATTTGGGCAGGCTTTCGTCGGATTACTTTTCCATTGCTCATTATCAGATGAACCAGAAGCACTCTTGATTTTTGTGGCGATTCTATTACTGTCTACCAGCCATGATGGCCTGCATAAGCAAAATGCTTATTTCTTGAGATTAATTTATAAGCTGACCTATTATTGACAGCGACTCAACACCAAACATCAATTTTCACTAAATAAACAACGATAAAATAGATACATAAGTGTTTTCTTCTGCCAGGACCAGGGTTGAGGACCTAGACCTATGACTAAGCTTTTAGAAACTCTAATTCCAAACACAATTAGTTGTAAGAGAGAAAAAGTTTCACCTTTATTAATCAATATATATAGAAATATATCTAAGGAGTACTCAGCAACAATCTCTACTAAGAATGAAAATCGTTCACCACAAGTAAAGCAAAAAACACAAATATGTCAAACATGCCATGGGAAAGGATGAACAAGATGGAGTTCTCTCTTGCTCTTGAAACCTAAAGCCTCAAGAACTTCCATAATAATACACATATACCATAAGCGAAAACCATAGAGGAAAAGGACAAAGAAAGTTCTTCATAGATGGTTCATCATTGTTTATAACCAAAGAAGACTCATTACCATTTCAGGATCCAATGAAAAACTAGAAACATGCAAAAGATTCATCTAACAAAACCTCCTTCCCATTCCGATAAAAAACTCTCCATGAAGCCAAATGGCACAATCATCACTAAGAAACAAGAATGCAATTACAATCAAAGAATTACTAAACCGTAGAAACATGTCCCAGCCTTCTGCATTCATTCAAATGAGGCAATAGCATCGAAATCACTTCCTCATTACACGTGAAATAAGAAGTTGCAAAAGATCATGCCCAACTGAATGTTTGCTTGTCAGATTTCATTCTTGAAGTTTGAAGTCAGATAATATCATATCCAATCAAACTTTTACGTCTCAAATTTACCACATCTGCAATCTTGAGAATGCGGATGTGGCATATGCTCATTATAATAAATGGGTAAACGTAGATAATTAGAAGAGGGAATGGATTTAACAAGTGAAAATTCGATTGGGTATGAAATTTAATGCCTCCAAATTTTAGGTGGAAATCCAACAAAAAGAAAACCATAAGTTTCGGTAGTGATTGTAGCATTATCCACTAAATAATCAAATTATATCTCATGAACACATATATCTCATCAATACACAATGTAGCAAGCTATTAATTCCTCAGACTAAGGCTGCACAGGATCAACTAGTTAATCATTACCAAAACCTCAAGATCACATCATGTACAAGGTCCATATCCCCCATTTTCCAAGACAAATAGCAAGCAATTCTTCTTCCGCCCCCCCCAAACAAAAATCATGCCTTTTTACCTACTGATTTTCAGTAACTGTCAAGAGCCAAGATTCTGATCACAAGGGTGGCGCATTGAATAAGCAAATAAACATGGTAAGAATTTAAGTAGGCGAACGAAACCGAAAAACGCAACGGATGAGTATGACTTTCAACATTATAAAGTCATCTAGATTGATGAACAGTAGAAAGACAAAAAAAATTTCAGCTAATTGTCATAAATAAGGAAACAAAAATAAAAAATAAAAATAAAAAGAATCAACACCCATTATTCAGAAAGTCATCATAAGTTAGTATACACCGAAAAGTTCAAATCTTTGCAGTTACAAAGAACACACAAGGAGGCAGTTTTCTACTCCTCATTTCAGGGTCTTCTGTAGTCAACTTCAAAAAAATAAAAAAAAAAAACACGCACGCATACATACAAGGATTTGAGCTAGCTTACCTAGCCATGAGAGAGAAAGGGCAGAGAGGAGTGAGGATGATCAAAGGATGTTTCAATTCTCTGTCGGTATAATCTACCACGGATGCGAGCCAAAAGTGAACCCTTTCATTTAAAAAAAAAAAAAAGAAAAAGAAATGCCGGCGCTCAACTCAACTATCAATCAATTTTTTTTTTTTTTTTTATTGTTTCTTTCTAATCATACATGTAGATGTATATATGGTGTAGCTTATTGCAACTCTACTTTTTGAAAAATTTGATAGTCTCATTATTTTAATGGTGTTATATTCATTCTAATGAAAAAGACTTTTCAAATTTTTATTGTACTATTTGATACATTTACATGGGATTAAGGAAAAAAATAACTATTTTTTAAAAAAAAAATTACACAAATTCGTCAGATGAAAAAATAATCCGAAGAATAGGCAAATTGGCCTTGTCTTTTGAAGAGATAAGATTGAAGATGACTTGATTCAATCTCGTCTCTTAAGAGATAAGATCGGTCACTAATGATCTCGTCTCTTCAAAAGATGATGTCAACTTGTCTATTATTAGGATTATTTTTAATCTAGTGGTATTTTTATAATTTTTTTATATAAGCAATATTAATTTCATTTTCCCCATTTACATGAATAGTGAACTAATGATCATAGAGGATGAAAATTCCTTTACTTCTATAGCTAATTGATATTCAAAACTATACAAATTCCAATAATCTATGCAATATTTCACAAATAAACCATAATTAAACAATATTATCCATGTTATATTTAAAATGATCAATGAATATAAATTATTGAAATATAATGTTACTTGTCATGATTTTTTTTAATGAAAATAATATTTTTTTTTCAATAGTATTGAATATATGCTTCGAATTAAAATTTACATGTAACGCTAAATTGTAATTGGTTGTATAATAATAGAAGTTTTAGGGATGATGTATTTGATTTACTCTTTTTTCTTGTTAAAATTATTTGTGTGCTTAACTAGAAATCATATAAATGCTTGCTCTATAATAAGAAAATGCAACACGGAAGCAAGTTTAGGAAGAAAAGAAAAATATAAAATAAGCAGAATGCTACCGAATACAGCAGCAGCAGAGTTCGAATACGAACTTTAGGAGCAGAAGAATTGTAATTTTTATTATTGTGTTTTATTCTCTTACAATAGGTCTATTTATAAGCTTCATTACAAATCAAATCCTAATTTTGTAAATGGAAACAAGTGTGCAAGGCTTAGACTCTATGTATGGCCCAGGCCACAACCGGCCCATGTCTCAGTTCTCGGCCCATAATTCCATAAGCAGCTTCTTCGAATAATCCATCACGCTTCATTATACTTTATCAGATACTTGAGATACAGATTACTTGTTGTACTCCCTCATCCCTTTACGAACCCTAATTCTGTTGTTTCCCCTTTTTCCTTTTACTAACCCTAGTTCTGGTTGATCGTTTTCCTTCGATTTCTTTCTTGTTTAGCTCGAATCTTCCTTACTTCCCGTCTCCTGAGTTCTTCTGGTTACAGAAAAGCTTTATGTTAAATGAAAGTAAATATTTTTAGAAAGTAAATAAGAAAACATTTACTCATTAGTCATTTCTCTTTTGAATTTGCTTGAAAATGAAAGTAAATATTTTTAGAAAAAAAGGCTTAAAAATTAAATTGAACTCATAGCTGATAGTCGTTATATCTATTGATAAATAGTGAAAATATAATAATATAGAACATATTATTATGTCATTGTAATTATATTACTTTTTCACTTAATATTAATGTTATCAATGTTAATGGTTATAAAAATAAAAGATGTTTTATAAAAGAATTTACAATATGAAATTATTTAGATGACATATTTACATTTTATAAGAAGAGGAATGGAAAGATGATACAATGGGATTAAGATGCATAGATAGGGTCACAAATGAGTTGAGTCAAGTAGAGCTTTCATAATGTTCAACTCCTATTTGTTTAAAAGTTATATTAGACTTAAGCTTGATTGAGCCTTTCATTAAATCTGAAAATAGTCTCGAACTCAGCCTGTTTAGATAAATGAGTTTTATTTCGGACTTAAACTCTCAAGCTTAACGGACCTCAAGTTAAGCTAAGATTTTTATCAAGCTTGAGCTTGAGTTTAGCTTTCCATTTAAATTTTTCATATCTTGATTTTTTTAGAAACATATATACATATATATCAAATAGAAATTAGTGTTATTGTTTTAATTATACATTTATATATAATGCATTATTAATACAAAACTCACAAACTCGTTAACAATTGTTCTTAAGCTTGCTTGCAAGCCTATTATCAAGCCTAAAGAGCATGTTCATAGGTAGTCTTTATTGAACTTGAGTGTTCAATATGAATTTTGATGAGACAATATAATACACAAATAACCATATATTTGTTATAAGCTACACTTAATTAGTCATGAATATATATATATATTATGTTTTGTGCATGTATGTGGACTTTTATTGCAGATTTTTAGTAGAATGGGACCAAGTTGAGGACAAAACCAATGCAAAGAAGCTTTTATACTTGTCAAGGGTCAAGTCGAGGGTCAAGTTTAGGGCTCAACACGCCAAAAACGAAAGACTCAACAAAGGAAAATGTCAGAGTGATTATCGATGGTCAAATTTAGGCCTTGATATATAAAGAGTTAGGGCTTGACACATTCAATATTGATACTCGAAGAAGCACTCGTATGAAAGGTTGTCAAGAGCAAAAGTTTAGGCGTATCGACTTAAAGTTTGAAGCTGATGTAGCAAGAAAAGAGTTGTTGAAGTGCATTTAATGTTTGACAGGTTATAGACGTTGTGTCCAACAGACTTTTAAATTTCAAAGGCTATTTATATACAAAGTTCTGGAGATCGACAAAAAGAAATAATAATAATAATGAAGTACCAAATTATTTTACGCGCTCATTAACTGTGATTAAACAAATTCTTTTTATTTGTTCTCTTGTGCATAATATTTGCAAATAGTAAGAGAGAGAAAATTTACTCTAGTGCTTAGCTCTTATTTATTACTATTCATATAAAAGCACTTAGAGCGATAAAAGGTGAAATTTATTATTTTCTATGGGTGTATTATTGCTCGTTTCATTCATCTCTTTGATATTAATATAGTGGTGATGAAGACCTCAAAAGAGGCAATCGGTAGATCGTAGAAAGTAGGCACAGGGCCAAATTCCACATTAAAATCTTATGGCTTGATTTTTCCTCTATCCCTCTCTTCTTATTTTACACACTCCATTTTATTATTTAGTTATCCGCTGCAAATTTTATTATTTTTTAATCTGCTATTTTTCAAAGTTATTATTTTGAAATTTTGAGCAAGCACTCAATCCATTCCTCCTCTTAAATATTCTTAGTGTATTTTTTTTAGTCTTACGAGCCTAAATTAGAGTCCAAATTTGGCTCATTTAGATAAATAAGTTTTATTTTGAGCTCGAGTTTGACTCGCTTTCTAGTCAAGGACGAGTACGAGCTCGAGCTCGATTTTGAGTAGCTCATGAACATTTTGGCTTATTTGTCACCCTATGTATGGATTTGAAAGCTAAAAGTTTAAAACTATAATAGTGCACTCATATATGGAAATTATTCAAATGATTTTATAAAAAACATGTATAAAAAAACATTAATTATCTTTTTTAACGCTTGTATAATGAGTCTGGCATCTACTAATAATATATATATGTGTGTGTGTGTTGCAAGTAGAAAATCGCCGATAGTAAGTTAAAGGTCTAACAATTAAAAAAAAAAAAGCAGTTAGTGGTGCATTAAAGGGTAGCTCGGTACGGCCACCATGATGCTTAAGTCAGTAGTTAGTCTTGAGAGAGTCATCAAATGCATAAATGGAGAGAGCGAGTGATATCACATACCCATAAGAGCCCACAAAATATTTTATATCTATATGTTGTGTTCCCAAGGAAAGGAAAAAAGGGGAATTTAGACCATTTTTTGGTAACTAACCTGGACCCAAGATGGTAGTGGTGGTGATCATCCAGGGAGAGTGGCCAGACAAGTGGGGAACTATATCTTTAGAGCACCCTCGGGGAGGTTTAGAGTACCTCCATGGCATTATGGTGAGGTGTAAGCATAGGCAAATCTAGAGGGGGGTCGAAAAGGGCCTCAATAACCCCCAGACTCGAAAAAGTTAATTCTTTTGAATTTTTTAAAAATGAATAAAATATATATGTTATATGTATGTTATAAAAACTATATAACGGCATAACAACATATGTGGTTTAGTGGCTAAGCATTTACAACTCATTCACTTAACATGAATTGCTATTTATTCCCTTTCTTGTTCTACGTAAATTGCAATTGTGGTGTTCGCTTGAGATGAGTAACAATTCATAATGAATTATTATTACGTAAAATTATGAATAGCAATTCATGTCTCTAGACCCATTAATTACTATTCAATAGTTTATTTTCCAACTTTATTATAAGTACCCCATTCCTTAAAAATATCATCTATACAATTATCTTCTCTCTGTAATAAAGATAAGGAATATTATAGATATTTTACTTTTTACTCTAATAATTTTTTTTTTTATTTTTTACATCAAGTGAATATTATAATAGCTATTGCAACCCTATTTCATTCTTGTTGAATTGGAATTCAATCCCCTTTATTCATAAGGTCATGAGTTCAAATCCTATAAGTGTATTTTTTTTCTCTTTCATAATAACTAATAGAATTAAATTCATATATCAAAAATTATATTTAACTAACTAAATTATTGTGAACATCTATTTTTTTCTTCATGGTATACCACGAATAATAGCTATATTGTCCATATTACAAATCATTTTGATTTTATCCATAAAATTTTTCAAAATAATACTAATTATATAAATTGAGATTTCATGTATTAATTATATTGACAATTAAGGTTCATGTAATATATATATATATATATATATTCTCTTACCAAATGCACTACCTAGCTTAATTATTAATTGGATGAATTTTTTTCACACATATGAAGTTTTGGAAAATGTCACACTACTAATCATTAACAAAATTCTTATAAAAATATAAAATGCAGTATAATTATAATCACAAGTTAATACATTTAATAAATCAATTAAAGTTTGCCGCCCCCAGTCAATTGGTCATGTGTCTACCCCATTGAGGGATCATCATATTTATTATACACATGGCACAATTATATTATGACAGGCTGGACTAGTACATTAGTTTGTTAGTTTTTTCTATCTTTCTTGCTCTGCTATATATATAAAGCTTTTGATAGCTAAAAAAAAGTAATAACAGAATACAAGTTTTCAAACACGCTTCATACTACTGTAAGTTTTCGTTTCGCCTTATTCTTGATATGCTATCAAAGTTGGGGTCTGCTTGATTTTTTTCTATCTTTGCATGGATGTTGAAGAAGTATTAAATACAAACAGATTAGTAATGAATACGCGTACTGATCATGGTAGTGATGATTGTTATTTCCTTTCTGGAAATGATAGTCCTGGTTTATGTCTTACGAATGTAGTTTTTAGTGGCTCGAATTTTTTAATTGGAGTAGATCAATAAAATTTGCTTTAGCTGCCAAGGCGAAGTTAGGATATATTGATAGATCATGTGTCAAACCAATTTATGATCCAAACAATGAACAGTTATGATTATGAGTTGATTCAATGGTTAGATGCTAATTGCTTAATTCTATAAGCAAAGAATTAGCCGAAGGATTCATCTATTCAATTACAAAGTGAGATTATCAATATTAAGCAAATGATAATGTTAACGCAAACTTCAATAAATTGAAACAATTGTGGGATGAATTTCATCATCTTTGTGGCTTACTTATTTGTTCATGTGGTGCAATTGAACATTGTGAATGTTATTTAATGCAAAAGTTTTTGGAGATTGATTGTCGAAATAAGCTAATTCGGTTTCTCATGGGGTCTAAGTGAAGTGTATGAGGGTATGAGGAATCAAATCTTATTGATGGATCTTTTACCAACAATAAACAAAGCATATTGTCTGATATATCGGGTTAAGAAACAAAAAGAGGCTACCTCAAGTTTAATTATGTCTTACCATAATTCTGTTTTTCTTGTTCGAAATCAATAGAGGATGAATTTGGATGATAGAAAAGAAAAAAAAAAAAAAGGAAAAGTCACTCTAATGATTAGTAGTCATTGTAAAAGGACTATGCATTATGTAGAAACTTGTTTTGAAATAGTTGGGTATCCTGATTGGTATCATCAAAATCAAAATAAGCAAAACCAAAAAGTTATTGCACAAATGGGTACTAATTCTATTACATCATGTGATCATTATCCACTTAAAGAAGGGATTTTTCCAGGAGGCAAAGGTTCTGTTTTAGGTTCTGGTGGTACAAATACGCAATTCATGAACAGGATATGCCAAGAGGTAGTTCAAATTTTGAAGGAAAATCAACCAACAAATGAATCTCATGCCTCTTCCATGACATGTTCAGGTAAATCACTCCTATTGCTTCTTGTAATAGTAAAATAGGTTCTTGGATTGTGGATATGGGAGCTACTAACCATACTACTTCATCCACACATAATCTTACACACATATAGACCTTGATTAAACCAATTCATAACAAAATGCCTGATGGAAGTACTAGAATAGTTAAACATATAGGACAAGTAATTCTTATAGAACATTTTACACTTAACCATGTGTTATATGTTCCAGATTTTACTTGCAACCTTATATCCGTAAGAATGATTCTACTTGATAGCAACCTTATAGTTTTTTTTATCACTGATCATTGTTCTTTTCAAACCCTGACTTCTAAAGAAGTAATAGTTGAAGCTGGTTGTGAAGGAGGATTTTATGTTCTCAATACCTCAAAGCCTTTTCCTTATTCTATGAAAAACTCTTATTTTTCTTTTTCCTTTCCTACTTGTAGTAATGCTACAAAATCAGAGTATTTGACTTTGATTTATAGTAGATTGGGACATTTGTTAGTCTCTAAAATGAAACACTCATCTCTTTGTAAAGACCTTGATCTTGTTAGTTTCTACTCTAGTTCTTGTTTGCAAGAAAAATCATATCGCTTGCCCTTTCCTTCTAGATCAACAAGTTATTTGCATGCTTTTGATTAGTTCCATGTTAACATATGGCGTCCTCACAATACCATTTCTTTAACTAGTGCAAAATATTTTCTTATTATTGTAGATGATGTAATAAGATGTACTTAGACATACCTTATGGGAAGCAAAGATTAGTCTTTATCCTTGTTAACAAATCACACTGCTTTTGTTCAAAACCACTTCCATACTACTCCCACACACATTCGAATAGACAATGGCATGGAGTTTCCTTTTAAAACTTGTCAACTTTTATTTGCTAAACATGGCATTATACATCAAAAGACAGTTGATTTTACAACCCAAAAAAATGGTATGATTGAGAGAAAACATCAACATCTTCTAGACACTGCTAAAGCACTTTGAATTCATGCAAATCTTCCTAAAACCTTTTGGGGAGAGTGTCATTTAACAAAAACTTATCTAATAAACCATATGCTAATGGAGTTGCTTTGATGGAAATCACCCTATGAAGTGCTCTATCATACACCAACTTCATATTCCCATTTAAAAGTTTTTGGTTATCTCTATTGTGTTGTTCATCATTCTATTCCTAAGGACAAATTTGATGCTAGAGTAAAAAAATGTGTATTTGTTGGATACCCATTGGGAAAAAAGGGTTAGAAACTTTTTGATCTAGAAAATCATACATTTTTTGTTAGTAGAGATGTTTGATTCTTTGAACATGTCTTTCCTTTTATTCATACACATCAGTCTAAAACACATAATTCTTCATATCAACAACATTATTTTCCCTTGTCTGTTCCTGAACCAGAGACTGATGCATCTCATGTTAGTCCTATTCCTCATTCGTCTTCTAATGACATACCACCATCTTCCTAAACACATATTCACCAATCTTCTGGTGTTATACTTGTCTTATGAAGATCTACCAGAATTAGTAGTCTTCCTTCATGGCTTGAGGATTTTGTATATGCTATCATTCATGGCAAATCAGCTTCTCTTATTACTTTAACTACTTCCAATATCAATTCCTTCCATTCTTCTTTTCCGCTTTTTCTCCTAAAACACTACACGAATTTACCCTTTGATTTTAAATGTTCATTACCTAAAGTACTCACAATTAAAGAACCTTGAAACTATCAAGAAGCAATGCATGATCTTTGTTGGATTGAAGCTATGGATCAAGAATTATTCACTTTGGAATCTAATAAAACTTGGATTCTTAATGATTTCCACCTTTGGCTCCAAATAAGTTAATAAAATCAAGTATAAACAAGATGGGGCCGTAGAATGTTATAAAGCTCACTTAGTGGTGAAGGGTTACACTCTAGTGGAGGGTATTGATTATACACACACATTTTCTCTACTTACTAAATTGACAACTGTATGTGTAGTTTTAGCTTTAGCTGCTGTTCGTAAATGGCATGTCCACCAATTTCATTGAGGAAGAAATTTACATGTCTCCACCTGATGGCTACGCTTTGGCTAAGCATGGACAAGTTTGTAAACTCATAAAGTCTCTTTATGGACTCAAACAAGCTTCTAAGTAATGGAATGTTGAGCTTGGTTACTTTATTCTTTCTTTGGGATTTGTTCAATTTAGCTTGAATTATTCCTTGTTTACATGACAAAATGATCATGGTTTTTTAGTTTTGTTGGCTTATATTGATGACTTTATGATTGCTAGAGATTCTCTTAATGATATAGTTGCTATTAAACATGCTTTGCATCAAGCCTTTACAATTAAGGATCTTGAAGAAATTCGTTTCTTTCTTAGAATTGGAGTACGTCGGTTAGATGATGGTTTTCTTTTAAATCAACACAAGTTTGCGTTGGATATTCTCATTGATGTTGGGTTGACAAGTACTAAACTGACAAAAGTTCCTCTCTCTACTAGACATGTGCATCACAAAAATTCTAGAACCCCACTTACTGATCGTAGTTGCTTTGGACGTATTGTTAGGCATTTGTTGTACTTCAATATCACACGACTAGATTTGACTTTTGTTGCTCAAAAGCTTAGTCAATATGTTTCTAATCCATGAAGTTCACATTTGCAAGCTGTTATGCAAGTCTTGTTTTATGTAAAAGGGACAATTGATGCTGGGCTTTTTTTTATCAGCCGATAGTGCTCTATCTCTAACAGGTTATTATGATGTCAATTGGGATACTTGTGTTGATGATCGTCACTCCTTGTCTAGTTTTTGTGTCTTTCTTAGTTACCCTCTTATTTCATGGAAGTCTAAAAAGCAATCTATAGTTGCTACTTCTTCAACAGAGGCAGAATATCACAGTATTGCATTCCTCATTATGGAATAACTTTGGCTTTCTTATTTGGTGAAGGATTTGAATGTTACTTTACCTCTTTCTATTCGCATTCATACTTATAGTAAATCTGAGAAGCTTATTGCTGAAAATCCATGTCTTCATGGATGCACTAAGCACATTGAGTTGGACATCCATTTCATGTGAGATCATGCCTCTTCTAGCTTGTTATCCATTATGCATGTTCCCTCTCATTCATAGATTGCAGATTGTCTTACCAACGTTGTTTTAGAAGCGTCTTTGTCTAATTTTGTTTCCAAGTTGGTTATGGTCATATTTATTATACACGTTGCACAATCATATTATGACAGGCTGGACTGGTACATTAGTTTGTTAGTTTTTTTTTTCTTTCTTGATTTGTTATATATATAAAGCTTTTGATAGCTTAACAAAAGTAATAACAGAATACAAGTTTTCAAACACGCTTCATACTATTGTAAGTTTTCCTCTCGTCTTATTCTTGATACGCCCCTAGGTGTAAGGTGCCTCCGAGGAGATGTAGCCAATGAGGGAGGTTTAGAATACCTCCAAGGGAAAGCTGGGGACCCGAGGAGATGTTATAATCATAGGAGAAGCTTGATTAGGAGGATCTTGGTCTGGATCTTTAAGTGGTTGGAAGGAAATTGACTTTTGACTAGGTGAATGGATGAGACCCAGAGGCTAAGGTGGCTTAAGATACTTGCTAGACTTCGCAAACCCTATCGCTGATCCATTTGCTAATGTTGAGTCTATAGGGCCATGGTCAAATAAAGTCTATCAACAACACACACACACACACACATATACAATTTCTTTAATTCTTAACAATAATGGACAACATTCTAAGTATATTATCTCATATTATTATTGAAAATTTTTCATTTTTATTATAAGTTTTTTTAATATATGAGATCACTTTTTTTTTTTTTTTGCTTTTTTAAGAGCTTTGTCAGCTTTATATGCTCTTGTAATTGTGAGAGTATGTGGCAAAACTCATGACGCCCTTATCTATGGTATAATAATTTAATATACAATTTTTTATCTATTAGTAACAAATTGAATAAAAACTCAAATTAACATATAAAGTAATACTAGTTATAATGAATGATGCACTTGCTTTATGGGTATACAAATAATTACATGCGAAAATGTTATAAAAATGATAAAAATATATCACACCCATAATGCACTAATTGAAAATTCAAAATTATAATAAATTTAGAGTTAAATATTCTATTATATTAGATTAAAAAATGAAAACTTTTACGATTATTTTTACAAAAGTTGAAAACAAAAAAATGCAAAGGAAAGGTTTGCAATTGTGTAGTTTTTGCTAAAAAAGAACGTCTGCAGTTGTGAGAGTATATGGTTGAATTCATGATCCCCCTTATCTAGGGTATAATAATTTATCATGCAAATTTTTATTTACTAGGAACAAAGTGAATAAAACTCAAATTAATATATAAAATAATACTAGTGGATGGTGCACTTGCGTTATGGGTATACAAATAGTTACATACAAAATTGTTATAAAAATGATTAACATGTATTGCACCCATAATGCATTCATTGGAAATTCAAAATTATAATAAATTCAAAGTTAAATATTCTTCTATATTAGATTTAAAAAATTAAAACTTTTATGATTATTTTTTCAAAATTTGAAATTAGAAAAATGTAAAGGAAAGGTCTGAATTTGTGTAGTTCTTGCAAAAAAAGGCCTAAAATTTTTCAACTTTGCATTTGAAGGCATGTAATTATAAATTATTTGCATTTTAGGATCTTCATTCATATTCTATTAATAGGATACAATATCATGGACAAACTCTAAAATTAGTATATCTTAGGAATACTAACTCTTAAACATATTGTTGAAAAATTCAAGCTCTTTTTTTTTTTTTTTTAATGAAAATAAACGTAGGCACTTGAACGCATAGTCGAATTTTTTCTAAAAAGTGGCATAAAAAAATCCATACCTGTTTTAGCTGCCATCGTTTATTATAACTATTTAAAATTAATTTTAGGTTTTTTAATTCTTTTTATCAATTTTGTTTATATACAAACTAGTTGTCCTGTTTAAAAATACAAATTGATCCAATCTCTCCATATGAATTGTATTATGCCCACCACCAAAATATATAATTAGAATCTTAGAACTAGCATGAATCTCGTCATCATCTAAACTTGAAAAATAAAGGATGACTAAAATTGCTTAGTATGGACAGCTACATATAAATATATATTGTCATGTCTCAAAAGGTACCCTATATGTAGCAACCCAACAATACATTGCACCATAGCTTAGGAATGACACATTTGTCACTTAGAGGCTTCAAATATAACGTATAAGGCATACTCATGTGGAAGAGATGCTATTGAGATTTAGCAAATGCAGAGAAGGTAACACCATAAAGAAAGAAATAAAGATAACATAAAAATAAATAAAAACATATCATGATATAAGTAAAGGAGGGATAGTGAGCCCTATAATAATAGTAATACCAACATATAAAAATAACAGTAAGCCTGATACATAATACTACACAGATTTGTCTATTTAGAAAAGACAACAAGATAAGAGTTTAGGGAATAAATCTTACTCTCTTTGCTCACATCTTCCCATCATAACCCTGGTACTAGAAACTAACTCGAGGCATCTCTTTGCTCTCTTGTTGCCATAAGTGTGTGTAAACGCCTAAAGAATTTCAATCATCAAGTTGATCATAATTTTGAATCTAGTCATTAAACATGAATCAATGGGACCAAGACCCTAACCGTCGATACCAAAACTCAGCTAAGAAGCTATAAATCCTAAAGATGTATATGAAAACCATAGGGATAAAACTGAAAAACTCTAATTATAGATAATTGAAAACCTTACACCCTAAAGAAAATAACGCTAATGACTTTAAAGCCCTATTACACAAACTCTAAACTTAAGAAGTCAAATCTATACCCTAAATCCTAAACGTTAACCCAACAACTTCAATAATGACAAATCTATAAAGGAATCGACAAATCGCCTACATAAACGAGCAAGCAAAACTTATAAAATATAAATGATAAACCTTCATTACGTAAAGTAGAATTAATTGAGTAACAAGAAGTGTAAATTAAGTGCGTAGTGGACATTTTATTAGTTGAAATTAAGCACACTATCAATTGTAAATGAATAAATTAGGAGTTGTGATAAAGAATTTAAAATCATCCTTGGTTCTTACTTGGCTAAGACATGCTAGGGCTTAAATAGGGAAATCCTAATTGAACTTGATCCAATACAAACATTAGAACACATCAAAATTATATACATGAATGAATATAAAGTGGAAAAACATACCATTGGAAGTAAGTTAGTAAGTATGTGGAAGAAAAAGAATGAAATTAAATGAAATATTAGATGAAAAGGACAAATAATCTTGCTTAAGAATTAGATATTGACTATGTTTGAATTTAGAGACAATTTCACTTAGCTAGCTCTTAGAATTATCAAAATGTGTTAAGAAACATGTTAACCACATAATTCAAACCCCCTAGTTTGCTATCTTGAAGCCTTCCTATGGTAAAAATAACATTACTAATGGGAAGTACGTCCAAAGCATATAAAATCAACTATTCATATGCCAAAATGAACGCAAAATATTTTTACACAAGATTAGACCCTAAAAAAGCTATTGAAAATTTAAAACTTTTGTAGTATAGCTTACAGGTTACTTATTTATAACTAGTGCTTATAGGATTTTCATAATTCTTACTATAATCAAGTGATGCTAAACCTAATTTAGAGCTACCTACTACTGCAATCTGTAGATGCTATGGATGAGTAAGTACACTCATATGATCTTTGTGCTTGCTTGTCTTTGTCGTAAAAGTTTATAGAGAAAGTTCATGAAATAATATAGGTCTTTCTACTTTAGAAAATTCAAGGAAAGATATCACAAATCTTTCCCCTCTCATTTCCATTGAATATCATAATAAGCAGACAAATTTCTCAAACTTTCACTTTCAATTAATTAATGTAATCTATGAAGTCATAAATGTTGCTTTTACCATGAAAAGAGTAATCAAATATCCTTAAGTAACATTTAGAAGTAATGAACAATAATAATCAACTACATCATGTAATATACTCAATTTTAGTTGAAGGAAGATGATAACATGTAGATAGTAATAAGTAAAGAGTAGCCTTGTTAAAGTTTAAGCAAAAGAACCAAGGAAAAAAAAAAAACCAAAACATTTGTACGAAAATCTAGACAGAATCTAACCCTACTTGGTTCAAGCCTTAATTGATCTCCTCTGATGAAAATAATTATACCATTAGAAAGTATATGCAAAATTGTGTGAAAATGACAATAAATTTATGAAAATTGAACATAAAATAAAAAGATATCATCAAAATAAGAAAAGTAGTCAAAACCAAGGAATAATACTAGTTTAGGTATAATATAGAGCAATCTTTAGTTTAGGAGTGGTTGAGCTTACTATAATAATTATATTCTGTTACTTCTTATTCAGGAGATTTTTTGAGCTATCAGAGGATCACTTCAACTAGTACTAGGAACCAAGTAAGTACCTAATCGACTAACCAATTATTATCTTGTTTGTTTTGTGCCTGTAGTTAGTTGAATTTGATTATATAAGTTATGAACTTAAACCATGAATGTGTTTTTTATTAGGTGATGGTTGTAAAGACACTTTAATTATACAAAAGTTATATGATTCTTACATTTACTTTAGCTTTGCAAGTGTTTGAATTATTATTGCTTGTTCACCTTGAACGAACTCAATAATTATCCAACTTAAATTAACTGAATAAATCATGCATTGTGTGACTCGCATTACCTAAAGGTCATCACCATCACACAGTAGACTAGATGGATTGTGATTAGCGGTATTATGGTACCACAATCCTGCTCCATGGACTAGGAATTACAACATTCGAGAAGTACAACCGAGGGCTAGGAGACATGTGGAAGTCATTGTTGAGGGCATGGGAAGTGCTCACTTGTCTATCTTAGAATCAATGTGTCATGTTTTTCAAAACAAATTTTGAAAACTTTTATTCTATTTAATCTACCCTGCTCGTGTCTTGAGTCAAATGTGATCCTTAAGATTATGTTTTCAATTGTTATTTGGGACTATCCGTTGTGATAGTTGTGTGTGTAATACCAATGAAGACACATGGATACTAGTAGTAATGGATTTTCATTCTAAACCCTTAACACAAAGGGTGTAATACCATTTGATAGTAGGTCTGCAAACAAGTCAAATCAAAATGGTAGTGTTGAGCTCGAGTTTAAGTTTGATTTAAAGTTTTAAAGCTCAAGCTTAGCTCAAGTTGGACCAAACTTAAGATTTAAAGCTCAAGTTCGGCTCAAAGTAATACTGTAGAATCTCGAATTTAACTTGATTAAGCTAGTTTAGGATCGATTTATTAAAAAATATATTTTAAATTTTAAATAAAATATTAGTGATACATAAACTCAATTCGAGTTTGATTAACAATTATAATTGACTTAAGCTCAATAGAGCTTGATTAAACTTATGAGCTAATCGAGTTAAACATATGAAGCTTGAGTTTGACTTAATAAACTACCTGAATAGCTTGAGTTCTATCTCTACTTGACTATTCTCGAATCAAACTCAAATAAATATCGAGTCTAACTCGAATAGTTTGTGAACTAGCTTGGTTCATTTACTCCCCTATTTGAGATGCAATTGCTAGACAGCCACATATATGTGTTGCATTCATGTGATTGATCATGCATTAAATTTGTCGTTTAATCACTTATTTGAAAATTGCATTAAATGTGTAGTACGAAGTTAGTACCACTAAGTTAGGTGTAGCTTATTTCTTAATAGTTCTCCTTTGTTGTAAGATAGGTTATAGTTGATGCAAAAAAAGACAATGTCCCCGTTTTATTTGTCCTGTTTTGTAGAGATTCCATAGATATATCACACTTTATCATGTGATCCTATTGCTATTACTAACATTAGTACTTCTTTTATTTTTCAATGCAAGGGCCATGACCTTGAATTTGTATTATACCCATCTTTTATATGACATTGTTTATCCATTACAAGATATTTACTAAGTTTGCATATCCTAGTGTCATCTTTAGGTTGATAGTATGCCTTATATACTATGTCGGAAGTCATTAAGTGACATCGGTGTCAATCGTAGGTTTTAGTGTAGGATGCCTATCACATGTAGGGTGCCTTTTGGAGGTGACGTCAAAATTTATAAACAATTATTGACTATATCAAAAGCCTATATAAATTTAATTTCTACTTGATTTTTTAGAAGTTTTTTTGTTTAAGTTTTTATAATTCTTCAATTTTATAATTTTTGTCAAGATTCTTGGTATCTCTTAATTCATTTTTTATTTCCAATTCTATGCAAAAGTCCATATAAAACTGTAATGAGATTTGTATAAGATTTCTTATTCTTACGCATAAATATGTAGTAGTGTCTTTAGTTCGTATCACAATCTAGTGTTACAAATTACTAACATCAATTCCTAAAAGATCATAGATTCATTATATAATTGATTTATTTATGACATAATGAATTTGTTATGACAAACTCTTACTTTTAATAGTCTTACAAACCTTGCTCTTGATCTTTTCGATTTCTTAGTAAGAAAATTGTGTCGCTATTACTAGTTTATATGAAAAAACTTATAAGAAAATGAAATAGAGGTTTCATGAATGTCTTACTATGCATTGTATCTTGCTCTTTCTAATTGTTATCAACAAATCCCTATCAAGAAACATTATAAAGACTAATACCAATTCATGAACATGATAGAGCGATGAATGGAAGGTCACAGGAATATCATACCCTTTAGAAGAATTGGTAGTTTGTTTTATTATGCCGTGTCCCATATTAGTTTCGGAAGAGGTTCCGGCCCAAAAGCCTCATCTTAGGACATTACTGATAATCGTGTATGAGCACCTTAACCAAAAGCCAACACGTTTAATGAGCATGTATTATATCGAGGTTGGATTTTTTATCAATTAAAATTTTACAAATAAATCTATTAAATACTTATAAGTATAAAGAAAAAAAAGGCAATAATAAAATATGATAGATTTTATTTTGTTTATAACAATATGTTGTATGTGTTGTATAAAGTAATACACGTATGCTATATCCCAAGAATTATGTATATATGCACATTGTGTGTGGTATAATTAGATACATGCATATTATATGTCTGTCTATATATAATATGTTACGTATGGTATACAACATGAAAAGTAATATATAACATATTATAATTATACTATATTATTCAACTCTTACATATGGATATATGTACTCAACAATATATACTTTGATGGTATTATATGCATAGAAAATGATGAATTATATAAAAAGGTATCAACGTTTGAAAGTAAATGTATAAAATATATTAATATTTCAAGTATGTTGTCAAATCAAGATTTTTTCCCATACGATTCTATGAGTTTATGGTTTTAAGAGGCTCCCTCCTTTCTAGTTAACTCGTGCTTAAAATTGTGTTTGCATGGATTCTTATGTTTCTAACTGAATTACAATTAAGTTGAATAGAATCTTGCGTTGTGCAAATGGGCTTTAGCCCATAGGCCAATGTGTTTAACCCATTTTAAAAACGGGGAGGGCCAACCATTTTTTAATTTGTTTAAAGATGGGTTAATTTTACCTAGCCTATTTAACTCGTAGGCCAAAGTGGATTGACATATGGGTTAAGTGGGTTGGCCTACTAGCTTACTTGTATTAAAAAAAAAAATTGTAGGAGAAATAACTATTAATGTGGCATTATTCCTAGGATTTTTGTACTTAAACTTAAATTTATGTGTTAATTATAACAAAGAATGATAAATTGATGTGTATGCATCATGACATTTTTTTATATATATTTATTATTTGAAATGAAGTATGATATCTAATAAATTATTTTAAATAACTTATTCTTGTATATAATTAATTAAAATAATAATGAAACTAATCATTAATATATATAACCCTATAAAACTTAATTTTATAATATAAATTTTATTTAATTAGTATAAATGAATTAAATGAGTCAATTTGATTTTTTTAACCCACAAAGATAGATAAGTGGGTTAAAGGGGTTAGGAAGTGGGCTGACCCATTTAACTCACAACTCAAAACGAAATGGGTTAGTGTTAAGAAATTTTGACCCTTTCTTAAAGTAGGTGAAACTTTTTTGGTTTGTTTGACTCGCTTGCTAAGGTGGGTTGGGCTAGGTTGGCCCATTTAATACACTTGCATACCTCTAGTAGAATCTTATATTTTTAATCGAGTTTTTTCAATTATGTCTATTTAAGTCAAACGGGCTACTATATTTAAAATATGATGTTGCGATTATAAGCCCATCAATTATTAGAATGTTATATCTTTTTTTTTAATCACATTTCAATCTTGGAAAACTCCATGGCCCGCCATTAATTTTAATGGGACCGGTCTTGTCACCATTCGACAGCTCATACTATACCCAATCGTGATTAAATCACTAAAATAGTTAATATTTCATTTACTATATTAATTTTAATAGTTAGACTAATAACATGATAGTCTCATCGACGAGACTATAGAAGCACCCTTCAATTTTTGTTTCCTCCTTCTCCCTCTCTTCCACTCCCTTATTCAACGTTTATAGTCTTAATTCAAACATATTCTAGCTTTAAAATTTACAAATAAACTTATTTATTTATACTATCGGTCAACACACACATACGATAGAGTAATGTCAGTTTAAAAAGATAAGAGTAACTGAAATGGAGACTTTTTTAGGAGAGTGGAGATTGATGGAGATTAACTGTAAACACACATGGCTAATTGCTATAAAATGTCTAATATGGTTTTAAAAACTTTCGCATAGAATTTTAGAGTAGAATAAATTTGTACTCATTTAATATAGTAATAAATGATGAAGAAGTCAAGATAAGTTAAAAGGTTTGATTCCTTTCAATTTATAACTTTTTTCAAACAAAACAACTATTTCTTAAGAGAATATTATATTATAGATCAAGAGTTACATATAAACAAGAAACTTAGCTTCTCTTCATTTTTTTTTACATCCATTATAAATTTATTTTTTTAATCACAACTGTAATAAAATCTATAGTTTTTAAAAGTTAATTTATGTAGGTTATGTAAACTTATGTTTCTATTTTCTAATTTTACAAACCATTTAGCGACTTTTAATAGATTTACGAGTTTGAAAACTTTGTTTCAAGTAGTCATTAAAAAGAGGATTTAACATTTCACAAAGTATATTAAATGAAATATTAATATTTTACAAAGGTCTTTTAAGCTAAGGTATCATCATATCAATAGTTGCTTAATTAATTTTTCTCATCAGTTTGTTAAGAATGCCTTGCTAAAGATTGACTCCTCTTTTTAATCAACTAAAACATTGATATCTTAAATAAATTTTAACAAATATTAAAACATAAACTAATATTAAATAGATATATACTTTAGCTAGTGGTCTTATGGCCCAATGACATTAAGACTAGTCTTCTAAGTAGAATGGACTAGGTTCAAATGTCCCCTCCTCTATTGTAATTGCAAAAAAAGAGAAAAAAAAAAATTAGCACACCATGTAAGATGCTTATACTATTCTATTTTCCTTATACAACAACGTATTGTTTAAATTGTCCCTGTTGAGCTAAAATCCAAACATTACCTTAGTGTTGAATAGTTTAAATATTCACTATGCAAATAAACTTAGGTCTATTAATACACCAATTAAGCATTGATGATGATATAATATACTAGAAGTACTCAAAGAGAAAGGGCACTAATTCTTTTAGCATCATATCATAATCTTTTTCTTTTTTAATTTTTCAACATACATTTTTTTACAAAGCTCACAAATGATGTAGATAAAATTCAATATAGGCATTGATAAATGATTAGTCCATGGATCAATTTGATGTCAGCAAATGGAAATTTCACTTCTATTATTGTTCAAAATCCTAAGTTAACTATATGATTCTATGAGATTGTGATTTTACAAATTTTAATGTGATTTTATAGGTTTTTCTTAATTAAAATGGATCTAAAATCATTTAGTTATACTTTAGGTAAAATTATGCATATAGATTTATGATCTTATAAGTTTACGATTTTACTAGTTTTTTGTATGATTCTACCTATTTTATACATTCTTTTGAATATTAAAATCGCAAATTTGATAATTATACTCAATTTATTAGAAACATATGCTAAACACGTTAGTATGTCATACTGTAATTTATTCTATTAAAATATCATAAGTAAATTTTTTCATTATAAGAAAATTGACTTTTATAAACAAAAATTGTGTGATGACAAAAATTGATAAAAGAAGTTCACTAATAGAAAATGCACTTGGGAGGGGAAATTTTGAGGCGAAGATCACCTCTCATTAGTTAGAGTAAATAATCTAACCAATGAGAGGTGAAGTTCGCCGCTTGCATGGATAGTGGGGCGAATTTCACCTCACTATCCAACTCAATAGCAAGACTATCATCTATTGGATGAGGCGAATATCGCTGCTCAATTGGATGGTAAGGAAAAATTTGTCTCATTATCAATGTAAGTGGCGAGCATCGCCTCACAACCTGCTATATATAAAGAGCTCCCCTGCTCCTTCCATCTCTTATACACACTCCTCTTGCTCACACACACACACACACCGTTCTCTCATGTATATACACACTCTGATACCACTCCTCCACCGCCCCTCGTCCCCCACACACACATAATCAGATACCAACACACACACACACCCACTGTTCCCTGTCGCCCCTTGTTTTTACCCGCTCCTCTTCACCCCTATTTTCTTACATACACAGTCCTTCCGTTTCTACAAGTCAATGCTCCTGTTAATCTATTTTAATTTTTTTTTATAGCTTATGGGCATTATATGTAACTATATATTTTTAAATTTCTATTAATTTATTAATTATGTTTTTTTTACAGACATCTGATAATTTTTTTAGCTCAACCCAGGTATTTGGATAACTCCAATTATCGAAAGGCTAGTTCAAAATTTTTAATAATGTAGATACAATTATTTAAATGCTAGTATTTATATATTTATTAATTAATATATATTTAATTTATAGTTATGTATTCCTTGTTAGTATTTGAAAAAATATATATTTATTTAGGATTTAATAGTTATATATTATTATTTAATACACTTTTATTGTATTTAACTTCATGACATGTAGATAGCTTCATAATATGTTAATTTAGAAGATAGTGTTCCGATATTATATGCTTTTTAATAATGTAGATACAATTATTTAAATGTCAGTATTTATATATTTATTAATTAATGTATATTTAATTTATAATTATGTATTTCTTATTAGCATTTGAAAAAATTATATATATTTAGGATTTACCAATTATATATTATTATTTAATTCATATTTATTATGTTTAGCTACATGACACATAGATAGCTTAATAATATGTTAATTTAGAAGACAATGTTCCGATATTAGATGCTTTTTAATAATGTAGATACAATTATTTAAATGCTAATATTTATATATTTATTAATTGATGTATATTTAATTTACAGTTATGTATCTCTTGTTAGTATTAGACGATGCACCCGCAATGCATGTGCAATTAAACCAACCCAACATATATAAATTAAATAGATATATTATTTTGATAGGTTGGAAGAGGACAACCTTAATTAATTCTAGAAATTCGGAAATTAATTACAAATCATAATTACAATTGTATCTTCCACAGGTAACTTCTCCATATTGGGTAACTATTAGTCTATTACGCATAAATATGATATCAGAGCTTTAGATCGATATATGAAGATACATGCTTAGGCTAAAAAAGAAAAAGACTATATCTATTCAACCCCTATTTAATTCTATTAAAACCCTATTTAATTTCATGATTTCAGGGATACCAATGCCTATATACTAAAAACGAAAAAGATTATATGTCTATTCAACTCTATTTAATTTATTCAAATCCTATTTAATTCCATGCTTTCAGGGATACCAAAAACATTTTACGTGGAAAAGACTATGTCTATTCAACCACTATTTAATTTTATTCAAATCCAGTTTAATTTTTATGATTTCAGGGATATAAAAAATATTTTATGCCCATATGCTAAAAATATTATATTAAAAATATTTACACTAAAGACACCAAAGGGAATAGTTTTGCTTTAATAGTATAGATATATTATTATTTAATACATGCTTATTGTGTTTAAATCTATGACACGTAGATAGATTAATAATATGTTAATTTAGAAGATAGTGACCGATATTATATGCTTTTTAATAATGTAAATACAATTATTTAAATGTTGATATTTATATATTTATTAATTAATGGATATTTAATTTATAGCAATGTATTTCTTGTTAGTATTTGAAAAAAAAAATTATGTATATTTAGGATTTAACAGTTATATATTATTATTTAATACATGTTTATTGTGTTTAACTGCATAACATGTGTAGCTTAATAATATGTTAATTTAGAAGATAGTCTTCCGATATTGGATGCTTGGATAGTTATATGAAAATATCTGATATGAATTAGATGTGGTAATTCATTAAATGCCAATTTAGGATGTCTGCATAAAATTAGCATATGACGCTTGATTTGACAACTATGTAATATAGAAATGGGCTTAGAAAATTTTTACAAGCTACTGTAAACCATAAGAGGGCAAATCGATTGATTAGATGCCTTCGTAGAGATTGTCCTAATAGTGCATGGCAGTCTATTCAAATTATTGAGTATCATCTCCTCACAAGGTGAATACCTTGGACCTACCTGCCTTCGATTTTCTACGGTAAGGATGTAGATGAAGACGAAGTAAATGATGATGTTGCCACGGATGAATGGGGGTATTTGACCTGAATATGCACACTTTTGAAAATGAAGTAGATTAAGAACTTTTGGAAGAGCTTGCCCCTAACATGAGTGATCCCGAGGAGGATGACGATGATAGCGGAAATGAAAGTAATACATTTGATGGGGAGCAGTAGACTAGAATGTTTGAAAAAGCAAAGAGTTTGGTATATCTGGGCTATACAATGTTCTCTTTATTATCAACAGTACTTCAAACGATAAATCTAAAAGTTGATGGTAAACAGTTAATGAAGTTATTCAACAATTGGCTGGCTTTAATAAGTTTATTACTAGCTGATGATTTGTTACTGTCATCATACTACAAAGCACGAAAATTGTTGAAGCAGTTGGGCATGTATGCAAACACGATCCATGCGTATAAAAATGATTATGTGTTGCTCTGCAAAGAATTCCAAAATCTTGATAACTGCCCAATGTGTGGTGAAGGAAGGTGGAAGCTTCATTTAAGGAAACATAAAATAATACTAGTTAAGGTTTTGCGACATTTTCCATTAATTCCAAGATTACAACGGCTATTCATGTGCTTGATAAAGTCATATTTTATACAATTTTCATTAAGCAATTGGTGCATAATCTTTCTTAATCTTTATGAAATTGCAAGATTTGGTACTGGGATATGTTTAAATTGATGTTTTAGGTCTAAATCAAACATGGAAAGCAAAGTTATGAGTTTGAAGAAGTTTGAGAAAAATTTGTAAAGGAAATCAATGAACACCGGCCATGAAACAAAGCTACACCATCGGCTTAAAACAAAGGAAACGCTAGCCTTGGAAATTTTATACAAACGCCGGAAAATCAAGCATCAACACCATTGGCGTTGCACCAACTTTGAGGATGTATAGAATGCAAAATATTAAAGCCGGAATCACAACAGCCGGCCTTGAATAAGAAATCCATCGGCCTTGAAATTTTTGAAGCTGCGCCAACATAATTGACCTCTACATTGCCGGCTTTGGTTCGGCCTTGAGCATCTACAGAACCTAAAATTTAAGCACTGGCACGAACACCGTTAGTGTAGAAGGAGATTGAGACGGCTTTTGCAATTTTATTGTACATCGGTTAATCAAGATTTTACGCTACCGGCATTGAGATGGTGCTGAGTGTCCAAAGAAAGAAAAACATTAAAGCTATCCTCAACGCTGCCTGTGCAGCCTTGTTTTGAAACCTTATGTTGCCATGAACGCTACCGACGTAGAAAGTGTAACTATCGGCGTACGTTCTGTAATTGCAAAAATGATCTGAAGCAATTCAAATTCCACATACCTTTGTTTATAAAATGAGGATGGTTTCTTTGTTCTTGTATGATCAGAATTATATAGAATACATTAGGGTTCAATTCTATAATAGATCTATTGACGAGAAAGTTGTTCGGGATTAAATTATAGTGATTGAGAAGCTTTGTATAAGCTTTGGAAGGATTGATTTTGCACTTGAAGCTTTGTTATTTGAATTGGTGATATCTGATCTTATTTTTATATGCAATTCATTTGTTTGACATTAATGTTTATCATGATATCATTTGCAAAATTTGATTTGAATTATGAATCTAGATCAATGATGTGCTAAATTTTCTTATGGGAATTTATGAAGCCCTAAGCATGCTAATACGATAATTGAGATTGTGTTATGTGATAGTTAGAATTGTGGAATATTCATATTGAATTCCTATTATAAATCTTGTTTCTTAATGAAATTAGGGTTTATAAGAATCATAATAACTCGGAAGGGAAATTAGGGTTCATAAGAAATTCATGAATTAAGGTTAAAGAACAATTGCGGAAGTGGCATGACTTAATCTAATTTAGAAATTATCATAGGAATTCATGAAATGTTTTAGATTAATTTCTCACTAAGAGATTAGGGGAAGTTGATTTAGGGTATTGGTCAATTATAGAATTGGAAGATTATTAATTGTGAATTTGATTCCACTAATAATTTAATTAGCGGAAGCTATTAGGTTATTTTGTGGTTGAAAATATATTAAAACTTCAAATTAGGTTTTAGATCTTTGATAATTTCATATGAATATCCATAAGTCTAATTGTCAATAAAACATGATTGCAGTTTGATTAGTAAGATTAGGGTGGATTCTGTTTTCCCACACTCAATTATTATATATCTTTAAAAAACTCTATCTCTGATTTTAGTTATAATTAGAATTTAGATAATTTAGTTGGTAAAAAGAAATTTATTTCAAAATCGATTGCTTAAATATTAGTAGAGCTAATATCAGTTTAGTAGTTAATTGATCCTCGTGGGAATGATACTTAACTCATTTTTGTATTACTTGATTCAATCCAGTATACTTGCTGGTGGTATTCGCACTTATTTTATATCTATTCAATTTTAGCAAATCAAGTTTGTGGTACTATTGTTGGGGATCGGATTGATATTAAACTACCTTTGGTTTTACTAGTAGTTTAGGCGCTTTTCTAGGATTTGATTGTTTTCTTTTCTCTTTGCAGGTTTTATGCGAAGGAGTAGAAGTTCTAAGCTTCTACCGATTGATCTAGAGATTGAACGAACTTTTAACCAATAGAGAAGAGAAAACAGAAGACGAGAGGAAGTGCTACAAGGAGAAAAAATGGCAGAAAACGAACCACGGAATAATGAGGGCAACAAAAATCAAAACAACAATCAGACACAAGTTGCTCTTGCTAGAGCATTTGGGGATTATACAAGACCCACTATTATGGGTCTTACTGTTAGAAGGCCAGCGGTTCAAGCCAACAATTTTGAACTCAAACCGACATTTATTCAAATGGTTGAGTCACATCAATTTGGAGGATATCTTAATGAGACACTAGATAAGCACATTGCCAAGTTCCTCTAATATTGCAACATTGTGAAACTCAATGGAGTTACTGATGAAGCCATAAGAATGCAACTTTTTTCCTCTTCTCTTAAGGATAAAGCTTTGGCTTGGTTCAATTCTCAACCACCTGAATCATCACTTCATGGGTAGATTTGACAACAAAGTTTTTGAAGAGATTTTTCCTTTTTACTAAAATTGCCAGATTGAGAAATGAGATTACTAATTTCACTAAGTTTCTTGGTGAATCATTGTATGAAGCTTGGGAGAGATTCAAGAAGGCAATTAGAAAATGCCCACATCATGGACTACCTGATAATCTTCTAATTGAGAATTTCTACCTTAGTCTAGATGAGACTTTGAGATCGTTGGTAGATGCTACATTAAGAGGATCACTAATGGGAAAAACTTATGATGAAGCAAGTGCTTTGATAAAAGAATTAACTTCTTGTGCTCATAACTGGAGCTATGAAAGAACAAGGTTAAAAGTGGCATCTATTCAAGATAATGAAGCCATATCACACCTCACTGCTCAAATTTCAGCTCTAACTACACAATAAAGTAAACTTGCTAATCAAGTTGTTACTCGTGAGTTGTGTTCAGGACCATATTCAACTTATGATTGTCCTAATGGTCACACACCATCATCAAGTGGAGAGCAGCTCAATTATGTTGGTAAATTTCAAAGGGGAAATTTAGGACCCTACGCAAACACTTACAATCTAGAGTGGCACAATCATCTGAATTTCTCATATAGAAATGAGAATAATGTCTACAGACCTCCCGGATTTCAAAAGCAAGGTCCTGTTAGGAATATCCTACCTCTATCTCAACAAAATCAACCTTCAACTGAGGATCTTTTGAGAACCTTTATGAAAACAACTGAGACTATGTTCAATAGTCAACAGTCCATTATCAAAGATCTTCAGGGTCAAGTCCATCAGCTCACTCAACAAATAAGTAATAGACCATCTGGGTCTTTACCAAGTAATATTGAGGAAAACCCCAAGAGTGTGAATGCCATAATACTGAAGAGTGGCAAGGAGGTTGAAAAACCTGAGAAGAAGGTTGAGGAAAACGATGAGATTCCATTGAATGACAAGGGAAAGCAAAAGATGGAGGAACCAGTGCAAAAATCACCAGAAGTAAAACCTTATGTTCCTCCTATTCCCTTTCCAAGAAGACTAAATAAACAAAGATTGGATGAGCAATTTGCAAAGCTCCTAGATGTCTTCAAGAAGCTACAAATTAACATTCCATTCTTAGAAGCAATTCAACAAATGCCATCTTATGCAAAATTCATTAAAAAGTTACTCACTAAGAAGAGGAAGATTGATGTGAGTGAACAGTGGTACTAACAGGAGAATGCTCCATGATTCTACAAAAGAAATTATCCAGCCTGCCAATAAAACAAAGAGATCAAGGGAGTTTTACAGTTCCTTGCACTATAGGAAACTTTCATTTTGATAAAGTTCTTACAGATTCTAGTGCAAGTATTAATTTTATGCCCCTATCTATTTTCAAGAAACTAGGACTTGGAGAATGTAAGAAAACTCATGTTACCTTATAGCTTGTAGATAGAAGTGTTAAATATCCAAGGGTATTGTGGAGAACGTCCTAGTAAAGGTCGACAAATTCATATTTCTAGTAGACTTCATAGTCTTGGAAATGGATGAAGACAGAGAAGTTCCAATGATTCTTGGCAGACCATTCCTTGCAACTGGTAAAGCCCTAATTGATGTGGAACAAGGTAAGCTCACTTTGAGAGTAATGGATGAACTTGTAACTTTTAATGTATATGAAGCACTGAGAAATTTTGAATGATAGTAAGGCTTGTTATACTATTAATGTTGTTGATGAGCTTATCTCTAAGTCTGTAGAAGGAAAAGTAGGTGTGGATACAATGGATTCGGTTCTTAGAGATTTAGATGACTGGAGTGATGATGAGCAAGAGGAAGAAACACCGGAGCAAGTGCCTAAAATCAAAGTTAGATATTATGAGGAATTGGGCACCAGTGAGAACAAGCAAATACCATCATTGACACAACCATCAATTTTTTAGCTTAAACCTGTACTAATGATCTAAAGTATGTGTTTCTTGGAACTGGAGATACTTTTCCAATAATTATTTCATCTTCTTTGACAAGTGAATAAGGGCAACAGTTGCTTGGAGTTTTAAAGGAGCATAAGGAAGCAATCAGATGAACTAACACCGATAACAAGAGAATCAACCCTATGATTTGCACTCATAAGATATTGATGGAGGCTGAGTGCAAACCTATAGTTCAACCACAAAGTAGACTCAACCCAACTCTTAAAGATGTAGTAAAGAAAGTAGTATTGAAACTGCTAGATGTAGGTATTATCTACCCTATCTCTGATAGTAAGTAGGTTAATCCAGTACAGGTAGTTCCTAAGAAAGGTGGTATGACTGTAGTAAAAAATAAGGACAATGAATTAATTCCTCCTGGAACCGTGATAGGGTGGAGAGTTTGCATTGATTATATTAAATTAAAATCATGCAACTCGAAAAGACCATTTCCCCCTTCCCTTCATAGATCAAATGCTTGAAAAACTTGCAGGGCATGATTACCATTGCTTTTTAGATGGTTACTCTGGTTATAATCAAATTTACATAACCTGATGACCAAGAGAAAACCACTTTACTTGTCCTTATGACACTTTTTCTTTTAGGATAATGCCCTTTGGTCTGTGAAATGCACCTGGTACTTTTCAGAGGTGTATGGTGTCTATTTTTTCTGACATGCTAGAAAACTTTATTGACATATTTATGGATGAATTTTCTATTTTTGGAAAATCATTTGATGCATGTTTGATAAATTTAGGTTGTGTTCTTAAGAGATGCAAGGAGACAAATTTGATTTTGAATTGGGAAAAATGCCACTTCATAGTAATAGAGGGGATTGTTTTGGTCACAAAGTGTTTGAGAAAGGAATTGAAGTTGATAAGGCCAAGGTTGAAATAATAGAGAAGTTGCCACCACCCATAACTGTAAGAGGAGTCAAAAGTTTCTTAGGATATGTTGACTTTTATAAGAGATTTATTAAGGATTTCTCTAAAATTTCTGGACTTCTTTGTAATTTTCTTGAAAAAGATGTTATGTTCAATTTTGATGACAATTGATTGTTGAAGCATAAGCTTACTTCTACACTAGTGATCATTACACCTGACTGGGAGCTTCCATTTGAATTGATGTGTGATGTCAGCGACTTTGCTATAGGAGTAGTTCTTGGCCAGAGAAGACGTAAGTTGTTTCATGTTACATACTATGCAAGTAGGACTTTGAATGAGGCTCAAAGGAACTATGCCACAATTGAAAAAGAGCTTCTAGCGGTTATATTTGCTTGTGATAAGTTTAGGCCTTATCTGATTGGTTATAAAGTCATAGTATACACTGATCATGCTGCTCTGAAATATTTGCTTGCCAAAGCTAATGCAAAACCTAGGTTGATTATATGGATATTGCTACTGCAAGAATTTGATCTTGAGATTAGAGATAAAAAGGGAATTGAGAATGTGATTGTTGATCGTTTTTCTAGATTGGAATCTAATTGTTTAGATTTTCCTATCAATGAAAAGTTCCCTGATGAACATTTGCATGTAGTAGAGATCCAAAGATTGCCTTGGTATGCTGATATTATCAATTATTTGATTAGCAAAATCATACCCTATGGTTTGTCATATCAACAAAGGAAAAAGTTTTTGCAGGATGTGAAATACTACTTCTAGGATGAACCATATTTGTTTAAATGTTGTGCTGACCAAGTGATTAGATGATGTGTTCCAAAATATGAACAACTTAGCATACTTAAGCACTGTCATTCAAAAGAAGCTGGAGGTCATTTTGGTCTTGAAAGAATTGCAGCTAAGATTTTGTCATGTGGATTTTATTGGCCTAACTTGTTTAGTGACTGCAAGAAATATATTGTGTCATGTGCTCAATGCCAAAGGACTGGTAATATTTCAAGAAGACATGAATTGCCTCAAAATAATATTCTGGTAATTGAACTTTTTGATGCATGGAAAATAGACTTCATGGGTCCTTTCCCCTCATCTTTTTGCAAACAAATATATACTCATGGCAGTGAATTATATTTCAAAATGGGTGGAAGCAATTGCTTTACAAACAAATGATCCCCGAAGAGTAATAAAATTTTTGAAAAAGAACATTTTTACCATATTTGGGATACCTAGAGCTACTATTAGTGATGAGGGGTCACATTTTTGCAACAAACAGTTTGAGAAATTGTTATCAAAATATGGAGTCACACATAAAATTGCTACCCTTTATCATCCACAGACCAGTGGACAAGTTGAGGTATGGAATAGGGAGATCAAAAGAATTTTAGAGAAAACTGTCAATGCATCTAGGAAAGATTGGTCTTTAAAACTTGATGAAGCATTGTGGGCTTGCAGAACTACTTTTAAAACCCTTATTGGAATGTCCCCATATGTGATTGTTTTTGGTAAATCATGTCATCTTCCTATAGAGCTTAAGTACAAGGCAAATTGGGCCATTAAGTTTCTTAACTTTGATGTGGAAGCTACAAGTGAAAAGTGATTGCTTTAGTTGAATCAATTGGCAGAATGGAGCGATGAAGCTTATGAGAATGCTTGCATCTACAAGGAGCGAGCAAAGCAATGGCATGATAGGAACATTTTAAAAAAAGAGTTTTTGCCTGGATAAAAGTTTTATTATACAACTCTCGTTTAAAATTGTTCCTAGGTAAGTTAAGGTCAAGATGGTCAGGACCATTTGTGATTACTAATGTTTTTCCCTATGGGGCAGTTGAATTGAAAACTAATGACAACTGGACTTTCAAGGTGAATGGGCATTTGCTCAAGCATTTCTATGAAGAGGAAAACAATGATAGTGATGTCACTATCATGAATTTCAAGAACCCATGAAAGGAATTGGAAAGTTGGGCTAAGCGACTCTAAACTAAGCACTTATTGGGAGGCAACCCATGTCTAACTTAGTAGTTTAGTTTATTTTTGTTTTTACTAACCTAGTGTTTAGTGTACAGATCAAACCAAAAAGGAGATTTGAGTTTTTAAAAGTGAAGGGAGATATTCAAAACCTGTTGGGAGAAGAAAAGTTTGGGAAAATTTCAACAAAGGGGAGACAGAACATTCAAGGCCGGTTACATGAGATCCCACGCCGTTGGCTTACCAGCAGTGTAAGATATATAGGCCTAATTTTAAAGAATGCCGGCTAGACATCATTCAATGCTGCCGGCGTTTAGGTGGTGTAAATGATTCTAATGATTTTTTTTTATCACGACGAACGCTGGCATATGGAGTTTTAACACTGCCACTGATGAAAGCCAGCATACACGTATATGCTGGAAGTGTAAGTGAGTAAGCCGCCGACCTATTTGCTTCGGCATGAATTTTACAATTGATGCACCGCCAGCTATGTAGCTAGCATACTTGTACAAAATGCCGGTGTATGTCCTACAATTCGGGTTTTAAATAGATTTCTTTTCTCTCTCTCATTTCATTCTCACTCTCTCCTTATCTCTCTCTCTCTCAACACTCACTTAATCTCTCCCACTCACTCGAACATTGTTCAATCAATCAAGTAAGTTTTTTTAATTCTCTCTCTCTTTCTCTGTTTGGTTATCGCATTATGCTGTGTTGTTGAAGTTGTTGGGTTGTGATTGCTGCGAATTTTGAGAATTGGAGTTTGGGTACTGATTTGGATTGGATTAGGTGGTCTAAATTTCTAGATGGTTGTAGAAGCTGGATTGATGTTTGTTGTCGCATGCATGTTGGATTGAGCTGCTACCGTGTTGAATTCAATCCCAATTCGTGTAATGTGTGATCTTAGGGTTTGGACTTGAATTTGATTTTCCAAATTCGAAAATTGAGGCTTTTGTTTTTATAGGGAAATTGACTGTTTTGAAAATACAATTTTGATGTTGATTTTAATTAATTAAGCCTCGGATTCTGAAATTTGCAAATCAAGTGTTAGAGTTTTAAATATATGCAAATTTGTTTTGAGTTCACTAGGTTTAGAATAGAGTTCATGTCCTTCAAATAATTTAAGTTCGGTCTGTTGTTTGAGATACACGACCTGACATTGTGTTGATTCCTTCCCTGTGGAACACAAGCTACTTCATCACATTCTTGCACACACTATTAGTTGCAAGAAGACTAGTCACAACAAAGTGACTAGTTTTGACATGTTTTATTTGTATAGCCTCATTTCAGGCTATAGAATTGATCTAGGAATAGAAGTAGCTAACTTCATCTATAAGCAAGCTGATGACACTAGGACGAAGTTCCTATTCTGTGGAGGATACATCACTAAGTTACTAAAAGATTTGAATATATTTGAAGAACCTACAGGTGATGAAGTAATAAAAAGTAAGAAAATTTGTATAGCCTCATTTCGGTCTATAGAATTGATCTAGGAATAGAAGTAGCTAACTTAATCTATAAGCAAGCTAATGACGCTAGGACGAAGTTCCTATTCTGTGGAAGATACATCACTAAGTTACTGAAGGGGATGCATATATTTGAAGAACCTATAGGTGATGAAGTAATACAAAGTAAGAAAATTTCTTCTGCACCTTTCAGAGGCTGGGGATTAGTCAAAGTTCCTAGGGGAGTTCAGTAAGTAGAAGAAATAGAGGCTCAGGAGACTCAGCCTACAGCTGTACCTATAGATAGACCATCATCATCATCTCAGCCACCTCCTCCATTTACTACTTCTGGGTATGATATGAATCAATTGAGATCAGATATGATAGAGTTGAAAGAGTAGTTCAGACAAGAGAAGAAGAAGAATAAGAATAAGAAGTTTAGGAGAATGATGTTAAATATGATGAAATCTGCTATCTCTTGTCTAAATCCATCAGCTGCTGCAAAGTTGCATTACCAAACATCTCATGATGAGACCATTAGTATAGAGTCAGAAAGCTAGAGATCCTGCTAGCTTTCATTTGATTTTTATTTGCTTTTTATCTATATAATGGCCTGTACTTATTAAGCACCCGATTCATTTGGGTAGACTTTTATATCTGCTCCTGGTCTATATAGTTAGATAGTATTTTCTTTTGATTTTTTATCTTTTGTTTTTCTTTGTTTTCTCTTTTGAAGTGATTACAAGGCTGACTAAAGCAAGAAATATCTCTCTATTGGAATATCTTGCATGACTTTGAAACAATGAATTCAGAGAAGTACCAACTTTTCTCTTTATTGCATTTCTTTTATTTCTTTCCTCTGAATTGAGTTTAGAGAACACCGTTTACTTTAAGTGTGGGGGAAGGGATAATTGTGATAAGGAGAAAATGAAATGAAGTTATGAATACGACTTTGATGTCTAAATAGTGTTTAGATTGAATATATATGATATATGAATTGAATTGTGTACCCATACTTTGAATTTTTGTCCAAAAGAATTACATGACAATTTTAGGCCCTTTTTTTTTAGAGAAAAAATTTTGATTGAAATCTTGAGATTGTACAATAAATATTGATTATAACACCTGTGAATATAAAAAGTGGAAATTGACTTGCTAAGTGTCTTACTCACCGACTGTTGTGATTAGAGTACTTAGTTGAAATTAAGTGGTGAAATCCTCAAGGAACAAGTTTACCTTGTATTTAGCTTTAGAATTGGAAGTTTGAGAGTAGGTCGAGTCCTTAAGTGAAAAATAAACAGGACTACTTCTAGGAAAAATTTAGCTTGTATATAATCCTTGAGTTATTTTGATGACTTTTCAACACTTAGTGAAAGAGGTAGAAGAAATTCTTTTCTTAGTGATCTTTTATAAAAAAAAAAAAGTCTTAAATTTATGTTGCATTCAAAAAGAAAAGAATGAAACAAGCATAGCCTCTACTCCAATGACTCAAGTATTTAAGTTATAAGCATCTGAACTTGAATGTTAAAGTGAGGAAGAGTTCTTAGGGATCCCTTAAAACTTGGTCACTTGGGTGATGAGCTCGGGATATGCTGACTCAATGAACTTACTATAACAAAAAGAGAGGAAAGGCAAAAGTTCAATCATTAAACTTTTGAAAAAGAAAAAAAAAAAGGTAGAGGCAAAAACCTCCCAAAAATAGAATAAGTCTTGTATGAAAAGAAAAAGAATATGAATGCTTAAGCATGAAATGAGCCTTATAACAAAAAAGGAAAAATCTAGGGGAAAAGTAGATACCATATGCTTTCACTATGTGTTACTAAGAGTATATGCATGCTAAAAGTCCAGTGAAGTCTAAATGAGTATTTTTCCTTAATGGATTGTGTGTCTACTTTTGGATAGAAGATTCTTTTATTAAACACTGGGATTAAATTTGTTTTGTCTGGATTAGCTACAAAACTTTGATTAAAATAATCTAGTTACATATAACCAGTTTGGTTAGAGCAGTTGGCATTGGATATGCAAGTTAAAAGAAAAGAAAAGAAAGAAAAAATGGTTTAATTATGAAAAAGAAAGATTGTACATTCTATTATAGATTTCAATTTTGATTTGATTATTTTGCTTGAGGACAAGCAAAAATTCAAGTGTGGGGGGAGTTGATAAAGTTATATTTTATACAATTTTCATTAAGCAATTGGTGCATAATCTTTCTTAATCTTTATGAAATTGCAAGATTTGGTACTTAGATATGTTTAAATTGATGTTTCGGGTCTTAAACAAACATGGAAAGCAAAGTTATGAATTTGATGCAGTTTGAGAAAAATTTGTAAAAGAAACCAATGAACACCGGCCATGAAATAAAGCTACACCACCGGCTTAGAATAGAGGAAATGCCAGCCTTGAAAATTTTATACAAACGCAGACAAATCAAGCATCAATGCCGTCGGCATTGCACTGGCTTTGAGGATGTATAGAATGCAAAATATTAGAGTCAGTATCAACATAGCTGGCCTTGAAATTTTTGAAGCTACCCGACAAAATTAACCTCTACGCTGTTGGCTTTGGGGTAGCCTTGAGCATCCACAAAACAAAAAATTTAAGTACTAGCACGAACGCTACCAGGGTAGAAGGAGATTGAGACAACTTCAATTTTATTGTACACTGACTAATCAAGATTTAATGCCGCTGGTGTTGAGACGGTGCTGAGTGTCCACAGAAAGCAAAACATTAAAGCCATCCTCAATGCTGCCTATGTAGCTTTGTTTTGAAACCTTACGCTGCCATAAATGTTGTCGGCGTAGAAAGTGTAACCACCGACGCATGTTTTGTAACTGCAAAAATGATCTGAAGCGATTCAAATTCTATACACCTTTGCTTATAAAATGAGGATGGTTCCTTTGTTCTTGTATGATTAGAAATATATAGAATACATTAGGGTTCAATTCTAGAATAGATCTATTGAAGGGAGAGTTGTTCCGGGATTAAATTATCGTGACTGAGAAGCTTTGTACATGCTTTGGAAGGACTGATTTTGCACTTGAAGCTTTTGTTTTTTGAATTGGTGATATCTAATCTTATTTTTATATGCAATTTTATTTGTTTGAACTTATTGTTTATCATGATATCATTTGCAAAATTTGATTTGATTTGTGAATCTATATCAATGATGTGCTAAATTTTCTTATGGGAATTGATGAAGCCCTAATCATGCTAATATGATAATTTAGATTGTGTTATGTGATAGTTAGAATTATGGAATATTCATATTAAATTCCTATTATAAATCTTGTTTCTTAATGAAATTAGGGTTTATAAGAATCATAATAACTCGAAAGGGAAATTAGGATTCACAAGAAATTCATAAATTAAAGTTAAAGAACAATTGCGGAAGCAACATGACTTAATCTAATTTAGAAATTATCATAGGGATTCATGCAATGTTTTATATTAATTTCTCACTAAGGGATTAGGGAAGTTGATTTAAGGCATTAGTCAATTATAAAATTGGACGATTCTTAATTGTGAATTTGATTCCACTAATAATTTAATTAGCGGAAGCTATTAGGTTATTTTATGGTTGAAAAGATATTAAAACTTCAAATTAGGTTTTAAATCTTTGATAATATCATATGATATCCACAAGTCTAATTGTCAATATAACATGATTGTAGTTTCGTTAGCAAGATTAGGGTGGATTCTGTTTTCCCATACTCAATTATTATATATCTTTCAAAAACACTCTCTCTGATTTCAATTATAATTAGAATTTAGATAATTTAGTTGGTAAAAATAAATTTTTGTTCAAAATCAATTGTTAAATATTAGTAGAGCTAATATCAGTTTAGTAGTTAATTGATCCTTATATGAACAATACTTGACTCATAAAGGAAATTAATATTGGTGGAAGGTGTGTTGAGGCATCACATGGATTCCAAATAGTGGAAGGGATTGGATAACAAATTCCCTTGGTTCGTGTCGGACTCTTGAAGTGTGTGACTAGGATTTGCCATCGATAGGTTCAGTCCTTATGCAAACATGAGCAGAACATACATCATGTTGCTGGTTATTATGTTTGTATACAATGTTTCATCATGGAGATGCATGAAAAAGCCATATATGATGATGTCCCTTTTAATATCGAGGGCTGAAATCTCCAGGTAAAGATATTGATGTGTACTTACTACCCTTAATAGAAGAGTTGGAAGAATTATGGGCAAGTAGCGTGAAAACACTGGATGTGGTGGAAGGACGGATATTTTGAATGCATGTTACATTATTGTGGACCATTAATATTTCCCAACATACAGTGACATATCAAGCTGGACGAGCAAAGGTTATAAGGCATATTCTATATGTAACGTCGACTGCACAAGAGAGCATTCAAATAGTAATTTCACTATATGAGCCATAGATGGTTCTTACCTCCAAGACATAGATAGCACCGTGATAGTGCAAGTTTTGACGACACTGTGAAAACAAGAGCCTGGCCAAGGGATTTCACTAGGGTAGACATTATGGATAATTGAGTTGGTATGAGCATGTCATATTAGGAAAAATGCAAGAGCAGCTCTATCATCGCAGGAACGAAGACAACACAAACCGATGTAAGAAGAATCTACTCTTTCGATTGCTATACTAAAACGAATTGCACATATAACACAACTTTGACGTGATGCACATTGAAAAGAATATATGTGACAACCTGGTTGGGACTATTTTTAGTCTTAAGGGCAAGTCAAAAGACACAGATAAAGCGAGACTCACCCTTCAGGAAATGGGTATTCATTCGAAGCTACATCTGTAAGAGCGTAACGAACGCATGTTCAAGCTATCAACTACATATATACTATCAACTTGGGAAATGAGAGAGGTCCGTAACTCAATTAGGGATGTGAAGATGCCAAATTGATATACTTCCAACATATTTTCTTGCCTAGGTGCTTATGAAGTAAGTTTGAGGGGTCTAAAAAGCCATAATTGTCATATTCTGCTGCAACAGATCCTCCTAGTAGTCATTTGTGGGTGTCTTGATAAATGAATGTACGACGTTGTATGTGATGTCTCTTGTTTCTTCAAGGAATTGACAACCAAAGAACTCCATGTGAATTTATTGGAGTCCTTGGAAAAAACCATAATCCTAACACTTTACAAGTTAGAGATGATATTTTCTCCTACTTTTTTCTTTGGCATCATGATCCATTTAACCATGCATCTTCCAAAGGAAGCACACATGTATGACCTTGTCTAGTATCATTAGATGTATCTTGTTGAAAGATACACAAGAGTTCTGAAGAGAGATTTGAGAAATAAGGCAAGATCGAAGGGTTCCATTACCGACTCATATGTTGTCAGTGAGAGCATTCAATTTTTTCTACTGTATTTCGAGAACATGGACTTAAGAATAAATATTCCCCATTGACGGTAGGACGAACCGCTATAGGAAGCATTATCCTCATCATTTCAAGTATTCACATAACTCGTACGTCTGATAGGTGCATGCACTATATCAAGCTTAGACGCGAACTCAACAAAATGCATTGGACAATGTTAAATAATTATGAGGAGATGTAACTGTTTATAAGATATGTGGTGTCATTTGCATTAATTTATGACCTAATAACATGATAATTTCACCATTTCCTAATGTAAACTTTTAATGAAATTACTTTTAGGGAGTTTGACCAAGAATTAAATACATGAGGAGCACACAATGTGGGAGGAATAACATGTAAACATTTTGTAGAATGGTTTCAAAATAAGCTTACAACTTACCCACAACTTTTGAAACAAAAATTCATCGATACCTTTAAAAGTTAACTTCATCATTCTCGTCCTTTGTAGATTATGGAGCCTAGGTCTATCCATGGGCAATAGATGTAAAAGATCTAGAAGCCTTGGGATGGGACCTAGATATTCATCGATATAGCGACAACACTTGTGTCGTGAACGGGGTGTGATACAACACGAAAGCAAAAGAGGTGAGATTAAAATCATTGAATAGTGGTGTATATGTCATTGATGTAGACAACAGACAATGGATAGCCTTTTATGGCATTCTCATTGAATTTATTGAATTAAATTAAGTACAATTTAGGCAAGTATTTTTATTTCAGTGCAAGTGGTTTGACACAAAGAGAGACAAACTAAAAAGTATCAATGGAAACCTCATCTCAACCAACACAGCAAGGACATGGTATAATAATGACCCATACATTCTTGCAAACCAAATGCAACAGGTGTTTTACCTAAAGGACCCAAGTAAGTGATTTGGCGATTCGAGGATTGTACAGAAAGTTCTACACCATCATATATTTACTCATGGTCTCTTCTAATCGAAATCCACGGAAGATGGTGAATCGGATAAGCCACCTCCAACTAAGGAGGCAATGTAATAGACGGTTGAAAGGCATTGGACAATTCCAATAAATCCCATATTTGTTGATCTAGGAAACCTTGCACAGTTATCCGACCCATGTGAGGGTTATAGTGACATGAGGGATGGTGATTTAGACGAATAGACAGTATGCCTATTTATATTTGTTTTTCTTTATCACATATGTTTGTTTGTAATGAACTTAAAGTAATGAATCACTAACAATGGCTACTTTTATAATGTGTAGAATGAATAGCTCGGATTTCCACGATCAGCTTATGGAAGACGTTAAGGCATGCCCTGAGAAGTGTGCTGGTGGGGTTTTAACCTTGAATGGTTAATCTTTTGTCTTTCACATTCATATTAGAATGATGCACTAATATTCTTATTTTATTATACAGGAGGATCGTCTATTGTGTTGATCATTAATTAGTAGGATAGAGAGACTGATGACCAGTTAGGCCTGGTTACTCAAACTCAGCGGGGGTAGGTGAATGAGTTGGGAATAAGGGAGGATTTCATATATGACCTTCATGATGATCTATCTATTCGGGTGGATACTGAGGAGCCAGAAGCCATAGTAGTAGAGCATGATGAGGCTGCTATGGCGATTGAGCATGAGGAAGCCGATATCATGGTACCCGAGAGGTTGTAGGGGTATGTATAAGGGGACCTGAGTGGAGGAAGAGTTTAGGAGGACAGGCTATAGGCCGATCGTCACCATGCTAGATGGATATATTGTCGAACTTGAGAGTTTAATGTGAATTTTGATGAAACAATTTAATGCACAATCAACTATTTGGTTATTGTAAACTACACTTAATTAGTCAAATATAAGTATATGTACATGCATTGTGAGTGTTTTATGTGGGTTTTAGCAGATGTAAGAACTGTTGAGGCAAGCCATAGCAAGTGGTCGAGGGTTGACAAAGCTAAGGCTAAGGCTTAGCAAGCTTAAATATGCCAAATCAGTAGTCGAAGGTTGGTCGAGGCCTAAGCAAGCCAAGCAATCAAAATGTAACAAAGCTATGGTCAAGGCTTGATAAGCTCAAGTATGCCCAAATAGTAGTTGAGGGGTCGGTCAAGTCTTAAACAAGTTAAGTGATTAAGGCTCAACAAGTTAAGTTTGATGCGCGACAAGCTAAAGAAGAAGATAGATTTGTCGAGTGTTAAGTTTAGGGCTCGACGTGCCAAAAAGTTAAGGCTCCACCAGTTTTGGACTTAAGCTCGACAAAGTTAAAATCTTTAATGTGTTGGTCAAGAGTTACGTCGAGGCCTTGATGTGTTGAAGTTTAGGCCGTGATAGTTTAAATTTTAAGGCGCTAAGAAGAGTGCGTATGAGAGGTTGTCGAGGGAAAAGTTTGGGCATGATGACTTGAGGCACAACAAGTATTTGAGGCATGATGTGGAAAGAGAAAGAGCTGTCGTATGCATTTAATGTTTGATAGGTTATAGACGTCGTGTCTAACAGACTTTTAAATTTCAAAAGCTATTTATATACAAAGTCCTGGAGATCAACATAAGAACGAAGTGCCAAATTATTTTAAGAGCTCATAAACAAATTCCTTTTCTTTGTTCTCTTATACATAATATTTGCAAATTATTAAAAGAGAGAAAATACACTCTAGTACTCAGTTAATATCAATTACTATTTCTTTTAGAGTACTTAAAGAGAGAGGAAATATTTTATTCTCTGTGGGTGTAATATTGCTTGTCTCAAGACAACTTTTGAAATTAATTGAAGCGGTGGTAAAGATCTCGAAAGAGGCATTTGGTGGACCATGTAGAGTAAGCAAAGGGTTGAGCTCCACATTAAATTTGTGGCTTGATTATCTCTATTTCTCTCTTTTATTTTATACATTCTATTTATTGTTTATATATCTGCTGCAAAAACTTTTAATTTTTAGTATGTTGATTTCAAAATTAATTATTTGGAAATTTAGGGCAAATAATCAATTCAACCCCTTCCCCCCCTCCCTCCTTTTTTGAGTATTCCTAGTGTATTTTCATATATGGGTCTCATATGCTCATCTCTTGGGATAGTTAGGTTGGAGTTCTTGCTCCACCATAGAGTGTCGACTAAGTGATTCATTCCAGGAGCCAGAGGTAAGGCGTGGTTGGTGTTTCCAAAGGTTTATTGGCATGGCATTATCCGGAGAGTTATGGTAAGTTCATTTTTGGTTAAAAACATATTTGGGAGGCGATTTTCGTAGCCTTGACCATTCACTAACACATGCGACCTATTTTTAATGTGTAGAAAAAATTCGAACTATCAGAGAATTGGTGAAAGGTGCATAAGTGGTGGATAACATTGAACTACTTAGAGAGTAAATCATAGTCAGCTTCACTACAGGCTAAAAGTATACCTCATATCTAAAGGTAGAGGCAAAGAAGCTGCTTACAAGCCTCTACCGAGTTTCTAGCATCGAGTAGATGAGTGGAGGGCTTTTGTCCACTTTGTAGAGACTAATCCGTATTACAAGTAATGATCCTACATGTGGTAAAATACATAACTAGTTATCTATTCTGTTTGTTTACTTTTTTCAATTGTGTAGCTTCGATCCATGGTGAATACGAAAAAAAGGAAGAAGAAAAAATCAATACATATGGGTAGTACAAAGTCTATGCTTCAGCATGCACTTACGAATGTAAGTATTGTAACTACATTTTGTTGTTGCATTTCATGATACTCACATGGTGTGCGAGTTTATGTTCTATTTTTTTTTTTTTTTGGTAATTTCACTAATTATGTATGATAGAATCTCAGGCCAATAAAGAACTTTAAACACACGCATTTAAGGAGGGAGAAAGGACAATTGACTAATCAGTGGGAGTCGGAGGAGTCCATGCAAAATTATGTAAGTATATTTGATTTTCATATTCCATGGTAATACACCATATCCATCAATTTGTATCATTATATTCACTTTGTTTCGACTAAGCACGCATGGAATGCAAAAAGAAGGGGGAGGATGATATTGCTGCTATGACAGGTAAGCGACCTACGCCAGATCAGAATATTATGGAGGATGTTTTAGGGCACAGATCTAACTACCGTTGTGGCTTTGGATACAGTATGCCGATAGATCAGTACAAGATTGAGTACTACGAGTAGCCAAGTGATAAGGATTTAGTCCACTCTGAGTATGATAGGACCATACAGTAGCAACAAATGGAGAAGATGCAGGAGCAAATTAATATATTGATGAACTATGTTTGTCCTCCTTCAATATCTTCCTTTGGGTAGTACCCTTCATACTAGCAGGTTGCACCGCACATGGGTACTCCTGGTAGCCAGCATAGCTTTACACCATTCACGCCAGCGGCACCTCATACGCATCCCTAGCAAGGTTTTTATGTGATGCTAGGCCAAACATCTATGTTCACACATATACTACACGATCCATCTCACGGGTCACCTAGCAGCTCTGGACAACAAAAAGGCCAACATCCTTCATCGGGTTTTACCCTATGGTCCAGGGGGTCAGGCTTTGCTCAATTTTCATCGTAAGCACTCGTATTTGGATCGTATGCATTCCCAGGTGCCTTTACAGCCGCATATCCAACTTCCTCTCACCATCCTGTACATTCTCCCCACATAGCCTTCTACTTATCATCTGACGCAAGCTTCAACTTCCTCGACTATAGTGACTCAAAGGACGTCATTAGAGGATCAGGTCGTGTTCACCAACTCCTGCAGCAGAGGCACTAGGCATTCTTATTATCCATATATTCATTGTTTTCGATGTTTAGGCTATGCTGTTTCTGTTTTCTCTAGACTTCTCCATTGCTTTGTAGATCCGATAGATTATTATGATTTGTGGCACACATTGTTGGTTTGTAAATGCATATTCTATGATGATTAGCATGCATGTTATTTCATGTTTACTTTTGTTATATCATAAAATTAAATTTATTTGATTTCGAAAAAAATTGTAAATAACGGATTTTAATAATAAGATTTTCATAAAGCATGCCAAATTTACGTTGGTATGTTTGATTTTATAAAAAAATACTATCAATATATAATTTACACATCACATGTTAATTAATATCTATTCATGAATATAGAAAGAGGTAGTGTTTTTGATGGTAGTGGTGTTGCAGGTTGAAATAGATTAGGATAATAGTGGGGAAAAGCTTGAGTAGAAAGAGGTGGTGCTTGTGATGATGAGGTGTATCCTCTCAGATAGTATGCTGGGGCTCTAGGGTTTAATGTAGTGGAAGAACTCATATGTTTTGCTCTCTATCTATCACTGAAAAGAAAATGGAGGGACAAAAAGTGTTGTGTTTGGTAATGGTTTAGACAAAGATGGTATGCGACATGCTACATATGTGAAGCACACTTATAAAATGAAAGAAGTCTTATAAATGACGTTTTTACTTATGGCAGTCAATATATTTGATTTATCATGAATCTGATGATGATTGGATCAGTTTTGGGTACGCATTGTTGTCTTTTGAGGTAGATTTATTTAGCATGAAGAAAGGAATTTGACTAGAACAATCTAATCGAATTGTATGATGATTGCCATGCATGTTATTTCATGTTTAATTTTTTATATATCATAAAATTAAATTTAATTAATTTATGGATAATATTATAAATAATGAATTTTCATAACAAGACTTTTATAAAACATGCAAAATTTATGTTGGTGTATTCGATTTTATAAAAAAAAAAAAATTCTATCAATATATAATTTACACATTACACATCAATTAATTTTTAGTATTATAAATAACAGATTTTAATAACAAAAGTTTTATATAAAACATGCAAAACTTATTTTGGCGTGTTCAATTTTATAAAAAACTACTATCAATATATAATTACACATTACATATCTATTATTTTATAATATTATAAAAAATGGATTTTAATAATAATATTTTTGTAAAACGTGCAAAATTAAAAAAAAAATAGAGGCAAAGAGAGAACAATATGAAATTCTAATCTTTGATGAATGTTTTGTGAAGAAAAAAAAGGCCAAACAAAACTATATAAGAATACAAAAATTATTATATTAAGATCACTTTATTTTTTGGCAGGAAAAAAAGATCACTTTATTTTTAAAATGCTCTATCGATGTAAAGAATTTATTTTAGGAAAATTTTTCTTAAGATTTTAAAATATAACTCTTTAATATTATTTACTAACAAGACAATTGATGGATAAAATAAATTTATATTTATATATATTATTTAAATTTTAATAATTACCGTAAATAAATATTATTTAGTTTTATTTTTAATTAATTTAAAAATCAATCAAATGTAATAAATTGAGGTAAAAAACAATGGCGGGATGAATTTTCATCTAAAATTCGCATGGAATCAAAAAGGCAAGTGTGGAAAAATAAATCAGAGGCAAATTTTGCCTTATATTCCTAACTACGAGGCGAAATTCACCTCATTATCTTAGTAAGCCAAGATAAATTTGCCTCTTATTCAATTGAGACAAATCTCCTCTTAACCTCCCTATATAAATCTCTTCCCCATTCATTTTTTTTATTCCTATTTGATGTCTTAATTTTCTTCTTCTCAGTTTCTTTATTTTTTCTCCATTTCAAATATGTTTCCTTATACAATCATTTAACTTTCATATTTGATCCTTTTTAATATTTATTTTTATGTATCAATTTTTTAGCTTTTAATCATTTGGTTAGCGTGTTATCACAAGTTCAACAATATCAAAATCAAGGTAATATTTTGTTGTTATTACAGTGTGGTTTATTCTCTTTTAATTTGTATTTCCATAGTATTTATTAAGTTATTGATAAAATTTATTTAATGTTTCAGGTATATGATAATTTCAAATGTATAATATTTGTAGGAATATAAATATATTTTTGGTATCATAATATTTTCACTGTTTGTAATATTTAAGGTAAAAAAAATATGATTAATTATGATTATTAGCTTCTAATAAAATATTAATACTGAAAAATTTGCTATATAATTTAAAAAATTTAAATTACTGAATCGTCAATTTTTCAAATATATTTACTTGTTGAAGCAAAAATTGACAGTTTATTTTTATTTTTTTTAAATTTAATAGATGAAGTTCTCCTCATGCAAAAATAAATAAGGTGAATTTTGCCTCACGCATGGTTGGGTGACATGTCAGCTAATGAGGCGAAACTTGCCTCACTAGTTAACATGGCACACAACCATGTATGAGTAGGACTGTAAACGAGTCAATTCGATATAATACTAAGCTTAAATTCGACTTGAATAAAAACTCGAAGCTCGAGCTCGAACTCTAACTCGATTGAGCTTTGATTTTTAAACTCTAACTTGACTCGATTAAATTTGATTATTCATTTAAATATTGATTTAACTATAAAGAGTATTTAATACTCGATAAGCTCGAACTCGACTCGCTTCGATTTAGTATTTATTTAAGCTCGCAAGCTCACTGCGCCGAGTATTTTAACGCTCGAACTCAAGCTCGATAACTACTCGAGTATCTCAAACTTAAACTAAAACTTGTCTTGATTAAAAGAGAGTCAAATACGAGTAATTATCGAGTCGAATTCGAGTAACTTACGAATTATCTCGACTCACTTATAACCCTACGTATGAGGTGAAGTTCATCTCAATTAAATTTTGAGGCGAATTTCTCCTTCTTTTCCCTTAGATGACTATTTTTGAAAATGGAAATTTTGAGGCGAAATTTTCCCCTCAAAATACCTATCGAGACAAAATTTTTTACCTATTGAAGTGAAAAATATCACCTTACAATCTTAGATTTTTACTGGTGGTTATATATCTGCAAATAGAATAAAAAACAATGATTTTTACAAATATGAATTTACATTTAGAGGAAAAAAATTTTATCTTTAAAACTTTTCTTGTATTGTATTCTTTTAGATTTTAATTGTTTGGATTATAGCTTAAGAGATTAAATAATTAGCTATTTCAAAAGATAACTGTAGGGATGCTGTTATTTTAATTATTTTAATAGTCATTACAATTATGTCTGGCTAAATATAATTATAACGTAGATTAAATCAAAACTTTATACTATAATTAATAAACGGGTCATGTTACAGATTAAATTTTTCTAAACACAAAACTATTTAAATTTAAATAGGAAACACAATGTTAACACAAATTATCAAGCTTATTTTACCTTCTACCGATTTTAATTTTTTTCTTAAAAAAAAATCCATTTTCTTTTATATGTGAATCATAATTACCCTCATGAAAAAGGAATACTGAGAAATTGGTGCGTCTGTACAACACATACCCACCTTTTCTATTGGTGCTCTTCCCTCTTCCTCTTTTATCACCTTTACCTTGCTTTTTTACCTTGTACATTATTAAACACAGGGGGAAAAAAAATCCAAAACATTGGATGGATCAAACCAAAGTTCAAAAACCGCTTTTCAAGAAATATTACATAAATTATTATCTAAATGCAAAATATAAATAGAAAGAAAAATTTAATGAAACAAAGTACATAAAGATCACAAAAAGTTAGAGAATTAAGATACAGCAAACAGAATACTACCTAGTATAAGGATAGAAACTTGTACATCCATAAATAATCCCATACAAGTTCCTTTAACATAGGGAGTAAAAAAAAAAAAAAAAAAAAGAACACAAGAAATAAAAAAAAAAACATTAAATAAGAAGCCATGAGAATGGCAGACACACAACAAGCCAAGGAACACTGATGGTTTCCTTGTATCTCTATAATAATAATGATGTTTGTATGTCAGTTAGGGTTTCAATTTACTTCACTGAATCTTCTAAGTACATATTATATATATATAAATATAGATAGTGACATCAAACTCACATCGGCCTTCATAATTCCCTTCTGCGAGTCTCTGACAAGCTTAAGTCAAGTTCCTGTGTGGGGATCGCACTACAAAACACAACCCAACCCAATCCAACACAACACAACACAACACAACACTCCCCTCATTCATTAAATCTGTTTCTCCTCAGAAGCAATCCTTACTTCATGCCTTCCTATGTTAGTATTCGATTTAACGTTTCCCTTCCCACGAAAAAGATCCTTCTCCCCATTTATACTCACACACACACAAACATAGACAAAACCCAAGACCTGTGACCACCGCTTCCATAAAAATGGAGGGCAACTACTAGGTATATAGAACTGAACACGCAAAGAAACCAGAATGGAAACTAAAGGAAAAAAGGAAACGTTATGAAAAGTGATAATATTATGATAAGTTGTTGAGTGTTCTAATATAATGTTGCTGTTAAAGAGACCTGTGTTCAAGGATATTGATATTATTAGTACGTTGTCTCTTAGCATTAGCTGAAGAAGACTCATCCCCATTTGGAGCTTTCTCCATCACTGCCTTTAGGGCTTCTTGTATGGAGCTTATGGAATATGGCTGCTGCTGATGCCTTTGGTCTGCATTATCGGAATCGGACGTGTCCTGGTCCTCTCCCGTTACGAACAGCACGTTCTTCACACGCCCGCCAAGGGTCGTGATTTCGGCCTTGAGCGTTCTCAACCGCAGCCCTTTGAGTGTCTTGATGAGGTCCGGTAAGAGATCGGAGCGATCTTCGCAGCACAATGAAGCTTTGATCATGATCTTACCATCCTCATCTGAAGTATCCACGGTGACTTCATCGACTTCGGTGGGGATCGGACTCATTCCGCGATCAAAGACGTCTGGCGTTTTAGTTCCTTCACATGTTGGATTACTTCTGCCAGCAAAGAAGCTTTATCCGTCTGTTACCGCCAAGAACCACACAACAACAATAAGCCATAGAAACATTAAAAACATTAAATAAGAATAGAATGGAACATTAAATCCATAACAATGCATTGAGAAATCACGGGTTTTCGACGTAGAAGGAGAAGAATTATTATTGGTGTTTCTAAACTTAAAAGTTGGTCTTAAAGTTAAGCAGGTGACAGAAAAAAATGTTACTTTGGCAGGTTCATGTTTTAATTTAATTTTACTTTGTGAAATCCGTTTTGTTAAATGTGGAATATTGACGGATCAGCTTCCCACCGGCTGAAAAATATTTCTTTTCCATGGAAGCTTTTTTCGACTGTCGCATGGTGTGTTTCTCTTTATGATACCAACGAAACGACGTTACCTATTATTCCTTTTACATTCACCACTCCTCCTCGGAACTAGCTAAAAAACACTTTCAGAATGAGGGAAAAAAACTACGAAAAGAACAAAAAAGCAAAGCTTGTTAGATCAAATCAAATCATGATTCAAAAGAAAGGAAAAAAAAAAAAACACAGAAACAAAAAAGTCATGCGCTTTCACATCCTGTAGTAAAATTTGAATAACATGTCTCTGCAAATTTTTTGCTTTGTGAAATGATTTGATTTATACTTTCAATCTTGACAGGTAGAGGAACGGCAAGGAAATTTCGGAAAATGTAAACACAATCAACATAGAAATCTTTCGATGCAACAAAGGTCAAAATGTTATAAAATCATGTGTGAAGATGTTTTAGAAAAGGTATGCAAACGAGACAACCAATGACTGTTTCTCCTTTTGCATCTTCTATATTATAATGTGCGCGTGCCTTTAGGTGTTCATGTTGGCATGGCGGTGGAAAAGTGGTGGTGGAGAAGATGAATCATCAACCGTAATCTTTTTTTTTTTCTCTGCTTACTTTAGTAGTGCTTGGCAACAAGCTCCGCAACTTGGCAAGATGGTTGTTGATTCTTTCCCTCCTCCTCCTCTCAGCTTCACTGTGGCTCTTTGAAGCAGCAAGGGCTTTGGCATCCATGATTTCCTGAGCAGTCATCTTCCCTAACTCAGCTTGAAGCCCGAAAGGACCGGATCCCACAGCCCCTATGGTGTCAGAAATTATCCTAAGATGATCCGATGAATGCCCATCGTAGGCAAAATGTAAAGATGGTGGCCTCCTATTGAAAAACCCTCCATAAGATGCCGGTGGAGGTGGCGGTGGCGGCGGGGGTGGGAAGAGGAAAGGATCTGTTGTGTCGGCTCGTGCTGGTGCAGTGGATGAGAAGTGGTGGTGGGGGTGTGGGGGCTGAAGCTGTGAACTGGAGGGAGTGACCATGGAACCATTTGTGGGATGACATCAGGGAAGACTAACCCATGACCTCCTCCAGCACTTCCACCACCACCACCAAATAATATATCATTATTATTATTATGGTTTTCCTGCTGTTGAAGTTGTTGGAAAAGAAAGTGTTGGTCCTGGTAGGTTTGTGTGCCAAGGTTGTTGGTGTTATTGTGGATGGGGATTGCTTGAGAACACTCTCCATGATCTCCTTCAACCTTGTTAACCCCACTCATGCTCATCTCTCAACAGACAAAGCTTTCTCCCCCCCCTCAAGCCTAGGAATCTATATATGCATATAAGAATCAACCAAACAAGGAAATTTGAATCAAAAGTCCTTTGATGTAATACTATGATGATGATCTATGTAAGAGGATGTGATATGGTGTTAGAAACTATTTGGATTAGGGTTCTCGCAATTTGAAGGGAAGAATAGGATAATAGGAAGAAAAGGATAGCAATAAGGATGGACTATATATAGGGGCAGAATTGATGTGTGGTGGGATAGCCCACGGTATATATCTCTAGTATGTATCTCTCTAACCTTGGTGATAAAATATGTATGGGTATCATTACAAGCCACGTGTTTTATATATAATATATATATGGTTTGTAATATAAAATAAAATGATAAATGTTTTAAAAACTATTCAAGTATAGTATGCATGATGTGAAATTTCTTTTTTATTAATACTTATGAGTTAGTTGTTATAATACCCAATTTTTATTTATTTATTTTTCCAATCTTTGATGTATAGTGGAAGTGATATATAATAAGAGAAAGCCAAGTTTTAGAAGGACTTAGCCAGTTTAGTCTTACTTTATCAATCTCTTTCAATTGGGTAGGTTTTACTTTTTTATATTAAAAAAGAAAATGTCTCTGCCATGCCTTTTGTGGGGATGCCCACCTTTTTTGTTTTTTTTTTTTTTTTTCCTTGCTTCTACTTCAACTCAAGTTTTTCCCTTTTTCCTTTGGGGTTTTGCTTTCTTGGTGTCTTTTTGTTTGCATTGTTTTTTTTTTAATAATAATATATTATTATTATTATAATACTCTACTTTGTACACACTTTTTAGTATATATGTCTGGTGGTGAAAGGCACACTTGCTTTTCTTTCCCAGTTTCCACCACTCTAAATATATGTAGCCTGGGACTGGAGCAGTACATTTTAGACACACTCCCTTTCCTTTCTTCCTACGGCATTCTTTATCCATCCCTGTTGCTATCTAAGTCAGAGTTGGGGGGTCTAAGAAACGTTTTTTTTTTTTTTTTCTTTTATATATAATATACACATAGATAAATATATATATAAAATTTATATAGTACACGACAATTTTGGAAAAATAAAATTTATTAACAGTTAATATCTACCCCTTATTGAATTATGGACGTTGAAATTAATTAACATAAACATCTCTTTTTTTGTTTAATATCTTCCATAAGGTCAGTTTGGTGGAAATGTAAACAAAACAATTGTTAATAAATATAAGTCATTAAAGAGCTTGGCTTAATTATCATAGATACACATGAACAAAAATTCTTTTTTTCTTTCCCCAAAAATAATAAAACTATTTACATTGGAAAGGTCAATTTGATGGTACGGATACACTACGAGTTGTTTAAATGAATAGAGAGTAAGTACTAATATTATTTTGTCAAATGATAATGATAATATATAATTTTTCTTTTCATAACTATCAACATATAGAAAATATTAACGATATTTATATATTACTAATTGATTCTGTATTAATCATATTAGAGGATTTCTCATTATGATCCATCGAGATATTTGTTTCTAGCTTTCTTGCCAATGAATATTACTACATGCGGAATAGTAAGGTGGTTCAAAGGGCATAATTACACTAAGTGAGTGCAGGGTTATAAAGCTATATATATAGACATATGATTGTATGTTTGTGAGGGAGAGACCTATGATAGATTACACAGAACACAAAAACATAAACACAGTGAACACACAACACACACACACAGATTGTCGACCGACCAAACACTAAAAAAGCCTGATCCATCGTCATGATAAAAGGTAATTTATCCTATTTATTAAAGAACCCCTTTTTTATTATTAATTATGTATGGACAATTGGGATTGCTTTGCTACTTGCTAGTTCTAATTTGCCACCAAAGAAAATAATAATATCCACAGCCTCTCCCCTTTTAAGTGTTGTTTCCTATATAACACATTACCTCGGTCAAGAAGCCCCACGTTACGTTCTTCCATAACCCCATTCCTCACCTATTTCCACGCCATCCCAAGACCTTGTAATCATTGTGTCTTGGAACACACTCTAATTCTAACCCTTTCGTTTCTCTCTCTATCCTTCTTTCTTTCTCAATGTGCATTTTTTCCATGTAAACTTTCTCGATTTCAGGTGATTTAAATTATGAATTCTCATGACACTCTTGCCTTACCAATATATATTTTTTTTTGGTGGCGGGGAGGGACTTTTTCAAAAACGAAACACATAATTAACATGAAAGGCATAATGTCTACTTGAGATTTTCCCAAGAGCTTCCTTGTATCTTAATCAACGGCCCCATACTCCACTCCTTTTGGAAGAAAAGACACAGTTGGATATGAGTATATATTTCCACACACGCAATCATTTATCTTTTAATCAGCAAACCCCAACTCAATATCTTCCCTTATGAATCTCTAAGATTTATTTATTTTATATCCTTTTATTATCTTTTTTAACACATTTTTTTTTTCAGTGAGTCACAAGCGCTATTACATCGCGGTCATATAAGCTATTACAAGACTCTAATGCAGAGAATCGAATTCGGTACCTAAAAAATGAAGACCCGAACTGGATATCATTAAGCGATAAGTCTATTTACCAAAATGAGATAGTAATATAAGTTTAAAGATTCTTATTACAAAATTAAATTTTAAATAAATTTGGACTTATACATAATTTTAAAAAATAGATGTCTTACAACAAGTAAAATGTTTATTTTAAATATTTTTCTCCAATCGCCACATTTCTTATAATTACAAAAGGGTAAACTAAATTCACCACCCTTAAAAACTTTAAAATTGCCTAAAACTCCATTATTTTAAAGTCTACATTTACAAAAAAAGTAAAAAATGTGAGTTGGTAATATATATGTGAATTGCAGTAAATGTAGATGCTGAAATGGCAATTAATTAATCATATTTATTGAATTGGTGTGAAAAAAATATTTTAAAATGTAAAAAGAAAATGATAAAGAAAATGAAATAATTAAATAAATAAAAAGCCATTAACTACTGCCGATGCCGATGCCGATGCCGATGCCGATGCCAGTTACTTAAGAAGATCAAGGACTACATCTTTGTCTTCCAACTTCATTTTCACTCTCCGTTAGGTGAACTGAATGAATCCATCGACAAAGAGTATAAGAAGAACAAACCTTCCAAACCTAGTAGAGAAGATATATAATCCAAAATCTAAAATATGTATTGGAAAGACGAATGTTTCGATAAGTGATTATTGACTCATGGTTAAAGCTAAATTATTATTTTGGTGGAAAAAAAGTGAAATTAGGTTTTTAGATTTTTATTATTTGGTGGTTGAAAAGATTTTTAGTTTCTTGTTTCTTTTTTCTTTTTTTTTTTATTTTTGCAATTTGCTTTTCACTATTTTTTCTTTGCATTTTCTATTAATTTTACACTAAATAATGCTAGATTGTACGTCTTCTCTACTACATTTTGAAGGTTTGTTCTTCTTATTATCTTTGCCGATGGACCCGTGTAGTTCGCCCATAGAGAGAGAAAATGAAGTCAAAAGACGATGATGTAGTTCTCGGCTCTTCTTCGTAATTAGGCGACCAACATTGGCAATGTTGATGGCTTTTTATTTATTTTCACTTTCTTTTTCTTCTTTTATTTTGCATTTTAAAAATATTTTTTTCAATTAATTCATTAAATATAATTATTTACCATGTCAGCATCTACATGTACTCCAATTTACACATGTGTGGTTAACTCAACTTTTTGGGGGTTAAGTGTTAATTTTTAAAAGTAGTGGGAGTCCATGTAATTTTTTAAGTTTCAAGATAGTCTATACAATTTATCTATTACAAAATATATAAGTATAAAAGGTAATTTATCGAAATATCAACATTAAAACAAAAATAGATGAGATATATAGCTTGGGTAGTTCTCTAAACGTCGGATATTAAACGTATACATATACATATACATATATCAAATAACAAAAACAAATATTTCCCCAGGGAAATAAAAAGCATTCCCTTCATGCTTGAAGGAGCCTGGAATGGATAACTACTTTACTCTATAGATAAAAGGTATTTTACTACAATATAAAATTATATTTTCAACATTTCTTTTAACTCCTTCCCTATTTAAGTAAGGGAGAATTTATATCTTCGCCCGTTTGTTTTCCTCTATTCAATTCAAAATGATATTTGAGATCTAGATATTGGTTTGTTTATTTCATTTAATTAATAATGTAGGGACTAGTATCCCTACCCATTAGAAATGGATAATTTTCTCTCCTTTTCTCTCACTCCTCCTAGGATTTTGTTCTGCTCTATCATAGTCTGGATAGGGTAATTATTATAATTTGGACAGCCACCCCCAACTCAATCAATACAATTTCTATTTTTATTGTGGGATTGCTATAATAAGGGAACTATGTGATTATTATTATTATTATTATTATATTTTTGCCAATTACAACAAGAGGAAGGGATTCGAGCCTTTAATCTTTCAGATGAGAGACCATGGAAAATGCCACTAGGCTATAAGGTTATTGCCAGAGAACAATGAGATTTAAATCCATAGATTTGTATTTCTTCTATCAAGAAATAAAAGTTGTATTAGACTTGTGATTCTCTTATATAGTTTTTTTTCTTTGTTCTTTTTTCCAAATTGCTTTTTCTTTTATATTTTGTATTTATTTCAATATGAGATCTTTTCTAGCTTATTACATAGGTTTAATATCATCCATCATTATCAAGTAAATGCATTCGTTTCAAATGAGCCTATTTGGATTGTACGATTTTTATTTGCATCGAATCTATATTAGATCTGTATTGGTAACTTATCAGTATCGGATTGGTGTCAATTCAATATTTGTTCGGTTTGGTCATTTTATGAGTACAACTATCAGTTTTTTATTGCATCGGTTCGGTTGAAAGTGATACAAAACCGATTATCTAAACAGGCCCTGAATCTTTGCATCATCCCTATTTTTTAATTTATTATTATCAGTATTATTTGTACTTGTATCTCAATGTAGTTTACCGAAGGAAATTCAAATTCTTAGTAAAAAAGTAATGGTTACTTCTCTTACTTGGAAATTTGAATCTTACTCATTCAATTAGCTTAGTAAAGTTATAAGAGAAGAATATAATAGAGTTTAAATAACAATATCCTCTTGTGAAAACCTTAATTCTTCACCCCCACCACCCCCCCCCCCCCCCCCCCCCCCCCCCCCCCCCCTTTTTTGTCATTACGTTCAACCGTCTATAATTATGTGCAAATTATGCAACTAAAAGCTAGTAGGGGGTCAAGAAATATCGGTTGAATTGGAGGCCCTTTTATGGAATCTAGACATTTATATCTATCTTTATAATCAATACTTGCATTTTTTATAGAAGCAAAGTTTATCACCATATCTAAATGAAAGCATATGTTGAGATCTCAAACAATGGTGGTTCTGTTTTAAGTGATCACAATGGTTGCCCCTATGGGTTTATTGCTAGGAACTCTTAAGGGTATTGTTTGCGGCAGTTGGAGCTAAATCTTATTCGGTTGAATCCCTAGAAGAAGTGGAAGCTTTGGTAGTCTTAGAACTACTGAAATATGCAAGAATGAAGGGACGAGATGATGTTATTTTTTAAGTGAATTGTGCGAACTGATCATAATGTTGTAGCCTATCCATTGGATTCACCTTAGCAACTACATACTTCCATTCTAGAGTGGAGTCTCGAGATCTTTTTGGCCCAGCTTTAAGTCAAAGAGCTTCATCTCGATAATGCAAAGCCAAAAGCGCGAGATAGAGAGAAGGAAAAAGGCTGAATGGACTACAAAATTATGCTGGATTGATGATATGTAGTACGTAGTATGTTGTAATAATAATAATAATGCATCTTCGTAACTTTAATGCATACGTATAAAAAAGATAAAGAAATGGATCAAAGTATTGGTTACATAAAACTATTGAACAAAACTCTAATATACGGATAATTCTTGGAACAATAAGGCTGATTCATGTTGAATTTTTATCCTTTATTATTTTTTTCCAAATTTGAGTTTAGTTTCTGATCTTTATAAAATTATCATGAAGTGTTAAATCTTATAAAAAGATTTAAATGTCACTTTGCACTTGTCAAGTCGAGACCCCACGGCATATGTTATGATTATAACCCAATAAATATCTAATAAAATTCAAAAAAGAATTTACTATTTGGGATTTTTCGAAAGAAAAAAAAGTCACTTTTACTACAACTTAATTGAGGGCCTCCATATCCTTGACGATATTTTGCAGACATAATACCACAGAAAGCAACACACACACACACACACATATATATGTATGTACGCATGGCATATATAAGAACATGATAATGTGGTCAAAAGATCCTGTCGAAACTATAAAGATACTAATTTTTTGTTGCGATTTCACTCCCAACAAGCCGTTGCGTTTTGTGAATAAATACGATATTCCTAGTATATAGGATGTAACTCTTATTCTCCGAGTTATTATGGTCCGTTCGGATTGTTTAATTTTTATCTGTATTATATTTGTATTTAATCTGCATTTGATTTATTTATGAGTAAAAATATTGATTTTTTATATGTATTTGTTTCTTAACAAACAATTTATTTAAAAATAATAAAAATAAAATATCAAAAAGATCAAAATAAGACAAACCAAATTTACTAACATGCATATATATATATATATATAATTATATTTTGTTGTTAATTTAGTTAGCTTATTTGACTTCAACATTGCCACTAAATTTTAATCCAAGGAAAGCCATAGAAATAATGATTCATGTTATCGAGTACTTGTGAAGCATTTATTACTAAGAATAGTAGAAACTATTCACTTTTTTTCTTTTCAATAACGATTTTAGGATTTACCAAAAAGCAAATAAAGAAAAAAGGTAAAAGTCATTTATTTGGCATAATTGCTTGCTTGCCTTCTAAATAAGTTTTGAGTAGTGCAATTACCACCTCAAAACTCCACTAAAGCTTCTATGTTGCTGCTAAAAGGCTCCTGAAGTGGTAGCAGTTTAAGAGCTTTAACTGCCATTATTTAGAGGTAAATACACGTCTCGAAGTCTATGAGAGGTAAAACACGTTTTATTATTATTATTTTCCCTTTCGACCAGATAATTTAAATATTTAAAAGAGACATTTATACTTAAATAATAGTTTTGAAAGTGTTTACAATTTTCATTTCCTATTAGTTTAACCTTCTAATGGATACCCTGCGCTTATCACTTCCCATTATAAGATTTTTATAAAGGATCCATTAAGATGTTCTAGGTACATATTAAATAACTTTTTTAATTTCTACATCTAAAAATTTCAATTTACCATCATCGAACTCTTTGAGGTCATTTATACTAATTAGATGAGGTATTTAATTGTAAAAATGAGTAAAATTTATATAGCTAATTAATCACAAAACTTGGTAAAGTTTAGGTAGTTAATTGCTGCATTTATTGGCCAGGAAAAAAAAAAACTTCTGCTTTTAGTTCTTTGGTTTGAGTAAGTTTGATATTTGTTTCATATCTATTTCAATTAGATTGTTTGTTAACAATAGATTCAGATAAAAAATAAATATTTTCACACATAAATAGGGCATATTCAAATATAATATACCATCTAGACAATCTTTAGATAATAAATCAACACTTTTAAATTTTAATTAATTAATTGTATGAATTGAAAAAACTTCAGATATAAAAAATGAGATTCGCCCTTTCTTTTGATAAGGTACGTACATAAAAAAATTTATAAGTTCATTATATTTATCGTTAAGCAAGATGCACGGTAATAATTTTCTTTCAAAAAAGTTGTCGTCAAACTCATCAGAGAACTATTTCACAAGACTTTTGAAGGAAGTTAACGTGACCCAAAGGGCTGAAAAGGAACGAATCAGTCTTTTTAGCTTGAGGGTGATGAGTCATGCTAAAAGCACATCAAGGAATTATGAATGTTTCCAGTCTCTTTTCGACATCTGGTTCTCTGTGGCTAGAGCCCCATACCATATAGGAGTCGCTATTTTCCATGTTTTGTGGCGCAGAGAAACTACATGTATTAGCCTATACACACACTTGATAATCCTGGTTCTCTTGTTTGGCTTTAAAAAGTTCAGGCGACAAAAATCTCTCACACGACATGATGTGCTACGGGAAACGGGAAAATGAAAGGTTTTTAACTGTATTATAATCAACGTAAATTGATTAAAAAAATATAAATATCAATAATATTTTAATATATGGGTAATTTTTTTATTTTTCATTATTTTTAAGGTAAATAATCCAAATGATACTTCAATTTTAACAAAATATATAATGAAGAACTTGAATTAATTTAGTACTTAAAATTACTTTTCGAGTATTCTAACTAATATTATAAATATATTATTAGTGTATGAAAAGTTTAATCAATCTAAAAGTTTAACTATTCAATTCTATATTTTTCATAAATTAAGATACTATTCACGATATTAACCCTCATTTTTACTACTTGATAAAATATATTATTAGTATCGATCCACCGTTTGATAGAATACATATATTTGTGTTATATTAATAATCGAGTGAGGGTAGAGTTCATCATTTTATTTCTAGCACTTGACCAGAAACATCTTTAGGCAACTACAGAGTTGGAATCGGCAGCCTAGCAAAAGTTGGCGCAAAAAATTATTGCAAACCCAACTTACTTTCCGTTTGCCTTTTAACAACATCATTTGTTAGTGCTCTTATAAAAGATGAGGACATCACTTTTATGTCTCTCAACATTTAACTAATTTAAATTAACAAATAACTACCGTCTAACGACAAAATTGGATTTTGGATACCAAACCCATTTGCATAAAATACCCTAACAATCATCTTATCTAATGCTTTTATTTTATTGTTGATTATTGATGGATATAACAACATATACCATTTGTTTCATATATATATATACTAGTATTTGTTCAAATTGTGTATTTGTCCAAAATAAGATACTATAAAAAATGAAAATATGAAAATATATCTTTCTTACAAAATTAAATATCTAACATATTTCTAGAAATCTAGACTCATTATCCTTTATTTGTCTTTACAAGAATACTAGCTATAATTTCCAATTCTCATACTTTAATTACCATTTTCATCACAATTATCATATAGAAACGGTTAAACACGAATAAAACAGTAGTCTACACACTAAAATTTATATAGATAAAGATTATTAGATGAACAGCAGATACGAGTAAAGTACCAACAAATAAAAAGAAATGCCAGATAGCATTCCATTGATAAACCTACCACTTATAATCAATTATGTAAGCATGAATGTTAAAAGAATCGACACGTATTATCATCTCAAATTACCGAAGTATTCAATGAAAGCTAACGTCGACATCGTTAATGCGGTAAAAAAGGATGGTAATATATATAAGGATCCACTCATTATCTTGCAACCATTTGGTGAAACAGTTATTATTTATTTATTTTCTATCATTCATCTTTTATAAAGCATATATGCAACATAAAATGATTAGTAAGGTGAAAATATCAATAAAAACTCTTACATAGGGTCTGTTTGTATTGTCTGATATTTATTTGTATTTAATTTATAAATGTATCTTATTTATATATTATCTATATTTTATATCTGTCTGTTATATATGTTTATGAATAAAAAAAATATGTTTTTTTATCTATATCAGTTTTTTACAAATTTAAAAACAATAAAAATAAAATATCAAAACAATATAAAAACAACGAAACAAACAGACCCTAACTCGTTACTTAATTTAGTAAATATCATTTATAAAAATGCATCATTTATTTTAACTCATTACTCATCTGAACACGTAACATATGGTGATCAAACAATGTATTCGAAGCCGGTAGAAAACTCTTTGCCTTCCATATGTATGTATGTATGTATGTATGTATGTGCGTGTGTATATGTTTGGACCGTTTCTAGTGGCACGCATGGGTACATTGGTCCCCGGTCCCCAATGCTTTTTCTCGTTTCACCTTTGTAGTACCAATTTCGTATATTATTCTATATGTTTGGAGAAAAAAAAAAGGAAAAAGAAAAAATTGCACCAATCGAAGTTCAAACATTCGATGATAACAGCGTTTTCCCACTATCTTATGCTCAATATAAGAGAAGCCCTTATGAGGGTATGTACGATGACATCATTCCAACGTTATCATGACATTTGTTAGTGCATCATCAGCACTAGAAGAGAAATTGGTTGTTGTTCCAACTAGTGATGGTGGTCTCCTTTGCCTATAAGAAGCAAACGCAACACTCAAATGGCCATTATTCCTTCTATATACTAATTATTTTCTGTTGAGCATTGTCGCTATTTACTATTTAGTCGGTATATATATAGTCCTTTTAGTCCTTTTCTCTTCTTTTTTTTTTCCTCACTCTCTTTTTGTTTCCTTTTCATTTCCAAGATATCCTGTTTTAAGTAATTTCCACTAGAGAGTTGAGGAATTAAAATTAATTTAAACCTTGGTACAGCTTAACATAAGGTCTACATCAAGAAAAAGATTCATTGAACCTTATACACCATGTGTAATGATTGATAAAATACAACTACCAATAAAGCTTTTTATATGAACAAGTTTACAAAAGCTCTGTATTATTTTTGTAGCCTATTTAAAATATATTAGTACTTTTACCCATCACTCACCCAAGGATAAGTAGCTTATCAAAGTTATTGATTCTTTTTTTTTCTCCTATTACATGTTTGGATAATCGTGCCTTGGTTAAAAGAATATTCATAATAACCGTTCAACCAATAAGTAATATCTTCATTTAAAATACAACTAGTGAACCCCCTCATTCATTTACTAAAAGTATAAATATTGGATCTACTTAGAATGCTGTGCTAGCTAATTAGAATCGATATAATCTCTTAAACCTTCAATGTAACATATGAGGTGTACCGGAATTCCTTCATAATCTTATAAATTTTTTGAAAATAAATCAAACAATGAGTGTAAGATACTCTTACTTGCATTATGATTATTAGGAAATAGTGCAAAACAGTCAAACCGAGTATGAGTCTCATCATTAAAAAAATTACACAAGCCAGAGAAAACTTTTGATAGTAACGTGAATCAATTACAATCTGTTCACTTTACATGAATAGCTATTCATTCCCTCTTTGTTTAACGTAAAGTTGCTATTATATTATTTACTTGAAAGAATAATAATTCATAATGAATTGTTATTACATAAAATGATGAATAGCAATTTATATACCTACACCCATCAATTGCCACTCAATAGTATATTTTTAAACTTTGTTATAAATATCCTTTTTTGAAAATGTCATCTATATAATTATAATTATTCTCTATTTCTAATAAGTACAAGGGGTATTATAGATATTTTATCTTTTACCCTAATAATTACTTGTTTTATTTTTTATATCAAGTGAATATTATAGTAGCCATTACAACCTATTACATTCCCATTGAATTGGAATTTCATCCCTCATTTATTCTATATAGTGAAGTGAACAAGCGGTTATTGTTATATAATATAAAAACCATACACCATTGCCGCTGTTCACCTAAAAAATATTTATACTTTCCTATCACTTATCGATACACGTGATATATTTATATTGTTGCTTTTTTATTTTTTCCCCCATAAGCCAAAGCATTCTTCAAGTCTTATACCAATAATGTCGGTAGGATTGCTCAGAAAGAGAAGGAAAGGATAAGTTGACAAAAGTCAAAATAAAATAATGAAAATTTATTGAAGGGACTCAACAACAAGGAGATTTAAGTCAATTGGAAAGAGAAAGAAGAGGAACCGTGGAAATGATATTCATAAATGCCATCATATTTATTGTAGTATCGTAACTTAAAACTAATATCCTTAATTGAAATGCAACAATGGAGCTATGCATTCACCATCAATTTGCTAAAGATATATAACGAATTACATTAATTTTTCGCCAACTAATGAGCGCCATGGAGACGGCCAAAATATGTATATATCTATATATAAATATATATATCGATGAAAAGTAATAGACCAAAAAACTCACCCTTAGATCCATGTAATGTAATAGCTACAACATATAAAGGCATAAGATTGATTTATCAAGATGAAAAGTTCATATTATAATTTTACGTTGAACTTACATATAGTTTCTTCAACGAGAAATTTTATACGTTTGTTGTAACGTTTCAAAGATATTGTTTAGAGACTATAATAGTCAATTGATTCCATTAAAAGGCATGGTGTGTAGAAGTACATTGTTGACTAGTTGTTGCCATGAGTTGTCAGTATGCATCCAAAGTGCAAAACCATTCTGGAATATTTCTTCTGAGGCTTACAAGTTTGAATGAAAGTCAAACCAGCTCATTTTGTGCCTTATTTCAAGCAAAAAGAGTGAGATTGTCTTGCTTTGAATTACATGAATAGTTAACCTGTTCTCCATTTGTCATTTACCCCCTTGTCAAATTTATTTCACACTAAATCATACAAAAACATATGCACATGCACACGTACACACATAAATTTTATTGTGCTTTCTAAAGGTAATAGAATTTTTGAAGATAATAGCAATTTTACAAACTCAATAATTTGTTATTTATTTACTATTTGTCATAAATTGTTTTTAAAAATGTCTCAAGAAAGTGTTGTAAACCCCTGAAAAGTTTTAAGAGTTAATCTCGAGAGTCAATTATGGAGATTAATAAAATTTTCATTTTCCTTATTCCTCATGCTTATCCAAGACCTCCTTAGATAGATGATGCAGTTAATATCTTTTGAATATCTTCAAAATATTTAATATTAATTCAAAAGAATATCTTTTGAAATCTTTTAATATCTTTTAGTAGGATATTTAGATTTTATTAAGATAGAATGTCTTTTAGTAGGACTTTTTCATATCTTTTTATTAATTTATGACAGGATTTTTAGTCTTTTTTCCTTTTTAGTAAATTTTAGGTTTTAATTATTTATTGTACAACTTAGGGCAAATTGACATTACAAGTTTATTAATATTACAATTCGAAGCTGTATTATTGCTCTTTTCCCATAATTCAAATTTCCTTTACCAATTTTGTTGGTATTCTAAGAAGTTTGGACGATAACAAAAAGAGTAAAGAAATTGCTAGTGAATTTATTAAGTGTGCAGTAAATTGAAAAATTTAAGAAATAATAAGTATAAGATTATCCAAAAGCTTGCCCATAATGTTTTGAAGTTAAGAAAGATAAAGGAAGTAATCAATCAGCTGTTATTTTAAAAACTATATTAGAAGACAATCAAAAAAGGAAAACACAACCCAGAAGAACTCTAGAGACTATATTGGAAGAATTGAACAAGTTTATTTCTACTCAAAGGGAATTTAGAAGTGTCTATTTAGCAAGAACAAATTACCAATTCATCTTAGTTTGATCAGAATGTGAATCAAGTTATCTTTAAACAAGTTTTCAAGGCCTAGCTCCAATAGATGGATACATTTGGGTAATGTATTCATATGTTCCACAAACTAGGATTACAATCCACGTGGGATTCGAGGCAAATCTCCAAGTTCTTTTAAGTTCGGTTTCTATGAAGACTTTATGAAGATTTAAGTTATCACAAGTTGCTACAACCATGAAGATTTTTAACATTTGAAGACAGAGTTATATGTTTTTTATCATTCAAGAAGAGTAGTTTAAATTTTTGAAGAAATTCAATAAGTAACCACAAATCATAAATGGGAAGTTACACAATTCAAATTTGATCTGTTATGAAACAGAATTCAATTACAAAATGGCTATTCTTTTTTAATTCAGGACATTCAAGATATTTAAAACCATGGAATTGACAAAACATTCAAGACCTTTTGAAGCTTATAAATTTAGACACTTTTAAAAAGTACTAAAAGAAGCAAAATTATTTTAAAAAGGAGGAACAAGCTGTCGAAATTTTGGTGTGACTTTTGAGCTAATTTTGTGCATCTACAACTTGTTGCAATTATTTTAATCTTTAGTTCATGTTGTATTAAGGAGGAACCATAGGGTGTCTTTTAATTTGCTTTGTATGACAAGTAGAAGCTCTATAGTTGGTGTTAGCTTAAGGTGAAGCTAGGGAGGCTAAGTAGTGTCGAATTGTGCTATTTATAATCATGTTTTTCTGGATTAGTAGAGCATACCATTATGGATTATGGGGTCCCCAGTTGGAGCTGAAAGAGTAGATGTAGGTAGAAGGCCGAACTACTCTAAACCATCATTTCAGCTTTTCTTCCCTTGATCCTTTTTATTTTTGTGCATATATTTTTGTTTACTTTAAGTTTCATATTTCACATAATTTTCATGCCAAAAATTGTTTAAGCAATCAAATGGGAATTTCGGTTTTGATCTTAAAATTTTTATTTCTTTAAGTAATCAATTCAACCCCCTTTATCGGTTACATTATCAAGACCAACAATTGGTATTTGAGTGATCCAAAAATGGTTGAAAATAATTGTAGCAATCAATCGAGCACCATTCTTTGATGGCTTAAATTTTCTTTATTGAAAAATGTGCATGGAGACTTATGCAAAAGCTACTGATTTTTATTTTTTCTAGGTAATTCAATTCGGAGATCATGAGGTTGATCACAGAAGCCAATCAATACTCTTGGAAACAAACAAGAAGTAAGTCGAGATGAACAACAAAGCTAAAAATTTTCTTCTCAGAACTATTACTTCATCTGAATTTTATTTAATTTCATCATGCAAAACTAATAAAGATATTTGAGATGCTTTATGTGAAATATATTAAGGAACTAATACTATAAAAGAAACCAAAGTTAATTCATTGATGCAAAAGTATGAACTTTTTAAATTTCAAAGTGTTGAGTCTATTGAAAATTCTTTTAACACATTCACAGTTATCACCAATGAACTTGCATCACTTAGTAAAAGAATTGAAGATGCCGATTTTGTGAGTAGGATGTTAAGAATTTTACTGAGATCATGGGATGCTAAGAAGACAGCAATTGAGGAAGCTCAACATGTGAACAAGCTTACCTTGAGTCAACTAAGAGAAAAATTTATGGCCTTTGAATCTCATATAAAGATAATTGAAGAACCCAAAAGCAGCAAGAAATCTATAGCATTCAAAGCAAAAGCAGCCAACAAGGATCAATCTGATTAAGATTATGATGATAGTGATGATGATCAAGATTTGTCATTGTTGGTAAGAAGACTCAACCAACTACTTAAAAGGAAGAAAGCTAACAAGTTTACTACATATAAAAAGATTGAGTTTAAAAATAATAATGTAGGAAAAACATACAAGGAAATGGAGAAAAACAAAGAAAAAAGGGAAATCCAATGCTACAAGTGCAATGAACCAGAAATATCAAGTATGAATGTCCAACACTAATCAAGAAGATAGAGAAATTCAAGATTAAAAGTCGTGCAATGCTTGCAACATGGAGTGATCTTGATGAAACAGAGAGTGAACTAGAATATACCACAAAGATAGGGATGTCGATTTCAAGAATATACCATAAAGATAGGGATGTCGTTTCTTCTGACCTAAAGGAGAGCTTGATCATGTTCTTGCAAGGAAATAAAGATGTCTTCATATGGTCCCCTTCTGACATGCTAGGCATTAGCTCGGACATAATTACCCACCAGTTAAATATAAACAAAATCTAAAGGCTAGTATGCTAAAATTAGATACTTCGTCCTAAAGAGATAAGCCACCATCAAAGAAGAATTCCATAAGCTCTTGAGAGCTGAAAAATACCTAATGGGAAATGGTGGATGTATATAACTACATCGACCTTAACAAAGCATGCCCAAAGGGCTGTTTCTGCTGCCTCGATTGACCATCTTGTTGATAGTACCGCGTGTCATGAGCTGCTAAGTTTCATTAATGCTTTCTCAGCTACAACCAAATTAAGATTATGACCCCATTTGGCGCATAGTGTTATAAGGTGATTCTATTGGCTTAAAGAACATTAGAGCCACCTTCCAGAGGTTAGTCACCGAGGTATTCAAGCCTAGATCAGCAGGTTCATGGAATTCTATGTTTATGACATGATCGTGAAAAACAAGCAAATGAAAGATCATCTTTGCGATCTCCAAGAAACTTTTGATTTCCTTCGTTTCCACAAAAAGAAGCTCAACCTATACAGAAAAAGTGCCTTCGGGACCACTTTGGGAAAATTTCTAGGCTATGTTGTGTCATAGAGAGGGATCGAAGCCAACCCTTAAAAAGACATAGGAACCTTTGACGACCTAAAGCATTTCTTAATAGAACCTCCTGTATTGTCAACCCCAATTCTAAGATAAACTTTGTATTTATACCTTATAATAAGCGACCACACTCTATCTTTGGTCTTAACTCGAGCGGTAGGTAGACAATACCGACCAATATACTACATTAGTCAAGTCCTCCAAGGAGCGGAATAAAGATACACCGAGTTGGAAAAGTTCACTCTAGTAGTTGTTATGTCAATCCACCGCTTGCACCTGTACTTCTAAGAACACCAAATCATTTTCTTGCTAATGTACCACTAAGGAAGGTCCTCCAAAAACCCGAAATGTCTAGAAGAATGATGAAATATGTCATAGAGCTAGTGTATATGGGGTATAATATCAACCCCGAGACATCATCAAAGCATAAGTGCTAGCAAATTTTGTGGTCGAGTACTCCGTCACATTGAGCCCAAATGTCAGCAAAAAGCTACATGGACTATCTACGTAAATGGATCCTCTACACAATGGAAGCAGAGCCGATCTTGGTTTGGAAAGACCTCACGAAGTCAAAATCTATTACTCATTGAAATTTGGATTCCCTGCGAGCAATAATGAGGCAGTGTATGAGGCCATACTAGCTAGGCTAAAGATTACAACAAGCATCGATGCAGATACAAGGGACCTCAAAATATTTTCAACTCCCAGCTTGTGGTACTGGTTACTAGTCTTATATAGCAAAAAAATCAATAACAAGTTAAAAATTACACTATATGATCGTACTTAAGGCAAACATACCTATTAATGATAGTAATATAGATTTAGAGCACAAGTGTTGATCTCACATGGACTAATGAATACTAATACTAACTATTCTTCTATTTCAACTTGCAAAAGAGAGTGATTAAGAAAGATATATAATAAAAATACTAGAATTAGAAAAATGCAAGTCAAACAAAAGATAATTGAATTGCAAAAGCCATTTAGAGCTTGAATGATTCCACAAAAGATTGTTCTAATATTATTGTTGATTTTATTGAACGGTAGAGATTCTAAGGTAATTCAATATCCCTATCGAGATTATTGAAATTCTATCATTAGTTAATTCATTGGAATTTCTTCCTAATTAAAGCTCCTAAGATAGCAATTATCAGTCTAGAATCCCCCTATTAAGTTTCATCATAATCTTGAAGAATCACATTGTCCTAATTACAGGGTTACATGCAACACCTTCCAATTCTATGGATCTAATCACACAAAAAATCTTTATTAATTTACGTGAATATCAAATCAAGAATTAATATTACGCATTATCAATTCAAGATAAAATAAAGAATGAAGCAATTAGATTCAAGAATTCAAGTAATGTATCAAAACAAATGAAGAAAAAATCACATGATCATTCTAGGGTTCATCAAAATCTAAATAAAGTAATTACTCCTTCATAGAAGAAGTGTTCATCGTCAAAAGGATAAAACAAATCAAGCACAACCTACAATTACAATTCAGAAAATTAAGTACAAATCTCACTTGCTAAGATAATCTACACAAAATCGTATCACTTAACCTCTATTTTCTATGCCCTTAGATCTTGCCCTTTTATAGATGTTCTTCAAGCTTCAAGCGAGAAAATTTCATTTGCCTAAAAGAGGAAAGTTGGATCTTAAAAAATAGGAAAGTTACATGTGCTTGTAGAGCAAGTTAGGGCTTTGATTAGGAAAGTAGCTTTCTTAGGATTGGAAAGTTGTTGGGTTTCTTAGTTATAAGAGTGGAGCTTCTAACCTTCCAATTTTAGTGTAGATGTCTCTATTTCAAATTCCAAGAAGCTAACTTTCCTTTCTTAAGTCATTTCCTAAAATTAATGTGATGCTGGAATGACACGACCGGGACAAGTCGTAAGTGTCCCTTGCTGTAGCCAACTCCTTGCAATGACACAACTTATGACAGATCATGTCGCAGTTATGTCCCTTGTTATGTCAAATTCCTAGATTGACATGACTTACAACAAGTTATATCATAGTTGTATCATGCCAAAATTTGAAGTTTCACCCGCAGGTACGACTTATAGCTCGGTTCCTCATCCACGGGCATGAATTCCATTAATATGGCTTGGAGACACAGCTTGTCCTTGTCGTGTTGACCATATTTTGCTTCAAACTTTGTATTTTTGATTTACAAAATATCATTTAAATACCTAAAAGTATAATTTAATGATTGTAAGTGCTAAATTCATAATAATTATCAATAAAATGATCAATAAATGTGTATTTTTAACTCATAAAATATGAATTGCCCTCTTGGACATCATCAATATACCCATGGCTGATAATTTGAAGGCCAATAAGCTTTCCAAGCTCTCCTCTATGATAGTTCCTAGCCTAGCAAAATCAAAGGAAAAATTTTCTTGGAATTCCTCCTAAAAAAATCCATAATGAGTGAATCCCATAAGGTACTCGATTGCAGCAAGCACCCCACCACCGAGCTATATGACACCGATAGAATGATACCTGAAACATGATACCTTACCCCCAGTCAGGGCAAGGAAAAAAAATTAATGTTTAAGGTAGCCAACTATACCCTAATCAACAATGCCTTATACAAAAAGGCTCTAACTTCCCCTACTTAGCTGCTTGTGCCCATAAGAAGGACAACAAGTTTTAGAAGACCTCCATGCAGGGTGCAGCAACCACGTCAAAGCCCACTCATTGCACACTCGAGTCATGCGAGTTGGTTACTTCTAGCCTATAATGAAAATTGACACCAAGGAATTTGTATAACAATGTGAGAAATGTTAGAAAATTGCCCCCATCAATCACACACCAGTCACGAATCTACTATGCCTCACCAGCCCATGGCCATTTGCCATGTGGGGACTCAATATCATCAGTCCTTTCTCTCCTTTGATAGGATAAAGGAAGTTCATCATAGTCAAGTGTGACTATTTTACGAAGTGGGTAGAAGCTAAAGCAGTAGCAAAAGTCTCGAACAAGAATGTTTAACATTTCCTTTACAACATCTTAGTAAGATTCGGAGTTCTCCACTCCATTATAATAGACAAAGGGTGATAGTTTAGCTCAAAGCAATTAAGGAATTTTGCACTAAATACAAGATCACGACACACTATACCTCAGTCGCGCACCCTTTAGTAAACCATCAGTCAAAGTAATTAACAAAACTATAATGCAGAGCGTAAAAGCAAGAGTGGATTGGTGAAGTGGAAAGATGAGCTTCCCACCATCCTCTAGGGATACCGCACTACCAAAAGGACCTCAACATAGGAAACCCCCTTTCGAATGGCTTTTGGATCTGAAGTTGTTCTACCTATCGAGCTCGAGCTACCGAACATACAAGTCTAATCCTATAATGAGCTCAAGTAGACTTTAGAGATGAACTTGACATCGTAGAAGAAACGCGAGAAATAATGAGCAAGAAGTGACAACTAACAGTAAAGGGCAGCTTGGTACTATGACAAAAAGTATTTAGCTCAAGGTTTTCCTCCTGGTGACCTCGTCCGTAGAAAATTAGAGGCTATGTGATATGCCTATAACCTTAATACATTTATCTCAATTGGGCACGCAACGAATCTCAATTTCAAATGCTCGATCAAAATAAAAACGGTGTTTTATGGGTTTTTGTATTTTGATTACAAGGAAATAAAATAGATATGGATGGCATTATTATTGGATATGACTCACAATAATAATTCAAACTACACTCGCTCTCACCCGATATTACACACAAGTGAAATCAAATGGTGTGTTCACCACAATCCAATCGGATTGATAAGAATAGGACGTTAGCCACGATTACAAGGATCGATAAGAACAAGATCTCGCCACAATCAAACTTTGATTGATAAGAGAAGAATTGAGAGAAATCTCAACACAAAGGGTTTCAAATATCCAAAAGCTAACAAGTCTTAATAAAAAAGGGGTATTTATAATAGTTGTCCAAAAGACCTAATTAATGACAAAAGGACTAATTACTAAGTATGATAATGAAGATTAATAACTATGACAATAACTTTCTATATCTAATTATCTTAATATGAAAGGTAATCAAATGACATTAAAGATTGACAATAAATACTAATAAAGACTTCTAATAATAATTATAAACAATAAATACTAAAAACTAAAAGACATCATGACATGAGGAGAAGACTGTTGGCCATTCATCTGCTTCAACTACTGCATCTCAATTAATGGTAAATTGATTCACATCACTATGGGGGCAGAAGAAGCCCGTGGAAAGCTTGCTCTAAACTGGGAAGACCCCGCTAGAGTAAAAGTAGTGTTAGGAAATGGAGCATACAAGCTCAAAACTTTAGAGATGAACTCATCCTAGGACTTGGAATGCCTCTTCAAATAGATGCAACTTAGTTTTGTCACATACATGTAAAGCTCAAAATACAATCTAGTAAATACATGAAAGAGGCTATGAATGAAATGACAATTCGATGGCAATATGATTTCTCCTACTACTTTTTTGAACTAAGATAGAAAAAAGGAGGGGTGGAGGTTGAGCGGAAACCTTGGAGTTTAAAGAACTGCGCCATCTTGTGCTGAAAGAGCTGGGGTAACTTCCTTTTAAAAGTAACTCCCCTAAAGAGCCCGAGTAACTCCCTCTTAAGGGTAACTACCCTTAAGAGCTTAGGTAACTCTCTTTTAAAGGTATCTCCCCCAAGAGCTCGGGTAACTCCCCTCCTCTCTCCTAAAGAGCTTGGGTAGCTCCTCTTAAGGGTAACTCCCCCCAAGAGCTCAGTAACTCTCTCTTAAGGGTGCTCCTCTCGAGAGCTCGGGTAACTCTCTCTCAAGGGTAACTACCCTAAAGACCTTGGGTAACTCCTTACAGGTAACTTCCACACCCCCAAAAGAACTCAGGTGATACCTTTTAAGGGTAACTCCACTTAAAGCTCTTGCAACTTCCTCTTAAGGGTATCTCCTCAAGAGCTTGGGTAACTCTTTCCTAAGGGCAACTCCCTTCAAAGCTTGACTAATTCCCTCTTAAGGGTAATTCCCTCTAAGAGCTCATGCAACTCTCCTTGAAACTAATAGATGAATTGATAACGCTTACATAAAATATAAAAAGAAAAGAGAGAGAGAGAAGTTAAGGAAAAAAGGAAACGTGAACTCCATTAAACAAAGGCAATTGCAATAGTTTTGACTAACATCTCGGCCAGGTTAGTTTTGACCGGAATCTCAGCCAAAGAAGTACAAGATGAAGTTTCTACAAATGTAAGAATCTCTAGAGATATTTGAGCTTTAAATGGACAACTCCATAAGGGGATTTGAATCTCAAATTAGAAGTACTCAGTTTCCTCTACAACCTCATCAAGAGCAGCACTTCAACTCGAAAGGCGACACGACCCCAACTAGGTTACCTTGAGTATGAATTTTCTAGAGCTTCTGCTTTCCTTCGATGGTTAAAGTCAACAAGTTGAATAAGGGCAACAAAGCACCTAGATAGCACTACGGCCTGAAATAAACGAGATGGTGGTGTACCATTCGAATAGGAATTTGAGCTTAAGGAGAAACTAGTAGGCAATCTCCAATAAGAAATATCCAAACTTGATGCCCTAGTTATGTGACCTCCAAGCATTTAGTCTTTTTGTACCCCACTAGCCATAAAAATGACCAAAGGAATGGAGCTTGGAAGTAGGAGAAAGAGTTGAAGGCACCACCCTTGACAACCTCAACCCTAAATAAGCCATCAGGTGATGAAGCTGTAAAAGGGGGATAAGCTCTAACAACCCCTAGATACATCATTATAGTCACCAAACAACCATGACCAAGGGACTCTAAAAGAGAAACACAGCCCATGGTGGAGCAAGAGAGTAGGTAAAGCAGATTAGAACTTAGACAACACACCCAACCCATTGCCTATCCTCAGTGACGGACCTACCTAAAAGGGACTGTAGAGCTGCCGACTCCACTAAATAGGGACAGTAGAACAACAAACTCCCAGCCATAACCCCCAAGGCTTGACCTCTTTAGCCAAACGACACAAACTAAGAGCAACACATGATTTAATCAATTGTCAAACACCCAAGAAACAAGAGAGAATTTTACATAAGAGAGAATTTTGCACAAGAGAGGATTTCACATAAGAGAAAGAAACAAAGACTAGAGTTGAAATGTGACAAAGTACCTTAGCCAAGGAAACTATTTACAGGTGGAAGTGAATCACACTAGAATCGACATTTAATGCAATCAAATCTTAAGTATGAATCACTTTAACCATCTGATTAGACATTAGGAACATACGAACTTTGCAAAAGAAAATCACCATGCATGCGTAGATCTACTTGTGACCTGACATCATAACCTACCCATAGTCTATTGAGAGCCTGCCATTGACAAAGTACTAGTTCAATATCATCGCCAAAGCACCATACATTAAGGATAAGGTGAACAAAGAGCGACCTTAACATGGCATATTGGGTCCACCCAGCCTCAACACGATCTTCAAAGAGCATTGCTAAGCCACAAACACTTAGCAGAATTTCTAACAATAGAAGAGGTATATTACACGTAGAAAGAGAAAACAAAAAGAAGACCTAGCTCATTGCTGTAAAATAAATTGATAAATAGAAACCAGTGTACTCATGGAAAAATGACAAGTAAGTTCATTAAATGAAAGTTTTACATTTGAAGCCACTAAAGGGCAAACAATAACTACTACGGTCAAACCTTTAACCTAGCTTGCATTACATCAATAAAAAAAAAAAAAAGAAAGAAAAGAAACTTAGTTAGTTCGGCAATTAGTAAAAATCTCCTCACTTGTCACAGGTTAGAGAACAGTAGGAGCATCACCAGTCACCTCTGCTTCGCCTCCAGTAAGGGCACCACCAACAACCTTGGCTGAACACTCAACACTGGGTTGGGGTACCAATGTGGCGTTGGGAATTGCAACTCTAGGAAATTATTGTTAATAAATATGTATTTTCTATAGTTTTATCCTGCATTTGTCTCTCATTTTCATGCATACTTGTTTTTTAAAGTGAATTTTTGCTACAAAAAGACAAAGTGCATGATTTTGGATCGATTGCATTAAATATGTAAAAACCTATTAAAAAGGATTAAAATTAGAGTTAATAAGCAGCTATATGTTCACAAACGTAAAGCTTGATAAGTTGCTATCGAAATCTTAATTGAAAAAGGATATCAAAGACTTGATTCTGTTTTTGGCATAAAAGACATGATACTTGACTTGTTTTTTGGAGAATAAGTTGACCTCTATGTTTGAAATAGTAGAATGCTTCTTGGATGAGCAGAAGTGGATACAATTCTGATTCAAGTTTGAAGGAATCGCAAATAACAAGTAGTAGCTGCTGAAGCATGATCCACAGGCTGAATTGCAGCAGAAACCAGGTCATATCAAGTAGTAATCCAAACACTTGCATTAAACCAAGCAGCGAACAACATCTGGGCGAGACCATGACAGCAGTGAGAATCGAGCTTTAGCATACAACAGAGGACAAGCCACTAGAACTCTACCGACCAGCATAAACACTGAGCCGCAGTCTGTCACGAGCTTCATGAAAGCACTGACCATTGAGGTGCTGCAATCTCAAGTCCGAGCAGAGCTTGGAGATCCGAACAGCATCAGCACCTTCATCATGTTGAACTCAGCACTCTCCACCGACCTGAAGCAAGAGCAGAATGCCAACTTCTCGATTTGAGCAATAACCAAGCAGCCTACAACTTAGATGAACACATTGACTTAAAGCTCCACCAACTTAACCTACTGTAGCATGAGTGAACAGGAGCTACTACAACATCGACATATTATCCAACCCAAACAGGGCACCTACGTGGTGCTGACCGAGTTTTAATTGATTAAGAACAAACACCAAGCAGTTGCAGGGACTGAGCAATAGCAGCCTGAGCTCTTATCTAAAGCTAATCCCCGATCATGTCAATGTGTGCCGACCTGGTTGATCCTCAACGTCATTCGACTATCCATAACTGCACCTGACCGCTCAACAGAGCACAGCTTAAGCACTAAGCAACATGCCCTAGAGCGCTCACGAATAAGTATCGAGCTCATGATTAACACTAAAACTTACAAAGAATCCGAGCAATGTAGCAGACATAAACAAGGGCGAACCTACTGTTTCATTTGCAATTCAATCAAGCGATCAATCTCTGACGCAAAACAGCTGCCACGCTGCTATATTATTACCTGAGCTTTGGAACCACAGGAGCAGAGTGTCGAACTGATTTGTAGTGTATCAGCCTATTAATTTCCAAATAGGCTCGAGCCTCAAAATGACCGAGCTGCAGTTGATATACTCAATCCAAGCAGCCTTCACTACTGAGCTTCCAAGTTTCAACCGAGATGACGTCAAGAGACTAGTCTGAAATCTATATGATCTACACCGATCAAGGAAGCGGAGCAAGCTCCATGCCATGCATCGACCAAGTGATGATTTGAGTAGTGCAAACCAAGCGTCTACTCAAGTCTTTCAGAGTGCTCACCTTCATATACACAAGTAGCAGTAAAGTAGCTCACAGCCGGCCTGATCTCAATTGAGCTTCCCTCCTCGTGTAGCAATTTCTTATTTCTTTTGTTAATTTTATTTTATTTCCTTTTTGCTTGTAAATATCCGATAAGACTCATTTTGTACTTTTTGCAATTTTTAAGGATCCTCTTCACTTATCTATCACATCATAGTCACCAAACCTAATCAACATTCACATCACCATACTTTCACTCACCAACTCACCTTCTACATACTATATATATCATTCTTATTTTCATTTTCGTTTGTCTTTTTCTTTAGAGGACAGACCATATTTTGGTTTTTGTCTCTTGAAAAACCATTCCATCATCTTTCATCCATTTACCTCATTCACCGACCTCGACCTCCCTTCATATCCTTTATGGCACTATTCATTTCAAACCATTACCGTGGTGTTGGACTCTAGAATCATTAGAAGACATTTACAATTTTTAGGTGATCTCTCTTATTCATTTTTTGTAATGAATTGTGTTAAGATTATTGCTAGTGAATTTCCATTATTTTAGTGGGATTGTGTGATGAGTTTATAGATTTCATGAGTAGTTGATTAGTACCTATAATGGTCTTATTCATTTGGAATTTTGGTTATTTCAATGTTTACAAGGTGAAAAATTTGTCTATGAATTTCTTGTGAATTAGAGCTGAAGATATTCAAGAGTGATTCCAAAACTCGATTGAAACAGAAAATACAACTTTAAACTTAACATGGACACATGCGGTTTCAGCTCAAGTTGTAGAACTCACGTTCTTAATGAGGTTGAAATTATGGTTTATTGACATGGACACATGCTTGAACCACAAGTTCAATTAGAATAACATGGCTTATGAGAGGAGTGTGTTATTTAACTAATGATTGTAAATGAGTTACTTGAGAGGGATATCCATGTTATAATTAGAATTTTGCAACTTGAGAGAGAAACAAATTCTTGTGAGTTTAATCAAAATCCAAATGAACAAACTCGATTGTAATTACAAAGCAACGAATAGAAATCCTTGCCAAACCATTACATAATTCCACATTTATACTAAAGGAGTTTGTAGAAGTAGTTTTAGTATTAGTATAATCATTAGTGTTAATTTAGTCATAATTTATAGAAGTAGTTTAATTAGTTTAGGAATATCAAAACCCCATTTTGGTTGCCTAGCTTAGAGTAAAACTACTATAATCTAGTACTTAGTTAATTAGCTCCCTGTGGATCATGACCTTGAATACTATCACTTAGTTATACTTGTACGATTAGTACACTTGCCAATGACTTCGCACTTAAATTGAATTTTTATTAAAAAAATGTGCATTTATAGTTATTTGACAAACGTAAAATCTAGTGAGAGAAAAAACAAGTTCAAGCGCTGGTCAACCCCTTAAACCATATCTAGGGCATCACCTTCTTCAACGGCATCACCTCCCCGCATATCACCATCTCCGACCACAGCAATACTCCCCTCCTGACCATCTCCATCTTCTTCTTCCTCGCCAACATCGAGATTAGGATACCGCTCAAGCACATCATTGCGAACAACTATGGCGCTCCCTCACAATCCTCTACTGAAGCTCTTTCCATTACGGACTCTTGAAGAGCTCTGACAACACGCGCTTCTTGGTTGCCTCAGGAATGACTTACCCACTCACCAACTTAGCTACTTGTGCGTACAAAGAAAAACAAAGTAAAAGTAGAAGGAATAACGAGGACAAGAAGGAATGAAGTGTTAAAGGAAACTAACCAACCTTAAGGGAATGTTGCTCTAACTCTAGCGCCTTATTCCTTTAATACGTCGAAGCCTAAAGTTACATCCTCAACCTATCAAGATAAAGAATCTCACTCCTGCTTGGCACCTCTCCACTTCCCTAAAGATCCCTAACACTATTCCACAACCGGAACTGTACCAACTTAGCCTAGCAACTTCGCGACAGTAATGCAGGACATCGACTCTACGTCATTCATCAACTTCTCCTTCTCCTCTATCAATTCATGGCTTCATTCTAAAACTGAACTCTTTCCTTCTATTCTACAGAAACTTCCCTCTCCAGTTCGACAAGCCTTTGCCCTCTCCAGCTCTTCCTTGCCCTGTAAAATACACACAATAAGCAAAAACAACAACAAAAAAGTAAATCACAAAAAACAATACTAGAAACAATCAACATATAGCTCCTTAGTTCAACCTCATATATCTGGTCATTTCAAAAAGTAGGACAACTGCTTATAGAAAAAGGGATTCGAGATAAATAAGACAAAAAAAAAAAAAAGAGAGGAAGAAGGGAAGAGAAAAAGAAAGAAAATCACCCTGTACAGCTTGCGAGTCGATAAGCCTATCACATGATCCCTAAATCTCAGCTCACTTAACAGTATCTTTACCCTACCCTTATCCTCAACTGTAACAAGATCCTCAAACATCCCTCAGTCAATAGCAGCATCACTCCACTTGAGAACTCTAACCCCATAACATCAATCAACACCTCAACATTAGCTCTAATGGGTTGACCCCCAGCATTAATTCACCTAACTAGGTCACTAGTACTCCCGGCAGCCTCAACCCTAGGAAAACCCCACCCAACAGGGGAAACAATGATAGAAGAATGTTGAGGCAAACTTTGCACCTCGAGTGACTGAGGACATGGCGAGATATGGACAACTTGCATACTAGGATCAACGACAGGAGCCCCCTCACCATGCTGCTTACGTCTTTGAGGGCTCGATAACAACATAACCTGGATTTCCTCGACAACAGGGGCATGTTGACCCTACTTCTCACCACCAATAACCCATTTCTTTGTGAGCACCTTTCTCTTGGCTATATCCTTCCTCCTTTTCTTGGTTGAAAGTCTCGGAAGAAGCTCAGTAATGTCAATCATCCCTATTGGCACATTTGCAAGAGCAAAACAAACGACATCAACGATAGAAATTCAAAAACCTACTAAGTCGAGCTCACCTGCTAGAAATAAAATACAAAATATAAACTACTGCCTAATGCTTTCCCCTTTAAGATCTCGAATTAACAGCCTTTAAAGGGGAGGAAGAGGGAGATAGAGGCCATATCCACAAAAACAACCCACACCTCGAGGAACCAAGTTCTCCTTGCCCGCATTGAATGGCAACCCTTCAAAAGGTTCTTCACCACCGTCTTAGCATCAAAGGCCTCCTACCTCACTCCTCCATGAGCTTGCCTATAAACTCCATCCCCTAGTGTTATATGGCCTTAACTTCGAGCACTTACAACCTTGGATAAGCTTACACTAGTCTAATGAAAAATCAATCTCCTTCACTTTCACCACCTAGAACTCCTCCTTCCAATCTTGTTCGTTCGAGCTAGTGAGCCTACCAAGAAGCTTATATGAGGTCTTCACTAGCTTAGTGATGTACAACTACCTAAATTTAAACCTCTTATACTAGTAGTGCTTCGGAAATAAGGTATGAGTGGGCCACACACAAATGCCTAAGTAAATGACCTCTAAGGCTACCAGGACACGTCGAGCATTAGACAAAAATTGAACTAGACATAACCTATGATATTTAAAAAACTCCTTCTGGAACAAGGAGAAAGACATCTTTAAACCAAACTTAAATGCCTTCTTATAAAGGGTAAACCTTCGTCTACCAAAGAGGCGAACCCGATCATAAGGTGAAGGTACCATGGCTTCCCATTCTCTTGGAGCCCCTTGCATCTCCCTTTGACAAATCCCCTGAAGGTCCTCCGATGAAATTTTACTCATGATCCCATCCAGACAAGAACCATCCATTGCTTGAGTATGTAAAGCGACATGACTCCTTTTTCTAAGCCATTTAAAGGGTATTTGTCTATTGGGAACCCGTAGACTTTCTGTGCTAGCTTATCATACGACCTCAAATACATGATGGCGCACTCTTTAGCCGGCATCAAGCGAATTTCTCTACCTCCCTCTTCGTGGCCACTCACGGAGGCAGAACCTCCACTTGCTGACCTATCCTTCTCACCTGAGCTTAGATATGATGAACTTGTGCTTGCTCTGCCCTCACTTCTTCACACGTCATCCACAACCCACTAAAGTTTGCCTTTCGATTCATGAGAGAAGGACTAGGTGTCAGAGTTACCTGAGCTTGACATATTTTCTTGGCTCGATCAAATAGTAGAATGCATGGAGAATTCTCTTTCATAGCTATGAGACAATGGAGTTTTCTTTATGAGGATAAACTTCCACAATAAGGAACATACTTATATCTATAGGAGGAGTGGGGAGAGGAAAATGAAGAGACTACCTAAAGCTTGACACTCGAGAGTAGTAAGGCCTAAATGCCTCGAGCCCACTAGTGTCACCAAAATATCCAAAACTGTCATCATGATTGACATGACCCTGGTCACGTCTCTCGGGAATCCCATGAAGCTTCCCTGACAAGCCCCACAAAGTCAAAATTTACGACAACACTAGCTCTCAAGAGGATGCATCTCAAATGAAAAATTGACATGACCCTGGTCACGTCTCTTGGGATGCAAGTTGTGGCTAGATGGCTTGTTTCCTTATCCTCTCAAAATGAGAATGGAAGGGAGAGGGAGGGGTGTGTTTAAACAAATGTTGATGGTAAAATATAGGCCTCAGCCTGCTTAACCTACTTATACCACACATGGGCTTAAACACTCAATAGACTACCAGACTTGCTAGTCCAAAAAGGATCTACACCTGAGGATACCTCAGCCTTAAGAAATAAGAAATGCGACCTACACCGACCTACAAAGAGGTCGACGAGAGACACTCGTGTGAGCTTAACCTCAAAGGTCTTTTCTTGAACTCGCCTACAAGCCACCTTTATAAGTCCAAGTCCACCTGAAGCTGATCTTCACCTAGTTGCCTATACTCAGAAGCCACGAAATACCCGTGTCTCACCTTAGGATTGGAAGGGACATCATCAACTCAACCAGACTGCATGCAATCATAACTCTTTAGCTCAGGAATCCCCTTCACCTCGAGTGCTAGGTTAACTACGAAGTGGAGATTTACCTCAATAGAAAAGATACGGTGAACCCCATTCTGGTATGACCTTAAAACTATAAATAACCCTTTCCTTAGGAGAAAAGGAAAGCCATCTTTCCTTACATAAGTGAAGACTCTTGGGAGAAAAGGAGACTTATGGACTAACTTAAGCATCGGAGCACTGGGTAACCCTTCAGCGCATCTTTGACCACTTTTTGGTGTTTGCAAGAGCCTAATTCTACCAACGAAATTAGCTCTTGCAATAGCTAGTTAATGGTTTGCCGTATATTAACATAAAGCATGATATAAAATGTGATGTTTGCTTGAAAAATAAAATTGTATCTATTTTGCATAAAAGCAAAAATGAAATATCAACCAAAAGACCTTTAGAACTTTTATATCTATATCTTTTTGGTCCAATAAGAATCTTAAGCTTAAGAGGAAATAAATATGGACTTGTTGTGGTTGATGGTTTTTCACATGGGTTATGTTTTTGTGGCACAAAACAAATACCTTTGATTTGTATAAACAATTTGCAAAATAAATAAAAATGAAAAATGTTACTCAATTATTAGTATCCAATCTGATCATGGAAAAGAATTTAAGAATACAAATTTTGCAAATTTTTGTAAAGAGCAAGGGATTCATCATAACTTTTCTACACTATATACTCCACAACAACAAAATAGAGTGATTGATCATAAAAATAAAACCATACAAAAAATAACCAGATCAATGTTAAATGAAAGTGGTGTTGGTCTTCTAAGAAACAAAATTCATTAGCCCTATCAGCAACTGAAGCTAAATATGTTTCTATTGGCAACTGTTGTGCACAAATGCTTTAGATTAAATAACAATTGCAAGATTATGATTTAGTTTATAAAAATACTCCAATTAAGTATGATAATACAAGTGTAATTAATCTAACAAAAAATTCTTGTACAACATTCTAGATCTAAACATATAGAAATCACACATCACTTTTATAAGGGATCATGTTACTAGTGGAAATATTGTTGTTGAATTGTACTAATTGATAATCAATTCACAGATACTTTTACAAAACATTTAGAAAAAATTCATTTTGAATATATTAGGAATGAAATAGGCTTATGCAATCCTTTTTATGAATAATTTATTGGTTTGGATGAAAATTAAACTCACAATAATTTTTTTTAAATATTCGTTAAGATAAAAGGAAAATTTTTCTTTTTTTTTACAAAAAAATCAAGGCACACATATTTTGCTCTTCATCATCTGAAGAACTTTTCATCTTCTCTAAAAATTCAAAAATCCAAAACCCTTCATAAATTCTCTCAACAATGGTTCCTAGAAAATCTGTCAAAAAGAAAACCACAAAAACCAAAGAACCCCTGTTGATATGTGATGAACCAACTGGCCTTAAAGAAACTTCCTCTCAAGAATCTCAACCATTTTCACCTAAAGTTAGTGAAATTCGATCAAAGATGATTCAAAACCTAATCTTTTTTGCAAAATTAGCTCAAATGGATTCAATAATAGTGGAAAAGTATAAGAAAGACACAAATAAGATAGTTCAGGACTAGAAGAAACTCTAGAATCTTTACCTAAGAAAGTGAAAAGAATGTTTCCCGGAAAAGGAGGGAAAATCCAAATCTTCCAAAGGAACAAAGAAACACTAAAAGGACCTGAACAAAGGAAGATGAAAATTGTGTTCTCAAAGTTTCGAAAAATAAGGTAAAAATACATGATTGTGCTTTTCTTGACTTCAAGTATTTTGAACAAAATGGATTTTATTGTAATGAATGGTTAGAGAAATTAGGCTATAGTAAGTTGTGTACTTGTCTGTTAATGTAGTAGGAGAAATGGTCTATGAATTCTATGAGAATTTGAAGTATGTTGATGGTGATAAATTGAGGTTAAGTGTTAAAGGAATTCAATGTGATATTATAAGGAAAGACTTGATAAAATGCCTTGGTTTGAAAGATTTTAAGGATAACAATGAGTATGTGTCTATGAGGAGGAATGGCTTGTTTCTGATTCTAAATGATGGTGTTGGAGAATTCTCATATAAGGATGTGTTTGTGCATGAGTTCGATCTGATAGTGAGGATTTTGCACAAGGCTATTTATGAATGTATACTTCCAAAAAGAGGAAGTACTACAGCTGTATCAAAGGAGGATCGATTAATCATTCTAGGAATGATGAAGGGAATTAAGGTTGATTTTCCTAGAAGAACAATTAGGTATATTTGGAAAAAACAAAAGTTTTAAGATGTATGAAAATATGCTGATGAAGCTATCTAAGTTTAAGAAGATAAAGGTTCCAAAGAAATTTAAATTTCTTATTGAATTAAAGAGGATTAGTGAATGGAGCTTCAAGCACATGAAGATAAGGCCATATAAGAAGTTCTGGTACTCTGTAGACGGTGGAATTTACCTCCTTGAGAAACATTGACCAAGAAAAGTTGATTAGGAATCAATTATAGCAAAGGTTGAGAGGGAGTCAATAGAAGACACATAAGGTACTCTAAAACCCTCAAAGGAAGAAGAAGTCTCTACAAGAAGACTAGGGAAAGACTTGGTTATTAAAAGAAAGAAAGAGAAATTGAGTCCTATGACTGGTGGAACTTTCAAAATAGATGATGGAATAAGAGTAGAATCAAGTTCTAAGAGTGAAGAAGAGGAGACTGCTAAGATAAATGAAGGATTAGGTGAAAGTTCCAAGCCAAAGGTTGAAAGCCATATTCTAAAGCTTTTGGATGAGAAGCTTGAAAGATTCAAATCGGATCTAGGTTTTTGTATTAAAGAAGCTATTAAGACGTTTCATATTTCACATCATTCTTCACCTTTTCATCAAGGTATTAGAACTTCAGTTTCTCAACTTAAATCTATTGTTGCTTCTCCTCATGCTCAATCAGATCATGAAGGTTCTCCAAATGTTGCCACATTTTATTCTTTTGAAATTATGTCCAAAGAACCATATGAACCAGTTCCACATCATCTAACCTTAGCTGATTCTAACAATCCGACAATTTTTAACCTTGTTCAAACCATGCAAGTCAATTCGTCTCAAAATGTTTTATCACCTTTTCTAACTAGCTATCACAAAAGACAAAAGATGACACCAAGAAAATCAACACAAGGAAACAAATAATTTGTTATGATATGTGATAAATGCGTATTTTATATAGATTTATCCTGCATTTATTTTTCACTTTCATGCATAAATTGGCATTTTTATGATGAATTTCTACTAGGAAATGATAAATTGCATGACTATGGATCAACTATGATTAAAAGAGTAAAAAGATGCAATTTTTATGCAGCAATAGTAGATTTTGAGCTCAAAACAACCTGAGCTCAATGTGACGACCTGAGCTCAATACAATGACCCGAGCTCAACACATCAACCTAAGCAGCAACAAGCAAATGACCTAAGCTCGACACATGACCTGAGCTGCAACAAGCAAACGACCTGAGCTCAATGCAACAACCTAAGATCAATAGATTAACTTGAGCTCAACACAATGACCTGATCTCAATGCATCGACCTAAGCTACTACACTAACCTCACCAAGTCACCAAACCAAGTTGATGGAGTACACAACAAATCAGAATGTGCACGAGCTCGAGTTTAATAAAATTGAGCTCATCTTATCTAGAAGAATGAGCTGAACTGAGTACTTCACAAATGAGCTGACCATAAATCTATTGAGCTCAAGCAACCTGATATTTTTGTTTTTCTTTGTTGTTTTGTTTTGTAAATATTTTGTAAGATCCTTTTATCCTTCTTTTGTACTTTAAGCTATTTTTAGGGATCCACTCCATATACCTATCACATCGCAGCTACCAAATCCAATCAATCATCATATCACCATTCTACCACTTACCAATTCACCATTTACATACCTTATATATACTAATTCCATTGTCATTTTTGGGATCAACCCTTAGTCTGATCCTCTTGTGTCTAGACACTTCACATTTCCATCCACATTCACCTCATCCCTAACCTCGACCTAACTTTACCTCATCGTCTAGCACCATTCATTCCGAGCATTCACAGTGGAGTTGGATCCCCAAAATTACTAGAAAGACATTCTACAATTTTTGGGTGATCTCTATCATTTATCTATTATAATGAATTGTGTTTAGATTTATATGAATGAAATTTCACATTTCATTATGGGCTAGAATTATCTTGTGTGATTATGTGATGTGTTCATGGATTTCTTTAGTAGTTGATTAGTATTATAATGGGTCTTGCTGATTTGAAACTTTGGTTATTTCTGTTTTAATGTTTACAAGATCAAAAGTTTGTCTATCAACTTCTTGCAAATTAGAGCTTACGATACTCAAGAGGGATTCAAGAGCTCGATTGAAATAGAAAATACAACTTCAAAATTGACACGGACACATGCTGTTTCGGCTTAACTTATAGAACTCACGTTCTTAATGCGATCGAAATTATAGTTTATTGATATGGACACATGCTTGAACCATAAATTCAACTAGAATAACATGATTTGTGAGAGAAGTATGTTATTTAACTGATGATTATAAATGTGTTACTCGAGAGGGATATCCATGTTATAGTCAGAATCTTGCAACTTGAAAGGGAAGCAAATTCTTGTGAGTTTAATCAAAATCCAAATGAACAAACCCGGTTATAATTACAAAGCAATGAATAGAAATCTTAACCAAACCATTCATAATCCCACACCTATTTTACTGAAGGAGTTTCACCTCGTAGTTTTAGCATTAGGTTAGTCCTTAGTGTTAAATTAGTTGTAGTTTGTAGTGATAATCTCAAACCTCCTTTTCAGATTGCCTAGATTAAAGTAAAATCACTGTAATCTAGTACTTAGTTAATTAGCTCCCTGTGGATTCGATCTGGTACTCACTAGTTTTTATCATTGCATACGTACCCGGTGTACTGGCTGGTAGTTTTTATGCTATAAAAGATAATCTTTCAAAAGAAAAAGCGTATCAATATGATAATTTTTGTTTTATGATTGCTTTTATAAATTTTGTAGACAATCTAATGTTTTTGTTTTAAAATTTTTTGCATCAAGAATTATATGTGTGATTGAACTATATGCAATGTAATGTTTCAATTTTTTCTTCTTCTCCTTTACATCTTTTGCTGATAACAAGAAGGGGAGAAATAAAAAAATAATGAAAGTTCTAATACAATTAAAACTAAAGGATGCGACAATAAAATAAAAGGAAATTCTGATTTGTTTGATTTGATTCAAAATTTAAATCTCTTGAAGAAAGGTTTTGTTATCATAAAAAAGGGGGAGAATGTTGATCTCTCTAAGAAGTTTTGATGATAATAAAAAGAGTAAAAAAATTACTAATGAATTTATTAAGTGTATAGTCAATTGGAAAAGTTTAAAAAATAATAAGCATTAGATTATCCAGAAGCTTGTCTAGAATGTTTTGAAGTTAAAAAAGATAAAGGAAGAAATCAATCCAGAAGTTATTCCAAAAACTATACTAGAAGACAATCAAAAAAGGAAAAGACAACCCAGAAAGGAACTCCATAGACTATATTGAAAGAATAGAATAAGTTTATTTCTACCTAGAGGGAACTCCAAAAGGTATCTGTTATCAAGAATAAGTTACGAATTCATCTCAGTTCGATCAGAATGTGAACCAAATCATCTTTAAACAAGTTTTCAAGGCCAAGCTCCAAGAGATGGATACATTTGGGCAATGTATTCATATGTTCCATAAAGTCGGATTACAATCCATGCGGATTTAAGGCAAAATTTCAAGTTCTTTTAAGTTTGGTTTCTATGAAGTTATTATGAAGATTTAATTTGTCACAAGCTGCTGCAACCATGAAGATTTTTTAACATTTGAAGATAAGCATTACACGTTTTTAATCATTCAACGAGAGCATTTCAAATTTTTGAAGAAATTCAACAAGCAACCGACAACTATAAATGGGAAGTTACACAATTTAAATTTGATCGATTATGAAACCGGCTTTAGTTACAAAATGACAATTCTTTTTGAATTCAAGACATTTAAGATATTTAAAAGCATGAAAGTTACAAACCATTGAAGACCTTTTAAAGCTTATAATTTTAGACACTTTCAAAAATGACTACAAGAAGCGAAATTATTAAAACAAGGAGGAACAAGTTGCTGAAATTTTCTTGTGACTTTTGAGCTAATTTTTTTGCATCTACAACTTGCTGTATATAATGTCATAAGAAGTGCCGATACTATCAACTTTTGGCTACCCAAACTTTATTTTTAGGCGAAAAAGTGCTTGTACTTTTGCATAGGAGCATTTAGTGGCTCGTTAAGTCATATTTAATAGATGTTATATGCTGTTGATGTGTATTTTGACTTTTTGGCATTTTGGTGTTCGATCTTTAAATTATTACAATTTAGTGCCTGAGTAAATGAAATTAAATATATAAAATATTAAAAATTATTTTTTAATTGAGAAAATTGAAAAAAATGTAAAATTAAAATTTAGGACTAATAAATTGACACATGTCATTCTAAAAATTATTAAATAACATTGACACATATGTATGAAACTCAAGTTACTTGTTTGTCAAAAAAATAACACGAGTCTTTTGTCAATTAAATGTATAAAATATTAAAAATTATTTTTTAATTGAAAAAATTGAAAAAATGTAAAATTAAGTTATATGACCAATAAAATACTGACATGTATCATTGTAAAATTATTATAATATTGACATATTTGTATGAAACTTAAGTTACTTATTTGTTCAAAAAAATAACACGGGTTATGTGTTAATTAAATATATAAAATATTAAAAATTATTTTTAATTGAGAAAATTGAAAGAAAATATAAAATTAAATTTTATGACCAATAAAATACTAACATGCGTCATTTAAAGTCATTAAATAACATTGACACATTTATATGAAACTCAAGTTACTCATTTGTCAAAAAAATAACATGGATCATGTGTCAACTAAATATATAAAATATTAAAATTTTATTTTTTAATTGAAAATTAAAAAAATGTAAAATTAAATTTTATGACCAATAAAATATTGTCATATACCATTCTAAAATTATTAAATAATATTGTCATATTTGTATGATACTCAAGTTACTTATTTGTTAAAAAAACAGGTCTTGCGTCAATAAATATATGAAATATTTAAAATTATTTTTTAAATGAGAATATTGAAAAAATGTAAAATTAAATTTCATGACAATAAAATATTGGCATGTGTTAATCTAAAATTATTAAATAACATTGACACATTTATATGAAACTCAAGTTACTTATTTATTAAAAAGATAACATGGGTATTGCGTCAATTAAATGTATAAAATATTAACAATTATTCTTTAATTTAGAAAATTAAAAAAATGTAAATTAAATCTTATGACTAATAAAATATTGACATATGTCATTCTAAAATTATTAAATAACATTGATACATTTGTATGAAACTAAATTACTTATTGTTAAAAAAAAAACACGGGACTTATGTCAATCAAATATATGAAATATTAAAAAAAATTAATTGAGAAAATTGAAAAAAATGTAAAATTAAATTTTATGACCGATAAAATATTACTTGTATCATTCTAAAATTATTAAATAACATTGACACATTTGCATAAAACTTAAGTTACTTATTTGTTAAAAAAATAACAGGGGTGTTGCTTCAATTAAATATATATAATATTAAAAATTATTCTTTAAGTGAAAAAATTGAAAACAAATGTAAAATTAAATTTTATGACCAATAAAATATTGACATTTATCATTCTAAAATTATTAAATAATATTAACATATTTGTATGAAACTTAAGTTACTTATTTGTTAAAAAAATAACACGAGCATTATTTCAATTAAATATATAAAATATTAAAATATTTTTTAATTGAGAAAATTGAAAAAAAATGTGAAATTAAGTTTTATAACCAATACAATATTGATATGTATCATTCTAAAATTATTAAATGACATTGGCATATTTGTATGAAAATTCTAGTTACTTATTTGTTAAAAAAATAACAAGGGTGTTTGTGTCAATTATATATATAATATTGAAAATTATTTTTTTCAATTTAAGAAAATATAAAATTAAAATTTATGACTTATAAAATATTGATATGTTTCATTATAAAATTATTAAATAACATTAATACTTGTATGAAACTCAAATTACTTATTTGTTAAAAAAATAACACGACTCTTGTGTCAATTAAATATATAAAATATTAAAAATTATTTTTTATTGAGAAACTGAAAAAAAATTAAAATTTTGGATGACAAATGTCAGTGTTTTATTGTCATAAAATTTAATTTTACATTTTTTTCAATTTTCTTAATTAAAAAATAATTTTTAAGATTTAATATATTTAATTTCATTTAGTATAGACATTAAATTGCCATAATTTAATAATCAGGCACCAAATTGCCAAAAAATCAAAAGTACACATAAGCAGGTATATGACATTTGTTAAATACAACTAGGCACTAAAATGCTCGTACAGCAAAAGCACAAACACTTTTTTTGGAAATAAAGTTTGCGTACAAATTACCAAAAGTTGATAGTACATGCACTTCTTGTGCCGTTATCCCCAACTTGTTGCAATCATCTTAATCTTTACTTCATTTTGTATTAAGAAGGAACTGTAAGGTGTCCTTTAATTTGTTTTGTATTAAAAGTAAAAGCTCCAATCAATGTTAGCGTAAGGCAAAGTTACGGAGGCCCAATGAGTTGAATATAATATTTGTAATCAAGTTTTTATGGATTAGTGAAACAAATGTATGGATTACGAGGTCATCATCTTAGAGCTGGAAGAGTGGACGTAGGCATAAGGCCGAACCACTTTAAATATCGTCTTAGCTTTTCTTCCCTTGCTCCTTTTTTTATTTTTGTGCATATATTATTGTTTACTTTAAGTTTCATACTGCACATAATTTTCACTCCAAAAATTGTTTAAGCAATCAAAGGGTAATTTCAGTTTTAATCTAAATTTTTTTTTCTAAGTAACCAATTTAGTCCCTTATTGGATACATTATTAGAACCAATAGATTTCAAATTTTGAATACCTATATAGGATATATTTTATGGGTATTCTTAGAATCAATATGCAAATAGAAGAACTCCATGCAGATATTTGCAGAATCAACGGATATGATATTTTTTTTTTGCTATGTCAATAGATAGGGAAGATTTTTTTTTTAATTGATCATGTTGGACTGGAAGTGATATTATTAGTATTATTAGTGATGTGATTAGATATGTGATGTTACTGAGCAATTTGTTAATAATTTTTTTTAATGTAAGTAGTGGAGAAAGCAAATTTCCATTTGATCTCATGTTTAGGTGCACATAGAATCTAATTAAAATTGATAAGTATGGGGTATAGATAAGTTTATAAGTGATTTGGAGCAAAGGTGCCTAGAAAACCCCCAGAAACACTAAGGCTAGCTTTAACTTGTGGGCCTTAGCACGACTTTGGTTGTGTAGAATCGGTTGATGAGTTCCTTAGCATTAAAGAGAGGTGCTTCACTTTTTCCATTACTCTGACAAGGACCTGAAGCTTCATGTTTTGTTGAAATATTTTAATATGTTGAAACAAGTTTGACAAAAATTTGCAAAAGAAATTGAGAAAAAATATATATTATACAATGGGAAGAAAAAGAAAAAGGCATGTCCATTATTTCGATTCAGAATATATAGATGATGACCGTTCTATAAAATTTTTATTTGATCTCATGTTTAGTGCACTTAGAATCTAATTAAAGTTGATAAGAATGGGGTATAGATAAGTTTATAAGTGATTTAGAACAAAGGTACCTAGAAAACCCCCAGAAACACTAAGGTCGCTTTAACGTATGGACCTTAGCACGACTTTTGGTTGTGTAGAATCGGTTGAAGAGTTCCTTTAGCGTTAAGAGAGGTGCTTCACTTTTTCCCATTACTTGACAAGGACCTGAAGCTTTTTATTTTGTTGAAATATTTTAATATGCTGAAACAAGTTTGACTAGAAATTTGCAAAAGAAATTGAGAAAAAAATATATTATACAATGGGAAGAAAAAGAAAAAGGCAATGTCCATTATTTTGATTCAGAATATACAGATGATGACCGTTCTATATTTTTATCATTCAGAAATTTTAAATGTCATTTGAAATTTTTATTTTTCAATCTATATAAATAGGTGAAAATATGTATATATTTTCACACCATATTTTTACTACATGTTGTGCATATGAAAAAGTCTCTGCTAGTTACAAATTGTGATAACATATGTATCCCAATAACTCTCAAAATTTACCTCCTTTTGAGCATTCACAAAGCACACAAAATTGCCAAATGACTCCAAATTCACAAAGCAACTCTTATTTTCCGTTTAATGCGTTTTTTCAAGGTCTTCCAAATTTTCATATCCTTCAAATTTTTCTCAGTCATGTACCAAAACCCACAAAATTTCAGTTAACCATATAATTTCAACCAAAAGCCAACAAATATGATACCACCATATCTTTAATATGTTACTCACTTAACACATGAAAACATGTCGCAACACACTTCATACGGAACGAATCCTTCACAATCGATATTAGATCAATCACCCTAAACACCTATTAGTGGAAGTTCACATATCTACCATATTCTACACAACTGAATTTAGAAGACGATGATGATAATGAAAATGAAGGAGATCAAGGTCGTAGGAAAAAGTGAGAGAGCAACATGATGATAACTTCTTATTACGCATGGCTAAAAGTTAGTAAAGACCCAATAGTCGAAAACAATCAACATTTGTAGCCTTTCTGGCAACGAGTCCATCAAAGTTTTAAGGAAGGAGCATCTTATGAGAAGGATAAAAATCCATAGAAACGGACATGGTAGCAATGTAAATCTCGATGGAATAAAATATCAAGGATGTCATGAAATTTGAAGCTTATTACGACCAAATAAAATAGCGAGCACAAAAAAGTGGAAAAAATGAGCATGATTACACAAAGGATGCTCATAATCTATTTAAATTGAATGAAAAAGAAAAAAAAAAAAAATGCATGGGCGAACATTATTGGGCAATACTAAGTAATGAACTAAAATAGAGATCTCAATTTGGTAATGCAAAAAAAGTCAAAGCAAGTAAAACTAAGGTAAGTAAATGTGGAGCTTATACTAGTTCATCCTCAAATAACAATATCACTAGATGATGAGGTCAATGAACTGATCATTCATCCACAAGGTAGAACGATGGCTAAGAAGAGAGGAAAAGAAAATGTAGGTGGTAATGAGGGAATGACAGAAGTGTTTGAGAAGTTACAACACCTAAATAGTACCAATAGTGAAAGAACTAAGATCGTACGTAAATTTAATGAAATTAATGAACAAAGAATATCAGAAGCAATTGGAATAGGTAAGATCATAATGTTTGCCGATACATCGTCAATGGATGAAGTACAAAGGCAATGGACTGAAGCAATGTGCAACGAAATTATGAAAAAAAAAAAACCATAAGTTGTATTCTTAACTAATTATAGCATAACTTTCTAGTAATGAAATGCCATTGTAAGATTCCATTGATGAAATTATTTATTCTAATAAAATTATGTTTTAAAAACTAGCCATTGTGAAGTGTCCATCAAACCATTCAAAGTTTAAAAAATAGTCGTTTTAAAATATGTATCAAATCAACTTTTAAAAGTAGCCATTGCAAATTAGCCATTATAAAAAAGTCAATGAAGTTATATAAATGGAGGCAAACAAATGCAGTTTCATCATTCACTTTTATTTAATCCCATTTCCATTCATAGCTTAACTATTCTTCACTTCTCTAAATATCATGTCAATAAGTGGCTCCGATTTTGATTCTAAGCTAACAAAAAATGCCAATAACACAATTGAAGAATTAATCCAATTGGAGATGATGCATGCACAACTAACGAATTCCTTATATCGAATGCTTTTAGAGATAAATGAGAGTTCCTCTACGAGAAGGCGTAGGAGAAAATACATATAGAGGTCGTCTTGAAGGTCACAATCGCTTATTTAATGAATATTTCATAAACACTCTGATATATAGTGATGAACAATTTTGACAAAGATTTTGAATGAGGAAATCAATATTCCTTCGCATCGTAGAAGCATTAAAGGATTACTCTCCCTTTTTTAAACAAAAGAGGGATGTTATGGGTAAACTTGGTGCTTCACCACTACAAAAGTGTACTATAACTATTCGGATGTTAGCATATGGAATAGTAAGAGATGATTTAGATGACTTCTTATAGATGGCTAAAGGCACAATATTTCAATGTGTGAAGCAATTTGTTAAGGGTATTATTAGTTGTGATGATGATTATTTACATAGGCCTAATCCTATTGATATTTAATGCTTACTTACTATTGCTGAGCAATGAGGATTTCCTAGTATGCTAGGGAGGATTGATTGTATGTACTGGGAGTAGAAAATTATCCAATTGCATGGCATGACATGTATACTCTAGGTGATCATGTTTATCCAACAATTATGTTAGAAACTATTGCTTCATATGATACTTGGATATGACATGCAATTATTGGTGTCCCAGGCTCTAACAATGATATTAATGTACTAGAACGTTCCCTCTATTTGATGATGTCTTAGATGGATGAGTATCTTCAATCAACTACACCATCAATGGTAGGAATTATAATATTTGATATTATCTCATGGGTGGTATATATCCAGAGTGGTCAACATTTGTTAAATCTATATCTTACCCGCATGATCCAAAGGAGCAATTATTTGCTATGTACCAAGAAGGATATAGGAAGGATGTTGAACGAGCTCTCGGAGTGCTACAATCTCGTTTCCATATAATTTGTGGACCTTCACAGTTTTGGGTCAAGAGGTCATTGGAAAAATCATGAGAGCATGCATAATATTACATAATATGATCATTGAGGATGAAAGGGACGATATAACAACAAGTACGCAGTTCCAGAATATGAATTGGGTGGTACCAATGATCTGGTACCTCATATCTCTCACAATTATATTGCAAATTATGTGACGTACATTCAAAACAATGTTCGACTTCATGATAGAGCAAAATACCACAAATTGCAAACCAACTTGATTGAATATATGTGGCAAAGATTTGGACCTACAAATTAAAGTTCAATAGTTAGTCATTTTTCAATTATATGTTATGTATCTAAGTTTTTTTTTTTATTTATAGAAATGTACTTTGGTTTGTATCGGTTTTAAATTAAAAAAACTACCTTTGTTTATTGTTTGAGCAATTTCAATAAGTTTATTAATTAAATTTTCTATGACAATAAATTATATATTAACAATATATATCTAATATTGATATTGCAAATTTATTTAACCTTTTTTTTTTGTTTACGCTAAAATTACTTTGAAAAAATATTAACATATTGGTAGACATAATCATAGCGGGACCTACAAAAATATATAAAAAAAATGTGAAAGAACTTTTTAGAGATCCTTAGGAATAAAATGAAGAGTTTCTTACGATAAAGAGTTCCTTAGGACGATGACATGACTAGTTAAAGACCTTGAAAAATTCCTTAGCATTAAAATTGGTCTAAGAACATGACTTGGGCTGATTTGACCCTTAGGTTTTGAGTCCCTACAAACTTCAAATGGAATAAATAACATCGACAATGAAAACTAAATTCGAAATGTATGCAATTAACAATTTATTTGTTGAAAACAAAGTTAACATGACCAAGATATCACAAATTAAGAAAAGTGTCAAACTTGGAAACTATAGTAAAAAATGGTACATTATAAGCTAATTTTTAGAGTAGCTTTAACAAAATACTTAGTTATTATTATTTTATTTTGGTAACATAGAGCTGGAATTTGAATATCTAAAAAACTACTTTGATAACTAGGTATCATGGCACAGTGAATTTCTTGATGACTATTGCATTTGCTTGTGTTTGTAGCAAGTAAAGCACCACTAGTGCATGCACGTGTATGTGTGAATAATATGATGCATGTTTGAAGAATTAGGGAAAATTTCCCATGCTTGTCTTGTTAACTTTTTATCTAGTAAAATACTAAATGATAGTAATAACTATGCTTGGTTGTGTACTATAGAAGATCTGATATGTTATATGTGTCTATGAATTGCTTGGTTAACTTAAATGGATTGTTAATCTTTTAGTTTTAAATAAGAAAATGATCATGCATAGCACAACATTGCATTATATGAATAATCGGTATCACGCAGTAGACTAAGTAGGTTCCTATCATGTTGTCATCCATAGGCCTTATTCTGCTCTTGAAAAACTGACATGTTTTGGGGAAGGTGGCCTCTTGCATGAAGACGTTACCAAGAGCACCATTTAGGAATAAATCCGTACTTAAAGGAATATATATATATATATATATATTGAACATATACAAAAAACCTTTTTTAAAGGCATAATACTAGGTATTAGGGGTGGGTGGTTCTTGAAACCAAAGGCTTCTTGTTCTTATTGATCATGGAGATTTTTAGAATGATTTCCCAACCCTGATTCACAAAGGACACAAACCATACCATATATGATCTAATTAGGCAAATGTATCTATTTAACCACAAGTTTGATTGCATTTCATATGATTGCTAAACAAAATTGCGTGATAACTCACATGACAGTGTAATACAAGGGAATTCTCACTAAGCCATATGTGACTTACACCTCTATAAGAGTCTCTAGTTGTAAGAGTATATTGGGAGCAACCAAGCAAAGTTATGCCCTAGATTAGCTATTTAGGAACTGGGCTTTTGTGGGAAGTTATGAGCGGAGGGATTACTATCTTTGGTTTGACTTCTATTATGATTTTTTTTATATATTTTGGATAGCCTTATCTATTTAGTTATTATGTATTAGACTTAAAATTATCTTATGCTTTAGTACTATACTTCTGGAGGGGCTTGCTAACCCCTGTTTATCTATAATACGTAGCTCTTTATTTACCATCTTTGCATTTGTTAAATTTCAAAAGCTTCTTTTACTTGTGAGTACATGTTATATGCTATATTGAAAAGCCCTAAATAAGAAGGGTGTCATTCTTAGGTTTTGGTGTAGCATATGGTGAGGCTAACACATGTAGGGTACTCTCTAGGGCATGAAAAATGCTAATTATCTATAACAAATCCATAATAATTGGCAATCCTAAAACACTATTTGCTCCACAACGATCAATTCTAGCTATCCATAAAAAAAAAAAACCACTTCCTCAAGATAATCCATACCAAACAATATGAAATCTACCTATGTGTATGAACCTTAAAATTGCTCACAAAGGTGCGACATTGTTGAATGAACCCAGAATTCCACCAATTTTGTATCTATATTATTATTGATATGAACCTGTTATATCTATGTAGGCCTATGACCCCCAAACTTATATTTATATTAGTAGCACAAATTTCCCTAATGTGTGATATTTATTAAGTGTCAAAGTCTCTAAGTTAATAGTTCAAATTATACACTATACTAGAAACCTTTTAGTTACATGTGTGTCACTCTTAGGTCCAGTATAATTTACGTTAAGACTATCACATGTAGGGCACCTCGGGGCATGACATGTGGTTTTATGTACTAAAAAAATACAAAGCCATTCTTATAAGGGATGATCCACATGATTGCTCATACTAAAACTTGACAAATAATTTATAACATTTATTCAAATTGGTACAATAAAAGAGAAATATTCACTAAGATAATATTTATTGATTTTTATACTTAACTTACTCATGTGATCCTACGTAAACCCCAAGTTTTATTTTCTATGTATAAGTTTAGGAAATAGATTTAAAATCAATGAAGTTTGAGTATATAAATTGGAATGAATGTATGGTTACTAGAATTAATAATAACATGTATGAAATAAGATAATAAGAATAAGGATTCAAATTTCATTTAAATCTTTTTAAATTTGCATATTAATGCACTTGCTTTTAAATTTCTCATTAGCTAAGCCTTTAGAGAATTAAATTTCAAGTAGCTCATTTCATGTTGTATACCAATTATTTTACTTTTAAACTTCGTTAGAAAATTGGATTTCAAAAATTTAATCTATAAATTATAAAGTATCCTAATATAGATTTTCATAAGAAAATTCCATTCAAATAAAATTTATGAACCAAATTTATCAAAACTTTGTATTGATTTTAATTACTAGTTTCTTAATACATTTTAGAAACAAAATTAAGTCTAATTTTCTGCCACTTTTAGCCTCATTTCCATCTTGCCAAGCCCACACTCACACACACACTATAATTCTTGCAAATGCCCCAAGAGTCAAACCATGCGTTACCTATTTTATTAGAGATAATATCACATTTTTTTAGCAAAATACCCTTCTTCTTCTTGTCGCAGCACCACTTTCCTCTTCTTTTAGCCTATTTCATTCATCAATTGTTTCTTCTAAAACTCCCAAAATTTTTCTTTCAAGCTCTATCTACAAGTCAAGGCTAATCTAAGTAAGTTATAGCTTCCTTTTTCCTTGTTAAATTTTGTAAATATGAGTAAGTGTAGTTTATGTTCTTGTTGGGTTTTGTTAGTTGTATGGTTATTAAACTTTGATATTAGATAAGAGAAGCTTTGGATTTAGAAGTTTGAGAGCAAGTCAAATCCTTAAGTGAAAGATTAACAGGTCTAGTTCTAGGAAATAGTTAGCTTATATATACTTTTTTGAGTTTTTAAACTTTTCTACACTTAGCGAAAGAGGTAGAAGAAACTCTTTACTTAGTGATCCTTTATAAAGAAAGTCTTAATTTTGTTATAGCATTCAAAAGTAAAGAAAGAAACAAGCATGGCCTTTACTTCACTAACTCAGGTAATTGAGTCAAGAGTATCCAAACTTGAATGTTAGAGTGAGGAAGAGTTTGTAGGGGTCCTTTAAACTTGGTCACTTAGGTGATGAGCCCGGGATGTGTCGACTCAATGAACTCACTATAATGAGAAGGAAGGAAAGGAAAAGTTCAAAAACTTGATCCGCTGTAGATGTATATATAAATTAAAAGTGAATTCTTCTAGTAAATATGCTCAGTCAGATCAAGTAATATAAAATGAGTAAAATGTCGATCTTACGAAGATTACTTAACTACTAAACAGTAAGGGTGGACATGGATCAGTTTGTTTTTTTTTTTTTTCATCCTAAACCAAACCCTTAAGTAACGGTTTGGTTCAGATTAGAAATTCGTTAAACCATTAACTAATGATTTGGTTCGGTTTGGATTACGAATTAAATCAAAATTCTAACTAAAAATTTTCTTTATTCTAGTTTTCTTATATTTGTGTAGATACTTAAATATTTATATCATTTGACAAAGTTTATATTATAAACGATGACAAAATACTTTATGAATTCATCATACTTTTAATCTATAATTCTCTATAAAATTAGTTATCCACCAATAAAATACATTCACCAACCAATACATTGTAATTCATAATTTTAAAACCATCAAGTTAATTATCTACTAATAAATTAGCTAAAATAAAAAATCATCTATCAACAAAATTCATTAACGAATAAAATGATCCATTGACAAAATATATTAAACAATTAATATATAATAAGAGTTTATAACTAAATAGATAAATTTAATACTTTATAAAATTAAAAGCTATTAATAAAATAATAGTTCATCATTAACAAACAAAGACATATCATGAACCTAAAAAAAAATTAAAAATGAGCAAGTTGATTTTAATCAATATTCACCAAATAATAAATATTAAATGAAATCATATGAAAATATAGTAAAACATTATTATATTTTTCTAAAATAGTTTGGTTCAGTTTTACGGATTGATTCGGATTGGAAAATTTTTAAACCAAACCATGGTTTTTCAGTTTTGATTGGTTCAATTACGGATTGGTTCGGTTTGGTTAGTTTTTTTTTTTCCCCCTACCTCTACTAAAAGGGTATTAGATTCTACTATTATTTAGGCAATCAAATTTAGAGAATTACTAATCAACTATTACTAAACCTATATTGTAATTGTCACTAGAGCATAGAAAGAGTGTTTGAGGAAAATATATTGATTGAATGTGAAAAACAGAATCCACTCTAGTTTCACTAATCTCTTTTCTATCATGTCATAATAACTATTAGCTATGTGGATGTTCATATGAAATTATCAAAGACTTTAATCATTATCCAAATTTTAAAATTTTAAAAACCACAAATTAATCCATTAACTTCAGCTAGACAAATTAGTAATGGAACCTAATTCACAATCATGAATCTTCCAAGTCTATGATTGACTAATGCCCTAAATCAATTTCTCCTATTCCCTTAGTGAGAAACTAATTAGAAACATTGCATGAATCTCTAAGATGATTTCTAATTCTGATTGAATATCGTCGTTTCCGCAATTGTTATTTAACCAAAATCAAGAATTCCTTATGAACCCTAATTATCTTCAGAGTTATCAAGACTCCTAAAACCTAATTCAATCAAGAAATACGATTTATAACTAGAATTATAATATAAATATTCCACATATCTAAAAATTCTATAACATAATTATAATCATCCTATTAGCAATCCTAGGGCTTTATCATATTCCCACAATAAAAACTTAGAACTTCATGAAGTGATTCAAACAATCATAAATCAAAGAAACAAAAGATTCATGTGTAAAAGTAAAATCAAAGATTGAAATTGCATAAATCAATAAAAGTTTAGAAGTCATCAATCAATCACAAATGTATGAACTTTATTGCAAAATTTTAACAAAAAGTCTTTGATCTTTAAGATGATCCCAAGCTTCTCAATCAACAACAAATTTGGAACAACTCTCTCTCTCAAAAATCCAATCTAGGATCTAATAAATCTAATTGAGATTTGATAGAACAAATGGAAATTTCAGACTTATCCATTTTATTAATAACACACGGAGTTTTATAAGTAGAAACAAAGGAATTTCATCCAACACAATGTAGGCAAGCAAATTTTCTCTATACACCACCGGCCTTTATCCGACGTAAATGCGAAGTCGGCACTGTAAGTCACAAAGTTGCCGATGAACTTGTTTAGAAATCATTTTCAACATTGAAGGCCGGCCAATTTTAATTCAAGGCCGCTACCTTGAAGGCGAACTAAGTCCCTGTACGACTTTTCATATTTAAACTCCTCTTATGGATCATCTGAGAAAGAAGAGGAACCCTGCGCACAAATTTGAGAGATTATAATCCTTGTTCCTTGATAGAATTTAAGGCTTAGACATTGGAAAGTTTTTATTTTATTTTTTAATTTGATTATAGATTCCACATATGATCAAGTTAGAAACATCTTTTGAATTTAGATTCAAGAACGGGATTTTCTTGACAAAGTAATTTCGTTCTTTTCTTATATTCATATTATAGATGGTGTTCAAGACTTATTCTTTTGTGCTTAAAGTTGATTTTTATTTGTTGATCCGAATCGTCTTATTGATTTTTATCTACTGTTGATTGATTCCTTGCTTGTGTTCATGTTGTTGTTGTTGGGTCTGTTTGTTTAGCTTTTTTCGGGAGATACAAACATTTTTTTCGAACTTTTTCCTAACAAATTATTTATCAAGAAATAGATATAGATAAAACAAAGTTCGCAATTCTTATCAAAAGATCAAATAAATAAAATATAAATACAAATCAGACATATTTACACATATCATTTTGAAAAAGATACAGATACAGATGAAAAACAAACCATCCAAATAGACCCGTTATTTCACATATCATGTATTTTGGATTGAATTTGGAATTCATGTTAGGCTAGGATTGTAATTAGAAAATTCTTTTCTGATCAATTTTGTGATTAGTTAATTCATATTACAAATCTCATAGACATATGGATTGCAATTCAATTTGGGTTTAGTAAATTTATGCAGATTAGTCAATTGATCATTTTCCGAGGAATAGAGAATATTGATTGGTTAATTTAGGTTAATTGCTTTCATTAGAAAATGGAATTTTTATCTGGTACTTGATTGTTTGAAAAACTAAATCCTTTAGCAATCTGAATTTGCAAGCATATTCCGATCAATAGCATACATTCAATTGATTTACAAATCTATTTGTCCTTAAACTAATTCAATTGTAGGTGTTGGAAATTCCATATCTTTATAGATTAATTTTATCTAAAAAATCCAAAAATATTTTCTTTTTTATTTGCTTAGCTACATTTAGGACTAACATAATTGAGAGCTAGTCTTTACTCCCTATGGACATGACTCGGTATTCACCGAAATTTTATTACTATACATGCACCCGATATACTGGCCGGTTAATATCTAGTTGTTTAAAAGAATTTAAAAAGAGATTAAAAAAAGTTTTAAAAAGTACATATAGAAAAAATGTGATAACAACACCCATTAAAAGGTTAACTACAACATATAAATGTAAATGACTAGCAAAAGTACTTTTATCTTTCCTAAATAGTCACATGCTTAGTAATTTTTGTTTGCTATTTTATAGGATCTACTATCCAAGACTTAAACTTTCCGATTGATTACTACGACAATTAGCCATAATGCATGGATGAGTAATCGAATCTTCTCACTTTGTTTGGGATTGTAAAGTAGTTGAACATTATCTTAAATGTAATTGAAATTGTCTAAATGCATGGGCATTCGGGACATTGCATGTTATATGTTGTACGAATGAGTGATGAACTATTATATTCAAAGTGATAACTCATTGGTTGATAATGATCGTGTAATTTAAATTTATGAGTGTCTGAAATTGAAATGATCATCAAGCAAAATAATCTTATTGGACCTTAAACTTAAACAAACATGCATTACATGATACCATAATTGCATTAGCATGGTATTCATGTCACGTATTAATATTTTGATTCTGTGATAATACTTGATGAGTCCAGTAAATCTAGTTAAGGTTACCATAGGATTGTCAACTTCTCAAGAATTAAGTAGGCTTTGCAGGAGGTTGCTTGTGTTGGAGTTGGCTTTAAAGTATTAATACTTAGTGGGAATTTCCAAGTCTTAAATGAAGTGGAGAATATATGTTATATCTATTTAAAAATAGTAAATGGGTTAAAAGAATTCTCCTTCTTTAGTTTTGGGATTCTCATGGGCATGAATTACTTAACTGATCCTTTAACCCCTAGGAGGGTGTAAATCCCCATAGGTTTAGATTCCGAATATCTAAATCATGATTGCTACATAAATTTGATTGATACATTGCATATGGTTATTAATTAAACATTGTTTGTTACTAATGAATTGTGTTAAGATTATGTTATTCACTAAGCTTGTTATGCTCATGCTCCTTTAGATTGTTGTTTTATAGGAATTCAAGCAAGAAGACCAAGACCGAGACGGAGACTGAGACCAAGTATGGAAATAGAATAGAAAGTAACTTATCTATCATGTTTAGAAGGAAAACCTTGTTTTATAATAGAGACTTAGAGATGATGTTTGTAATAGTATAACTTACGTTTTGTTCTCCTTTTAAGTTGCTTTGTAGAAGTATGCTCTAGTAAAGCCTTAAAGACCATGGATGTAATATTTGTGTGATGACCTAGACTTTGTAATATTATCTTTGATTATGACTTATATATATGCAATATCTTTCTTATTCTAATCAACCTTCGATCATGTTTTATTTGTCCACTTCATACAAGGCATGTTAGCTGTATAGTACTTATATAACCTTCTAAAGATCTTAGTTAGTTACATGGTGTATTGTTACAACTAGGGTACCCTATAGGGGTATGATATCCTACCTCAATAAAAACCCTGTACTCATTTATTTGCAATTTGAATTAATATCATACATCTCATCCTTGGAATTTTAAGTTCTAAATAATATTCATCATTATAATTTTTTTTTCTCTATCTACATAACTTGTAAACATTTTGCTCCATGAGAAATATATTATTGATTCTTTATTTTAATTTTGTCATGCAAACATATCTTCTAATCTCTTTTTAAAATTTTATATATTTCATGCTTTAATCATTATGGAATTCTTATATGTGTTGTAAATTCTCACAATATATAGATAAAATACCTTAAATCTTTTAAGGTAAAGTAGAATTTTGATTTACTATGAAAAAAAAGAGGTGATACCTATGATAAAAAGAAAAAATTACTTACAAATGCCAAGATTCTCAAAATTTGTGGTTTCATTTTCATAATATCATACTTTTTATGTATAGACAGTATGATTTGTCTTTAACTTCTCTAAATTCTTTAATCACTGCATCTATTCTTTTTTTTCCCCGCATATTATACTTTGCAACTACTTATTTTACTCCTCAAAATTTATCAAAATTAGCAAACATGAGAAATTTATTAATCTAATTAAAAAATAAAAGAAGAATTTATTCACTTAAGATATATACTAGATTATTGTAGAATTTTGAAGCAATAAATAAAAAAATTATATAAAATGAAGGTAATGTAGGATTGTTGATATGTAAATAAATCTTTAAAAAAATCCAAATCATGCTAAATATATTATATTATTTTAAAAAGTGTATAGTTAAAAGAAACGATGCTCTTAAATCTTTGTCATATTGGAATTCCTTTACCTTCATAAAGATTAATAAAAATAGCTCAAATTAAAAAACAACGGTGATGGTAGCTTAAGGAGTTAGTGCAACTATGGCAAGTGATGTATTAGCATTAATCACCATGTCATTGAGTACAATAATAACCTGCCCTTAAGTTTTAGATAAGGAAAAGAGAGAAAATTGTAGTTTTTTTTTTTTTAAACAAACCAGTCCCATTAATTATTTAATGGTTTAAATTCATACCACTTCTTTTAAATACTTAATATATCAATTACTATTACTATTTTATTTTAATCATCAAATAAATATCTGAACGGGCTCATTGATGGGATAGTAGAAGTTTATAAGAGAGATCGAATCCTGATTTTAAGGAACTTAATTAAGGAAGGTGGTTAGTTGGCTTGCTATAGACTATTGGGGCTAACATGTGCTTCATTCACTAAGTTAGCAAAACATTATGACAATAATTAAGGAATTTAAAATGGGTGACAAAATTAAAAATTTTGCTTACACATTAGAAGAATTAAAGATGTAGGGTTTGAAAATTTGATAAAGGTACATATTATATAGTTTCATGTTATAAAATTTATAAAACAAATAAATAAATTATGCACAATGGATCCGAAGTTATTGTTTCGTTTGTTAAAAAGAAGATTGAATATAAATGTTTGAAATAAAATAAAAGCAAATAAAGCTAATGCCATGCTAGAAAGATCATACCATTAGAGTAGTGAAATATGATTGAATAGGATTTGATAAGACTTATGAATGACCACAATCAAGGTAGCCTACATTATTCATAATAGGAAAATTTTCTTTGCTAGCCAAAAAAAAAAAAAGGCAAGGGTGAAGTTATGTGTTCAAAAGAAAAAGAAATTGAGAGACAAATTGTGAACCAAAGAAGAAGCAATGAAAGATTTAGAAAGAGATTTTATATCAATATGAATGATGAAATTATAGGATAAAATAATAGAGGAGAAAGAAAGTGGGGAAGAGGAGAGGTTACAAGGAAATTATAAGAATGGGTAGATTTTTTGTTGTGAGAAAATAGGGGAAGAGAAGTTATAAGAAAATTACAAACTAAGTAGGTTTTTGATGGTGAGAAGTGGGAAGAGGAGAAGTTATAAGGAATACATGTTGCTCATGAAAATATCACATAGAGGAAGTACTTTTTCAATTCTCTTCCATGTGAAGTTGCTTACAGTATTTAATTGTATTTTAAGAATCGAATAGCAATTTAGTATTCTATCTTTATGAATTGGTATCAAATGTCCTCTTATAAGTACTCCTATCTTGGAAATACCCTCTACGAAATAGTAAATACATATTTTACTTTTATCTTAATAATTATTTCATTTAATTTAAACAAATTAAATGATGTAATAGACATGCAGTTGTATTATTAAAACTCTATGATAATTTTATTGAATTGTAATTTGATTCCTTATACAATGAAGTGAGCGAGCTTAAAAAAAATCTAATATCTTGTTTACATGGTCTTATGGAATAGGCAACAGTTATCAAAAAACTTATGCCTTGAAAATAATATTACTAGTGATAGATTAGGAATGGTGTATTCTAGCATTTATTTCCTCCAAGTTTTCAGCGGAGAATAGATATTGTTGTGTTCACTTCAATTTTCTTATTGCAATATTAAACTAACAATAGAATTTCTATTTGATTATTTTGAATAAATAAAAATTTATTTATTGAGGAATATACATTCATAATTTTTTTTTTATTTTTTTTTTATTCTCATTGGAGAGGGAATAAAAAAATTCACCTACTAAATTTTGTAATTATTCCTTCTAGATTGAGAATAGAAAGATTATTAGGTATAAATAATATTAATTCATTGTTGCAAGTAAATGAGATAATAGCATATATTTCGGATATAGTTGTCATAGCCCTAACAGAGGGTCTAGTATGATTATACTAAAATTATCATATCATGTATGCCCCACAATATGAAAACTATCTTACAACTTAGAGGTTGCAAGATTTTATTTATTTATTTGTTCTTATTATTTCATTATTAAACATGTAATCTATTTATTTAGCTAAAGATAAGTATGGAAATAGATACTTCACAATTTATCACAATAAGTATTGGTGTCATCTACCAAATAGCAGAATTGAGTGATATATCCCTTAGATAATAGAATCTTCAGTAATTATGCATTTTTTCTAACTCATGTCCTTTATCTATCTTGCATGTGGCCTATCTTTTTGTCCATCTCCAAAGAGCGCACTTAAGGAGCTATGTTCACCCAATCCTAGCGTATACTAATCCCATAAGAGAACTATAGGGGATATGAGCAAAATAGAGGAATTATCTCTTGCAACCAAAATTCAATCAAATTCACATAAGTTTTATTAAGTAAACATATGTAATTTTGTGATTAGATATATGAGATACAGTCAACATACTTAGTTGTCTAGTATGGATGTACGCCCTCCATAACTAAGGTTTTAAGAATAGTGTTTTGTCACCAATGTCGCCATCAACTAAAGTCTTAGGGTTTTAATAGAGAAAAAGGTTATCGCTCAATAGGCCCGTAAATACTCATTACAAAATTATAAATTTATAAATTTTAACTTTTATTTAAGGTTAAAACCATTCATATTCAAAATAAATCCTGAATCTTAGTTTTATGAATAGCATCGACTTAAGCAATAGACACTTCCTAGGTTCCACTTAATGGACGACATTCCTTAATGTGCCACTTAGTTTCTATTAGGCAGAGCAATGACCACATAGAGAGGTACAACCCTTCTTTACACCCTGAAGGAGCCATCACATAGCAATAGTGACCTATTACAATGTAAAGATGCAAATGTCTAATGCATGACCATTTTATTATCATGACTATTTAGTCAATAGTCAGGTTATCTAGCATGTAATAATGTTATCAATCTGTATATAATATTTTGTGCAGTAAACAAATCTGCTTACAAAATGAAAAAGTACCCAACTCGCACACATTCAATTTGACTTATATAATGAAAATTAATTGGTATAGTTACATTACAAGCATAAAAAATGTAGAAGATCATAGAGATACTCACTTACTTGTGCAGGCCAATCAATTGCAAAAGAAAAGAAAAATTGTTGGAAAATGGTCTTACTACTACTATGGTCCCTATAAAACAATATGAGATAAATGGATCATTATTCATATTATAATTTAGTATACTTTTAAATTTAGTAGAGTTACTTCACCACTTTAATGGATTTTATTATTTATCTATATTTTTAATATGTTAAAATTTTAGTTTTTGATATGATGGAGCGTTTTCCTTTTATTAAAGTTTGTGTGTTTTGTATAATTTCTACACCTTATAAGATATGCCTCCACAAGTTCACTTTAGTAACCATAATAATTAATCTAAGTCAAGTTGAATCATCAATCAATTAGTACCCTAACTCTTTTATTTAACATATCATTCTATTCACTTGATATGAATGTAAAGTTGATATTACGGTATTCACTTGAAAGGAATGACAATTCATAATAAATTATTATTACTTAAAATGATGAATAGCAATTCATATCTCTACCCGATGAATTGTGGTTCAATGATCTATTTTTTAATTTTGTCATCAATACCTGTATTTTGAAATAATATCTATACAATTATTCTCTCTCTAATAAATACATGGGCTCTATACATATTTTACCTTTTACTCTAATAATTACTTGTTTTACTTTTTACACCAAGTGAACATTGTAATAGTAATTGTAACCTTATTACATTCTCTTTGAATTGAAATTACATTCCCTTTTTATTATATTTAGTGAAGTAAACAGGCCAAAGTTTGCCCAAAATTCTAGTTTGCAAAATTCCCACTGAACTCAATTTATTTATATAATTTCTATATTAGCTATAGGTAAATTCCTATTCCTAATGAATGTACCTTATGAGTGGTATAGTCCCAATGTATTTAATAGTCACTACCACTATTCTTACCCATATTGTTTCAATATATTAATTACAACCTAGTTTGGCTTTATATAAATTAAAGTATATATTTGTTAGAAGATGAACAATGGCAAAAACGAAAAATGATAAAGAAAAAAGATAAAACACACACAAGATTTATGTGGAAAACCCAAATCGGGAAAGACCACAGGCATAGGAGAGAAAATTCACTATATGTCGATAATGGAATACAAAAGAGAGAGAGTAACAAAATAGAAATCAAAACCCTCTTATTTTCTCACTCTCATACAAACCCTAACAAAGCACATATTTATATGTGTATACAGCTAGCCGACAATAAATGCCAAAATTATGTCTCTTAAATGTATAATGAATTAATAATAAATATATAGTCAAATATTCATTTATTATACAAATACCAAAATTATGACTCTTAAATGTATAATGAATGAATAATAAATGTATGATAAAATATTCATTCCTTATACATTTGACTACAAAAAATGGCTACTGAAAATAGGTCACAAACTCCAATAATATTAATAGTAGCATATTAATCTTAGGTAATTATATCTAGTTATCCTTGTCCCTTTGCTTAATTATATTATCTAATTGTACCACAATGGATTATTGCTTCTAATTAACTAAATAAACCTTCAGTCATATTAGTATTTTATAAGTTTTAGTAGAATAAATTTGTTTTACAAATCAAACTTGGCCTATTTGCCGAAGTCACTGATAACATAAAACATCTCAATGACTACACTCACTTATGGTTCATCTTAAGACAAATAGAAGTCAAACTTAAGCCTTTTTTTCTTACTTTCATGTTGTCATATCCATATACCCGTATATTTCCACAACATGATCAATCTAGATGCAAAAAGAAAATTCCACACAACATCTAGTCTAAGTTCACACATAAAAAAATATCTATATTATACTAGGTATTTAGAAAGATCTATAATGTCAAAACTCTTAATTTCTAATGTGACAGCATTTCTAGTAAGGATTTTTGTTGTTTACATAGTCATGGAAACATCAATATCTATAATCTTCTTAAAATTTAGTGTAAAAGTAAGGTCAGCACTTGTATTATATATAAGGCATTTGCATTAATAATAATACATTATCAATTATTACAACACAAAAAGTTAACTGTTTTTAGTTTCTATTTGGTTTCAATCTCAAAGGAGTATAGCCAGTTCTATTTGTAAGAATATGTTTCTAAAAACTGCATTCCTATAAACAATTAGTCAGAACTGAATTGTGAGCTCCTTTGATTTGCATCCTAATGACCCTCTAAGTCTTGACACCTTCTCAGTTGTCCTCTGTATTGCATTCCTAGGTCCAATCTTAATCTTCATCGTGTGTGGTCATGCCACGTTTGGCTTCATGATTATATTTGTACTCTCACATAGGCTTCTTAATCCATGTTTTTACCAATCACTCGAAAGTAACTTCATAGTAGTAAGCAACACTTCATGCTAAGCTAGAAAGGAGAGTGATCAGTAATTCAAATATAACAAGACTTGGTTTATGTCTTAAATAAATCAAACCAAGTAATGCTCAGATGAATGTTTTATCTAGCTATCAGAACAAAAGCCAAACATGTTATGCTCCAATAATGGGTTCATTTATTGGGCTCTTTCAAAACTTTAGTGTTTATAAGTCAAATTAAACAATTGCTAATTTTTTTTTCATATTGTAATTCATGCCATCATACTTATAAGCACATTCAACATAATCATATAACCTTGTATATACATTCCATTATATGATTAGTCTAAAGGGAATGGGGAGTTTACTTTAGTATAAAATCAAATCCTTTACTAACTACTCTGACTTCCTCAAGGATCTTGAACATTTGCCACACCCACCCTATTTCAAGTTTAAGGTAAACTATTTCTTTTTATTATTATATTTATAGTAGGTTTATTAGCTTAGGTGACATTAATTTAAGCATGATTATAGTTTTCATTATCACCTGTACTACTTTATCCTCAATTTTACTTGTAGAGTTGCTTAGGCATAAACTTCCTTGACCTCAATTGGGCAACAGATAGGATATGGTTTCATGTACTCCTTATGATAATCAAGAATCTCATCACTAACTACCAACAATTTTCCATAGAGGGAGGTACCTAGGTTTATTATCTTTTAGGAACCAATTAACTTCCTATTGTAGAGCAACATTAATCTACACAAATTCTAGCACCCCTCTTCTCTACCAAGAGATTAATAGTGAATACCTATCCATTTCACTCTCTAAACACTATTTCAAATATGGTTCCCCAAGGTCATTAACTCCTCTTTACAAGTGACATGTTCGTAATGTTATTGTATAAAAAGAATTGACAAAAAGCTTAACCTCAATCTTTTCAACTTAGTAGAAGCCCTTTAGGTGTAGTTCAGTTAGCAATCACACATTATTCTAACCAATAAGGACTTGTTTGGATTGTTTAATTTTTATCTATATTTTATCTATGTACGATTTGCATTTGTATTTTAGCTTTATCTTATCTAATTTGTTTGATTTTTATGAGTAAAATGTTTGTTTTTCATCTGTATTTATCCTTGATAAACATCTATTTGAAAATGATAAAAATAAGATGCAAAAATTATAAGAATAAAATGAAACAAATAAATTGCAAAAGACTTAGCTTCACACTAGATGTCTAACTCCTATGTCCCTAACCTAACGACAACAACAATAAAATGACAATAGTGGCTCCCTGTTTCAAATGACTTAGCAACATATAGTTAAAGATAGTGTTAGCCCAAATAATCTTTCTCTTGTCACTAGGTTAAGAAGAGTTCTATTGGAGGTTACACACACACACACACACACATATGTGGAATTCTTAATTAACTCTAAAATATAGTAATACACTATTCCGAATCTTAATCTAATTATATTATTCAACTCTACTAATTTAATAATGTAAGTATTGTAAAGAGAGTACCTCTAGACACATATGGTTGCAGTAGGTGATAAACTCAATTTAACCCTTAATTATAAGTGCTAAAATATGTTTATTTAGCCGTTTTGGTGACTAATATTATGGAAATAACACTTAAATTACTTATTACTTAATTCCATACTTTTAAAGTGTAAATCACAAGAAAAGAAAAGATTGAATCAAGTTTCGTGAGCTTTGAAAATGATTTGATCAGATAAAAGGACAATCCATTATTGACATGACCCTGACATTATTGTGTTGTTTGGTCGTGTCCCAAATGAAGCTCAAAATACAAACTAGATTCATAAAAATAGAAGGCAAAAAATTACATGACCTTAGACATGACCGTGTCACAGTCATGGCCCACCTAGATTTTATAGAATTTATCTTCAAAGTGCGACACAGCTTATGACACGATCATGTCATAGGTGTGTCCCAATTTGCATCCAACAAATCCTAAAGATACAATTTAAAACAAAAAGTTATCTATTTTGAGGAAAGAAAATGCAATTTAAGCTAAATTAGGAAGGTCCCAAGGATTTTAACTTTTCGAATTCATGGAGATTATCCGATTTCCTAAATTAAAGATTTACTTTTCCATTTTAAAGAATCTACCTTCCAAATCAAAAGAAGCCTACTTGTCTCTTTGGACGCACTCAACTTTTCTATTTTAGAGCAAAGGAAACTTCCTTTTTCAGTTGTAGAAGACCTCCATATAAAGAAGAATCCTTGTGGGAAGCAAGAATATCAAGAAAGAATTTTAGAGATTACACTCCATCTATAGTGAGATATTTGAGCATGCCAAGTTTTTGCTTCAACTAAATTGTGGAATTTATGTATAAACAAAGGGTCTAATGTTTAATTTATTAATATTTTTTTTACTTCATGTTTGTATAATGTTAAAGCTTAATTCAAAATGACTCTAGTATAGTTTGGTTCCATGCATATTTATGGACAATTGCAATGATTATAATTTAATGGAATATACTGGTTTGTGAAGTGTATGATTTGGTACATGTATGAGTGTATATATACTATAGATATCTGTAGGACATTTGCTTACTTCTTTTCGGAAAAACGTGTTTTAAATAAGAGTAAAATGTAAAAACACTCTTAAATTTTTTGGGTGACCAGATTGATCCTCAACTTTAAAAGCGTGATTTTTAACGTCCAGAACTATAAATAATTAATAAATAAGTCCATTTTATACTTTTCTATCAAAGAAAGTACAAAAAAAACTTACTGTTCTAGGTGTACTTTTTTGTGGATTTTGTACGGACATGTATGGACAAAAGGATAGGAAAAAAAGGGGAGTACTCGACTTATTTGCTAATTTTTTTATAATTTTAAGGATCAAAAACACATTTTTAAAGTTTAGGAGAGGTCAATTCGCATCATCTCTAAAGTCTATGAGTGTTTTTGCATTTTTTTCCATTTAAATAAATAAGTACTTGAACTTGAAGATTTAAGAGCATAGCAAAAAGTTTACGTGACCTTAGCAAGCCAGAAAAACACGTGGGGAACTGGTTATTTTCCCTTTCATTGTTTGTAATTGTAGCATTTAAATCCAAAACTTACAAAAATTTACAAGATGACTTGATAGATAATTTGTTTATGAATTTCCTATTTAGAATATTGTAGTTTATGGATAGACACGATATTTATTCCATCTCAGGCAATTGGATTTGTCTTTTACTTTCATAAAAAGATTCTCTTTTTTTTTTTTTTGTTAGAATTCAAAAAAAAATTCTATATTAAATTATGATTTGATATATCATAATTAATAATGAACTTGCAAAACAACAGCGTGTTCATGCCTACGAAAAAACGAGGGAAAACACTTGCACTTATAAAATTTCGGACTTAAATAAAATATTCACAAAGATTATGATTGAAGTTTACTTGAAAATGTAATTAATTATGTATGATCTAAGCATGAGCTAACCTATCCATCATCAAGCTACATCCAAGTGTACATTAAAAATAACGTACCTAATCTTCAAGACTCGATGGAAACTAGATTCTATAAATCTTTAGGTTGATATGCAGAAAGAATTTTCCTACTAATTAGCTTTATCTTAGGTTGTCCCTAAGGTAATAGTAAAGCTAAATCTGCCCATTAATGCTTACAGGGTTTAGTTAGAAAGTAGCTACAGAGATGTTAATAGGTGTTTCTATTCTCTTAATTAAAAGGTACTAAGTTTGAATCTCTTTTTTTGATAAAAAAATATTAATAGATGTTATGAACATGAATATGATGATATCTTTGAGAAATATATAAAAATCTAAAATAAGCTCTAGGAGTCAACAATTTTGACAATTAAAATTGTTAAACCAAAATCTAGGCGTTCTTCTAATTAACACTCAAGGTTTCATGTCTCAGTCGTAACGGTCCTTATCGATTAATAAGTCAGAAAGTTCATTCTTTGAATTGGTACTAATCATGGACATACATGATTTAATTCATTTTTTTAGTGAAGGGCATGGTGTTCAATGTTGATATTGAGTCAAAAGAAGATACCCTATTATCCATGTTGTGTATCCCCAAAGTGGGACAATGTGTTTCTGCACTTTGATCACACCCCTCACCTCAAAAAACACGTCTATTTCAAGATCCTCAAGTACTAGACTGCCCGTAGAATTAATAAAATGAACCCTAGTTTCAGCTATGGAATCTTGATTATAAGCTCTGTTTTGGTCCTTTTTGAATGTTGTAGTTTGACATTAAATGGAGATTAAATTAAGTGCTATTTCACATTATTATATGCATTAATGTACGAGATTCAAAGAATTGCATAACATTTTAACCTGCTTTATTCTTTTTTATGTCCGATAGAAATATAGTAATTAAGATTGTTTTCTAGTGTCACACCACATTTTTTACCTAAATAAATCAAGGGAAAATACACCCAAAAGTTCTCTTGCCATTAGGCCTTAGTTTGTAACATCTCACCTTTAAAGACTTAAACATGTGTCTGGATTTCTAGAAGTAGTCCAATCGCCTTTCTCAAGGAATTGCTAACCCTTCAACTCTGTTGTGCATTTGATATTCCAAATTTTGTATCATATAATTATATATATATATATATGAACTCCTCATGTTCAACCATAAAATACATAAAACATTATAGAAAGATTACCTCCAACCCCATGTTATTACTTTATATCCAGTCGTATTAACTTCAAACATATACTTTAACGATTGTTATTTGAACACATATAAGCGTACTTTTGAAATCTTAATTTATTATGCTGTGCTCGTAGTCAAATAAGAATTTGACACTTAGAGACTCCTAATTGTTATGGCATTGACACCATAATCCATAAACATACCTAAAGCTAATAACATGTGTTACACAAAATCCCACCAAGGCCTCTTTATCAACACTTGGTGCCAATAGACAATGTAATTATATTGTCCTTAAGTAATTGAACACTTACTAAAACTAAAGATTATCACATATTATAGGTGATGTAGTGGAAGTGTCTTTCAAAATGGATTAACTTTAGGGAAACATAATGCCCAAATCTATATATAACTAAAGGCCATATGGTTTAAAAATTATTTATATTACAATCCATGTATAAAAGCCATCATAAAATCATAATAGAATGTCAAAAGTTTCTCACTCTCAAATCCTAAACCTTGTGCCTTTAAGTTCTCATATTAACTCCATCTTCAACACTTGAGGTTTGAATATAGTTGCTCTTTAGCCCATATTCGAGCAAAATAAAATAAACATAGCAAATAACACATAATAATATAGGCATACGCAAATGTGTATTAATAAATCATCAAGACTACAAAACTTATATAAGGATATGCTTTGCTAAGGCACATAATATGCATTACATAACATCTAAAACAAGCATTGCATGAGCAAACTTTAGGAATCTTAGGATCAACCTAAAGGGATAAAAAAAATAGCACTTTACCTATTATATAGCGGTCCTCAACAACAATTCTTTTTTCACTTCACTTATTGGTATAGAGGAGTTAGCCAATGGTTTACCAAGAGTCACTTTTCATCAGGCTATGTAGCTCATCATGCTTTCTTGGCTAATAGCATAATGATACTCAGGCTAAGTAGCTCATGAAGGCTTTTACAAAAACACTAAGAGTTAATAAGTTAGTGGATAACTAGACCACATTAATTGGTAATGTACTAATAATAAAATAGTAAAGTCATAGGTTTGTGAGTTTCTAAAAAGAGGAATCTGGAGATTCATAACCAAGTTAATAGGGTATGATCAAATGCAAGCTACATGTCATCATATGAGTTATCTTTGTTTAATAGAATTTGAGCTCATAAGATAATACCAAAATAAAATTCAATTAAAGGCAAGCATGGAACATACTCGTATTGAAGGGACTTGAGATTTGTATTAATCTTTATTCTCTTGTTGGATTCTCTTTATAATGGTTTATTGCATCCAAACTCTTTTGAAGTTTGAATTGCATCTCAAGTAAACCAATTAATAAGTATGAGATGATTAATATTAGATTCTCATGGACAAATGATTGGTTAGGAAAAAAAAGACCCAAATGTAAGCATTGAATGATATTAATTTAGGTATAGCTCCTATTTGAGACATAAACAAAGACAGAGACAATCCATTTGAAACAAAACTCTCTAACATTTAGGCTAGTATTCTCTTCTTAACTAAATTGAGATTTTTGAAACAATGATATCAAGCCCTTTTGTGTCATGTCATGATAGCAATAAAGCAATAGTCAAAGAAGCATTTTATCATATCACACTACTATCAATAAGCCACGTTTGCATATGATAGCATGCTCAAACTACTCATATATCAAGTGTCACTTTATCAATTCAATGCTTCCCTAACTCATCAAGCCATGCTCATATAGGTGGAATTTACTATAACTCACTAACTAATAACAAGTAATTAAATGTTTATGTGGTTACAACACACAATTAAGCACACAAGGGATCAAAATACTTACTTAACAATGAAACATCCTGTCAATTTGTACACATCATTATTAGTGAACTATCGCAGATACAAAGAAACTCGCAAGTAACTATATTCCTTCATGGCCACTGTGCACATACATAAAGCCATAGGACACACCTGACCTTAAGAAAACTCTTAGATAATGCACTTGAGTTTACCCATTCCCATATAACCCTTGGTTGCTCTATTCTAATAAGCATATATTAATTTTAATTTTAACTTTCATTTTTGCACACAATCAATATGTTATTAAATAAGAGGAAAATAAGTCTTTCCTAATAAAATAAGTGTTTTTAACCCTAACCTAAAAGAGTTCACAAGGAGCCAAACCTAGGACTCTCTCTCTCTCAAGCTTGTATCTTGTTCCAAGGAATCACGTAGGCAAATCAATAGGTAAGTTTTCTCCTTTTCAATCCTTTATTGATTAAGAGGAGTTATCTTTTTTGAGTTGCGTCGTTGGTGTCGAAGTAATTAAATCGTTAGAGTTTTGGAAAAATCCTAAGTAGTCTTGTTGGTGGTTGCGGAAGGAACGAGGAAAATTTCAAGTGTCGTTCTTATAACATCGCTTTGTATAAGAAAATAAGTTTTCTTTTGGAGTTTCATGGTTTAGAATCAAGAAAAATGTTTTCTTTTGATGTTTTTCGCGTTTTGGAGCAAGGAGGTTGGTACGGCATCACAAAGCCCCGTGATCTTTAAGAAGTGGCCAGTGATATCAAATCACGGTCGTGACAAAGGCCATGATTCCTATCATACCCACATCACAATCGTGACAAGGGTCGTGATGGCTATCACACCCTCCATAATGGGCATGATGAAAGCGTTATGTTAAAGTTTTTCCTTTCTGAGCCTATCATGCCCTTTATCATGGGTGTGACCAACGGGGGGAATGTGTAGCCTTCTTTAATCTATGTTTTTTATCTTTCTAAACACCTTAATCCTTAGTTTTATATCTAATACTCCTAAATCTATGTAGTAAAGCCCATCTAGACTAGAATGGTTGTAATTCATGATAGTTTAGGAGATTATATGACCATAGAAGTAATGTTTTTCTTTTGAAAATAAGTTTTAAGTTAGTTTTTCTTTATGTGATCAAGTTTTTTTGGTAAAGCTAAGTTATATGTTCCAAACTTTGTTTCAGGCATGTCCTTATCTTAGTTGTTACTTATGAATGTAGGCTTAGAAATTACAAATGAGCTTAATGCTATCCGGCTTTAATTTGTTTGTTATTTGTGCTTGGCTGGGTCTAGTGGATTGGAATACAAATATTATTAGGATGGCATCTTGATGATTTATGTGTCATTGTCCTAAGTAGAGTTGTACACAAAAATGAGTCTGGTAGTTTAGAGGTGGTACGGGTATGGTACCTAGGGTGTGTAGAGAGTGCCTAACACCAGTATATTTATAAGTATCTATGTGTGTGTGTATTTGTTTCATGAAGTCATGACTTACTCCAGGTTTAGGGCTAGTTACAAATGGCTCTAAACTGTGTTTTGGTATAGCTAATTAAAAGATAATAAATTATGATTGCTGCATATGTTACCATGTAGTATATAGATTTGAATGACATTTGTTCATGCATATGTGCTTGTGATTTGGCGTACGGGGCTTGCACTCATCCTTTTTTTTTTTTTTCAGGATTAGGCAAAAAACCTATAGTGTTTGATCTGTCGGGCTATGATATATACGTAGATGATGGGGATGGCGATAACAAAGCCGATTTTCCCACTGATTATTAGATGCCTAAAGTTGGAGTTAGCTAGATTTGAAGACTTATGGAGTTTTTAATAGTTTTAAGATCATTTTATGATTCTTGAGGTTATGAGACCCTTTTCAATTTTTTGCTTTTAAGTTGATATAAGTTGGCGCTTGGTTTATGCTAACTAAGTTGTTCGGAAGTTTTTATTATAACATAAACATTTTAAAAGTTCCCTTAAATGTGAGACTTTGAAGTTATAATGTGTTATAATTATGGTTTAGTAGAATCTGAGCTTTAGCGTGTCCATATCTAGTAACGACAAGTGGCAAGCTGTTAATGCTCTTAGTTTAGGGCGTTATAGCTTAAGTGGTATCAGAGCATAAGTTATAAATCTTACTAGATCTAAGTTATGAACTCCTTAGGACGATGAGTAATGATGAGTGAGGGTAGCAAAAAGTTGGGGTTGGTTAGGTAGTTAGTATTTCTGTATGTTGTAGTTTCTATAGTGTTTTGATCTTTTAGCTTATTATATCTCTTTTCTCATGAGCTACATGTTTATCCTTGTTAGAATGCCACCTAAAAGAAGAGCACTTGATGTTGATTTCTTTAGGACTGGTGAGGAAGAAGTTAACAAAGGAAAACCACTTTAAACCATTTACCTCCAGACCTACCACCATCACTACCTTGACCTGTAGGCTAATAGGTACCAGTTGATGCTACTCAACTCATGCAAGTTGTAAATACCCTTCTAGGGGTAGTTACACAATAACACCAACGGATGTGTCAAGACGTACAAGTGATATAGGCTAATGTTGAGGCCAAGAGGTAGGAGACCCAAAGATAGAAAGGTAATAGTGGCAATGGTGCCAGACATGTTGATGTTTGAGTCTGGATAAGTTTGTAGATTTAGTGTACAAGTTTGGGCCAAAGCCTCAGAGGCCGCTTAATGCTCAGTCGTGGATAGAGAAATAGAAAATACCTTTTCTTCTTAAGATATTCCTAAAAACAAGAAGATAGAGAATGCTTCTTATTTAATGACTAGGAGAGCAAATAATTGGTGGTTTAGCACTAAAAGACATATGGCTGGAGTGAATACCTAAGACAGATACCATCAGGCATTTTATAGGGAGTTTTTCCCTAAAACACCAAACATCAAATGCTACAAGAGTACTATACTCTATATCAAGGCTATATTACTATTAAGGAATATGAAGCAGGGTTAAACAGGTTAATGAGATTTCTATTAGATCCTTTGAAGGAGAGAGAGGATGCTAAGGTGAGCAGATTTATCACATGGTTAAAGCTTTAGATTCAACACCATGTGAACCTAATGGATTTGACCAATTACTCTGCTATGGTCAACTAAGCAAAGACAGTTGACCAAGGCTTGAATAAGATAAAGGGGCAAGAAGCACAAAGAAGCTAGGTCTATTTAGGTAGGCGACTAGCTACTAGTATTCTTGCTCAAGATAGGGGAAAAAGGCCAATCACACAACAAGTCAGATTAGTAGTCCAAGTTACGGAGAGGAAGTGTACCAGGTGCTATAGACCACATGATCATAAGGACTGCAAGTGGCTTGAGAATGCTTGCTTTACATGTGGCAAGGTTGGACACAACTATAGGTTCTGCGCAAAGAAAGTTCTCCCACAAGTGTTTTGTTTCAAGTGTAGGTGGCCAAGACACAGAGCCATAGACTGCAAGGAGCCTAGTAGGCTAATGGCTCCAGGGATTTAGATAGGTCGATCTCAAGGTAGCAGCCAAGGATACAGAGCACCAGCTAAGGTTTATGCCCTCCAGCACAAGGATACATCCAGTACAGACACTATTGCAGGTATGCTCTCTATACTCTTACATAATGCTTATATGCTTTTCGATACTAGTGCGAGATTTTCATACATCTTTAAATTGTTTATGTATGTATGTTATTTGAGTGTTGAGAATATGACTGAATGCTTGTTTGTAAACATACCTTTGGGGAGTGGAACCATGTTAAACAAGATTTGTAGAAATGTAGATGTAGAGATAGATAGCAAGCATCTACCTATAGACCTAGTAGTGATAGATATGGTGGATTTTGATGTTATCTTGAGAGTAGATTGGTTAGCAAAATATCATGTTGTGATTGATTGTCACAACCTGATAGTAGAATTTAGTCTCCCATATGGAGGGCAGTTTGTACACAAAATACCTCCAGCTCAAGTATCAATAGCATGTGAATACCCTAATGTTTTCAAGGAAGATCTACCAGGGTTACCACCAGAAAGAGAAATAGAGTTCTGTATTGATTTGATGGCAAGTACTGCACCCATATCTAAGACACAATACCGTATGGCACTAATAGAACTTGCAAAGATAAAAGTTTAGTTAGAAGACCTGCTTAAGAAGAAGTATATCAAACCTAATGTGTTGCCTTAGGGAGCTCTAGTTTTGTTTATGAAGAAGAAGAAGGATGGTTGTATGAAGCTATGTATAGACTACAGAGAGTTGAACCAAGTGACTATCAAGAGTAAATACCCTATGCCAAGAATAGATGATCTATTTAACAGTTGGCAGGAGCAAAAATGTTCTTAAAGATTGATATTATATTAGGGTATCAACAGCTATGGATTAAAGTAGAGGACATAAAGAAAATAGCCTTCAGGACCAGATATAGGCATTATAAATTTGTGGTTATGTCGTTGGGTCTTACTAATGCACTAATCATCTTTATGGACCTTATGAATAGAGACTTCAGAGATCATCTAGATTTTTTTATAATAAACTTTATAGATGATGTTCTGGTGTATTCTAAATCTAAGGAAGAACATGAAGAGCATCTAAGATTAGTTCTGAGCCGATTGCAGGATGAAAAGTTGAACGTTAATTTCACAAAATGTGAGTTCTGGCTAAAGCAAGTATCTTTCTTAAGGCATATCATTGACGAAAATGGGATAGCAATGGATCTTGAGAAAGTAAAGGTAGTGGTAGAATGACCAATTCCTAAAAGTGTATCAGAAATTATAAGTTTTCTAGGAAAGGTAGGATAATATAGAAAGTCTATAGAAGATTTTTCTAAGATTATAAGTCCTTTAACTAGATTAACATAGAAAGGGGTGAAGTATGAATAGGATGAAGATTGTGAGAATAACTTCTAGCAGCTGAAGGAAAAGCTAGTATTTGCACTGGTTTTAGCCTTGCCAGAGAGTGGTGAGGAGTATACCATCAATAGTGATGCGTCCATACAAAGGTTAGCTTGTGTGATGATGTAGGGAGGAGGGGTAATATAATATGCTTTTAGACAACTGAAGCCCTATGAATAGAATTACCCTACACATGATCTATAATTGGCAGCAATGGTACATGCCTTGAAATTGTGGAGACACTATCTGTATGACGAGAGATGCAAAGTATACATGGACCATAAAATTTTAAAATATATCTTTACCCAAAGGAAGCAGAATATGAGGCAAATGAGATGGTTGGAACTGATAAAGGATTATGCTGTGGATATACCATACCATCCTAAAAAGGCAAATGTAGTAGTAGACACATTGAGTAGAAAGTGAGTTGAGAATCTAGCAGCTTTGATTACTTCTAATTGTCATCTTATAAATGATATGAGAAAGTTGGAATTAAAATAGTGACCAGACGAGTATTGTAAGACTAGCTAACTTACATATTCAGCCTACTATTATAGAAAGGATTAAAGTGGCATAAATGGATGATCCAAATATACAAGAGGTAAAGAAAAGAATGGAAGTGGGCAAAGCAGTCGAGCTTCACATAGATAGCAAAGGTGTTATGAGCTATAAAAGGAGATTATGTGTGCCAGAACAGGGAGAACTTAAGAAGAAGTTACTAAAAGAGGCATATTCCTCTATTTATTCTATCCACCCGAGTGGTAACAAGATGTATCATGATCTGAAAAGATATATTGGTGGAACATTATGAAGAAAGAAAAAGCAGAATATGTATCTAAGTGTTATACGTGCCAGCTGATCAATATTAAGCGCAAAAGATCAACAAGTGAATTAAAACCTTTATCTATACCTCAGTGGAAGTGGAAGCACATAACTATAGATTTTGTTTTGGCTCTACTCAAAACAAGAAAAAAAGTTTGACTCAGTATGGGTGATTGTAGACAGGCTTAACAAGGTAGTCCACTTTATACCTATTAAAACAGGTTATACCATAGAACACTTGGTAAAGTTGTACATCAAAGAAATAGTGAGGTTGCATGGGATACCATGACTATCGTGTTGGATAAAGATACGAGATTTGTCTGAAGATTTTGGAAAAGCCTGCACCAAGCTTTAGGTACTAAAGTGGTTCTTTGTACAGCATATCACCCTTAAACAAATGGATAATCTTAACGGACCATCCAAATCATGGAAGACATGTTGAGAGCATGTGTTTTAGATTTTGAAGGTAGCTAGGATAAGTACTTAACTTTTGTGGAGCTTGCTTATAACAACAGCTATTAGGTATCACTTAGGATGCCACCTTATAAAGTCTTGCATGGTAGGAAGTGTAGGTCGTCGATTCATTAGGATGAAGTAGGTTCCAGATAGTTAATGGGACCAGAGTTGGTCTAGGATGCTGTTGATAAGGTCAAAGCGATCAAACAAAAGTTGCGAACAACTTAAAGCTGTCAAAAAGTTATACAAACAAAAGGAGGAGACCTTTGGAGTTTCAAGTAGGAGAACATGCCATGCATAAGATTTCACGAACTAAAGGTGTTATCATATTTGGTTTAAGAGGCAAGTTAAACCCCAGATATGTGGAATCCTTTGAAGTCTTGGTTCGAATAGGCGATGTGGCTTATAGATTAGCTTTACCGCCTAGTTTAGATAGAGTACACAAAGTGTTCCATGGTTCTATGTTGAGAAAGTATGTGAGGGATCCTAAACAGATAATAACCTTGGAATCCTTAGAAGTACAACCCAATCTCACTACAGTTGAAAAGCCAATAAGGGTTATTGATACAAAAGAATAGATCTTGAGAAGACATGTTATCAATTATGTGAAAGTGCAATTGACGAATCAATGTGAATAGGAAGCTAATTGGTAGCTAGAGGAGGAGATGAGGACAAAGTATCCCGTGCTTTTCAATAATTTGGGTAACCTTTGAGGACGAAAGTTTCTTTTAGAAAGGAGAGATGTAATAAAAAAATAAATAAATTATAATGAATGGCAAGGATGTCATATGTTGTTAGATAAGATGGCAAATAAGTCTTTCCTAATAAAAAAGTGTTTTTTACCCTCACCTAAAAGAAATGTATCTCTCTCTGAACAATTTCACAAGTAGCCAAACCCTAGGACTGTCTCTCTCTCAAGCTTGTATCTTGTTCTAAGGAATCGCATAAGCAAATCAATAGTAAGTTTTCTCCTTTTCAATCCATTATAAATCAGGAGGAGTTGTCTTTTCTAAGTTGCGTTGCTAGTGTTGAAGTGACTAAATCGTTGGAGTTTTGGAAAAATCCTAAGTTGTCTTGTTGGTGGTTTTTTACCCTCACCTAAAAGAAATGTATCTCTCTCTGAACAATTTCACAAGGAGCCAAACCCTAGGACTGTCTCTCTCTTAAGCTTGTATCTTGTTCTAAGGAATTGCATAAGCAAATCAATAGGTAAGTTTTCTCCTTTTCGATCCTTTATTAATCAGGAGGAGTTGTCTTTTCTAAGTTGCGTTGCTAGTGTTGAAGTGACTAAATCGTTGGAGTTTTGGAAAAATCCTAAGTTGTCTTGTTGGTGGTTGTGGCTGTTGATTTCAAAAGGAACAAGAAAAAATTTCATGTATCACATTTATAACATTGCTTTATATAAGAAAAGAAGTTTTCTTTTGGAGTTGCATGGCTTAGAATCAAGAAAAAGTTTTTCTTTTGGTGTTTTGCATGTTTTAAAGCAAAAGGGGTTCACATAGGGTGTCACGGCCCCGTGATCTTCTTGGGAGTGGCCAGTGACATTAGATCACAACCGTAGAAAAGGTCATGATGGCTGTCACCACATACATCACAATCATGACAAGGGCCAAGATGGCTATCATACCCTCACAACGGGCGTAACGAGGGTGTTATGTTGAAATTTTTCGTCCCAAACCTATCACGCCCCTTATTATGGGAGTGACCAACAGGAGGAATGTATAGACTCTTTAATCTATGCTTTTATCTTTCTAAACATCTTAATCCTTAGTTTTATATCTAGTACTCCTAAATCTATGTAGTAAAGCCTATCTAGACCTAGAATAGTTATAGTTCATGATAGTTTAGGAGATTAGATGACCATGGAAGTAATGTTTTTCTTTTGAAAACAAGTTTTGAGTTAGTTTTGCTTTATGTAACCAGGTGTTTCTAGTGAAGCTAAGTTATCTATTCTAAACATTGTTTTAGGTATGTATTTACCTTAGATGTTGCTTGTTATGTTGAAGTTTTTCGTCCTGAACCTATCACACCCCCCATAGCAGGCGTAACAAAGGTGTTATGTTGAAGTTTTTCCCCCCGAACCTATCACGCCCCTTATCATGGGCATGACTAACAAGAGGAATGTGTAGCCTCTTTAATCTATGCTTTTATCTTTCTAAACACCTTAATCCTTAGTTTTATATCTAGTACTCCTAAATCTATGTAGTAAAGCCTATCCAGACCTAGAATAGTTGTAGTTCATGATAGTTTAGGAAATTAGACGGCCATAGAAGTAATGTTTTTCTTTTGAAAACAAGTTTTGAGTTAGTTTTGCTTTATGTGACCAAGTGTTTCTAGTGAAGCTAAGTTATCTATTCTAAACGTTGTTTTAGGTATGTCCTTACCTTGGATATTGCTTGTGAATGTAGGCTTAGAAATTGCAAATAGACTTAATGTTGTCCATCTTTAATTTGTTTACTACTTGTGCTGTGCATGTTTAATATGTAGGCTAGCTTGCATAACCCGCAAAAAATGTGGGTTAGGCTAAAAATTTTAGCCCATTTAATATGCGGGCCAAAATGGTCTGCCCTGCAGTAGGTTGGCCCGCGAACCCACACTTAAACAAATTTAGAAAAAAAAGAAAGAAATATAAATTTTATAAAAAAGAATTAGTATATTACCCTCTTTATTTCCTCTTCACTTCACTTTTCAATTATTTACTTGTTGAATGTTGGTTATGTAATTTTTATGGGTGTTATGTTTTAAACATTTTAAAAGTAAGCTTAAATGTGAGACTCTAAAGTTATAATGTGTTATAATCATGGTTTAGTAGAATTTGAGCTTTACGTATCCATATCTAGTGAGGACATGTGGCGGGCTATTAATGTTCTCAGTTTAGGGTATTACATATTATTACTCAAAAATTTCCAATAGCTATTACATTTGTGTTTCTCATATGAATTTTATCATTATTATTATTTTGTGTCATACCCTTAATGCTAATTAAGAAAATAAGAAGGAAGATATGAGAGATTTTTATTTTATTTTGATATGATTTAATTATTATATTATATTTTATTAAGTATAGTTTTACTATTTTAGAATTTGATAGGATTGATGTCTTTGTTTAAGATACTAAATCTTTTAGTTAAGATTTTTTTTTTTTTTTGTCGCTCTCTCTCTCTCTCTCACACACACACCACACATATATATAGATAGAGAGAGTATAGACATGATGATGAGGTGAATGAGATATTGATTACATAAAAGTTAGTTTTTAAAAATGGGTGTAATGCCTTTTCTTTGTCTTTGATGGTGCGATTTCATTAAAATCTTGTTAGAGTGATTCCATCAAGAAACCATGTGGTGTAAGACCATATAATTGAGCAGTGATGTGAGGCCATCATCAAATCAATCTAGTGGTGTAAGGCTGCTAAGTAAATCTTTTTAGGTTTTTTCTTCCCTAATCATAAAAACACAAAAACAAGACATTTTTTTTTCCTTCTTTTGCTATCTTACATGATATTTGGCATCAAAGTAGTTTCTTTAATTTTTCTAACATCAAATTCGGTATCAAAGCCTATTGTCATATTCTTTTTAAGATTTGACTTTAATGTTCTTCCCTAAGACTAAAGAAGACAATTTTCCTTTATGTCATACAAAAATGTTAGATGAAATGGAAACTCTCTTTCTTTGTTTTTATAGAAATTTTATGCCTAAGTTAGATGAAATTAATGCCAAGTTAGAAGGCTGCTAACTTTGATACCTTGATCATTGTTTTGATGCCCTATGAATTAATAAATTGCTTGTAGATCAAAAGAAACATGTCATGACCATAATTCCAATATCACATAATGCACAAGAAAATATCATAGCGCACAATTCCCTTGAAACAAAGCCAAAAATTAGAAAAATTCAAAATAATACCGTTAATATTGTAGAAGTGGTTGTCAATGAGGATAAAGAAGGGGAGATTGTAGAGATAGTAAAAAATGAGTTTGAAGGTACTTCAGTGGAAGTTGGCATGCTTAAGGTAAAGTAAGGGAAACATGAATGTAAAGAATTAGATATAAAGTGCGATAAATTTATTGAGAGCGATGAAGATAGGATGCTCCTACAAAATTCAACTGTTGAGATCATCTGTGTTGATTCAAAATTTGATAGTAGGATATAATTATCAAAGAAGTTAATTTATTGATTGAGCTAACAAGAGAAGGGCAATCTTTCAAACCAATGATTAAAGCATATTCTATCACTTCATGATTATTGTTTGTAGGTTATTTAGTTTATTTTAATGTTATTGAAATATCATATGGAGATTTGAAGTTAGTTGATGATCAATTTGGTTGGAGGCAAGTGGAAATATTTGTTTTTTTGCATCTAATTTTGTCTACAGGTGGAGTTTTCTCTAGATTCAAGGACAAAACTCTTTGTGCGGGGCAGGGCGGGGAGGTTGTGGTTGGGGGTTGTTGTGGTAATTCAGATAAAGAAAATAGTAGAGAAGATATGAAGATTTTTATTTTATTATGATAAATACGATTTAATTATTATACTTTATTTTGCTAGATATATTTTTGTTATCTTAGGATTTAATAGAATTGATATCTTTTTTTAGATATCAAAATCTTTTGGTTAAGATTTTATTTTATCTTATATATAGGCAGAGCCTGTAATAAACATGATGATGAGAGAATGAGATATTGATTACATAAAAGTTAATTTTTTAGGGAAATTGCAAATTACCCCCTGAATTTTAATTATGTATATATTCATCCCCTGAACTTTCTAGGTGCATATTTAAATCTCTTAAACTTTCAAAAATTGGTATAGTTAAGAACACTTAACATTTCCCATTAAAACAAAACAAGAGGAGTTGCAAATCACCCCCTTGAACGTTCACCTTTCACCTCTATGCCATTTCATTGTTGGACAACAAAAAGAATTTTTAAGAAATTTTTCTCTTCACTCCTTCAATAGATATATATATATATATATAAATGTTTTATTTTATGTTTTATGGTTTAGGAAAAAAAATCCTCACAACAATACAAGAAGCGTATGGAATGAATCTATTTTATAGTGTAAAAGGTAATCTTTTGCATCAATTATGATAGTAACTCATGTGAACTACCACATCCCATAAAAATGAGCTACATATTTACATACAAATAACATATCAAAAGCATTTATGTGTTGGGAAACAATTATATGGCTCTAACACCAACATAGGCTTATGATTACCAAAATATTAACGGATAACTATACTGCCCTTTTAAAGATTCACATCACAAAGAATCAAATAATAGATGAAGCACCAACACAAATGACCAGTGCTCCTAAACATACTTATGGTTAGAATGTAATCACTATAGGAAAACACCCACAATCCATAACATAAATGCCTTATTTCAGTATGCAACTTAGAGGATTTTGTATGACGCACTACCTGTATTTTATGTAATAGATAATGAAAGAATGGAAAAATAACAAGACCAGCCAATCCTTTACTTCATTTATAAAGACTTAACACTTCTTAGGAAGGGTCACAACTCTTCCATATATCTTCTTTAAGAAAAAGTCACATCATTTCATTAATACATGTAATAGGAAGAGTTATAACTTTTAAAAATTACAAATCGCATCTTATCATGGATACTGATAATATTCAATTATTAACGAATAAATATCAACGATCCACAAACAATTGCACCAAGAAAATAAGAGGGGTGAAAAGAAGAACCTTAAAGGTAATAGATTATAATAAATTAACATATAATATATAAGAACAAACAACCATTGAAATCTACTCATATACCTAAAGTTAATAAAATGGGATATGTAATGTCCTACCTCTTGGGACCTATTTTATGAACACTTGGTGGATAAAAGATGGTGTAGCTATAGTATTCATTAGTTATGGATAAGACTAAACTTGAATTGAGAACTTACTAAATCAATGAATCATCAAACATTACAATAATGTAGTGAAAGCATCTTTCAAAAGGCATTAACAATTAGGCAACATATTGCCCAAATTCATACATGATTACAATTTATATAGTTTGAAATTTATTAATATTACAAGCCATGTATAAAAGTCTTTCATAAGACCATTAAAAGAAAGTCAACAAGTTAATCCCTCTCAAATCCCAAACCTTTTGCCTAAGGTCCCATCCCATGTTTGCTCAAACTTCAATATTTACATCACAATTAGTTCACTAAAATGGAATAATAATTCCTTTGTTTTATGATTAGAGATATTTTTGGGAAAAAAATTCATAAGGAATAACCTTTCCTTTAGTGAAGGGGAGGAATAAGGATTCTTTACATATCCCGTGTTATATGGAATAAACATTTCTTATGGGAGAATTTCTTTACAAATCAAAGAAGAGAATAGCTAATCTATGGTAATAGAGGCATAATACTAATTCCATTCCAGTCAACCAAATACGACATTAATTTTACAATACACTAACCTTTCAATTCATATTCGAGTTGAATGAATAAAATATTATAAATAACAAATAACTATATAGGAAGCTCAATGATATATCAAGTTAATAAGCATCATATCCATTGGTCAATACCCTAACTAAGACATTGCATGAGTAGCTTTTAGGAAACTCAAGGATTAATTAGATCCACAAATAAATAGCATTTCATCTATTATTTGAAGATCCTCAATGACACTTCCTTTGCTAAGATCACCTACATTTTTAAAGATGGACATAATCAATGGTCTATTAAGAGTTATTCTTCTTGGAGCCAAAATCCATCATGTATCCTTGACCAATGCCACACTAGATACTCTAGGCCCAATAACTCGTGAAGGGTTTTATAAATGCTTTAGGTTAACAACCCATGGGCAACTTATGTCACTTGAGCCAATGACCCATTAAAAACAAAATAGAAAAGGCTTTAATTGATGAATTCTTTAAAATAATTAAATTAAGAGATTCAAAAAGCTTTCTATATTAAACTAAATCTGAACTCAAGAGATAAAGAACAAACCTAGAAGTCAATTTAGGTTTAGCATGGAACATACTCCCATTAGAGGGACTTGAGATATATTAGTTTTTTGCACTCTTTTTGGATATTCCTTATGGTAGTTCATCACACCTAAACATTTTTAAAAGCCTAAGGTTGCATCTCAAGTAAATACCAAAAACTATCTTGCTTGGAAAACCCAATTCGTCCTTCTTCTAAATTATCAAAATATAAATAAGTTCATTGACGATTCTCTGGCACTGCCTCAAACTATTCCTTTAAATGATCAAAACGTGACAATTCCTAATCCTAACTACACAAATTGGTTCTCTAAAGACCAACTTCTACTTTCTTGGATTTTATCTTCATTAACCGAAGAAGTGTACCCTTACATTAAAAGAGTAAAATCTACCTATTCAGCGTAGAAAGCACAAGAAAGTGCTTTTGGCTTATCTTCTCAAAATCGACAGCTACAACTACATATTTCACTTCAAGAGTTGAAAAAGAATGTTATGACCATCACCTAACATCTAGAAAAGGCAAAAGCCTTAGTAATGAGTTAGCCACTGCAGGACGTCCATTACATGATGTAAAGTTTAATGCCATAATTTATCGTAACGTTGGTCCAAAATTTCATCCTATTATTTCAAATCTAAACTTGTGGCAAGAACCTGTTCCCTTCTTTAGGTTATATGGTCAACTCCTATCTCATGAGATCTTATTACAAAGTTATCAAGAATTACCTATAGCAAACCTTACTTGCTGACCTCAAAATTCAAGTGCACCAGCACCAAGAGGCCTTTTCCCTATTTCTATTTAGTCTCCAAGTTTTCGTGATTACAACATAAATAGAAGTGTCAAATTTGTGGATATTACAATCACACTACAGTGAATTGTCGAAGAAGGTATGCACTATGTCAAGCCAATCGTCATTACCATCCCTCCCCACAATCTAGTCTTTCTTGGAATACTGGTTTTCCTATTGATCCATCTTCATCATATCTACAACCATCACTTGCTTCCTTGCCCCCTATGGTTCATGTTATACCTTCAATAAACCGGTATCTTGATATTAGCACTACTGACAATATGACTCCTGTTGTCCACACATTAGTCAATCCTAAAGAATACAATGGTAGTGACCAAATAAAGGTTGGTAATGGTCAAGCCTTACAAATATCATGCTGGTAATGTCTTTTACCCTTCTCTAAATAATCAAAATTTGATCCTTAAGGATGCTCTTCATGTTCCAAAAATTTCCAAATCCTTATTATTTGTGCAACAATTTATCAAAGATAATAATTGCTTTTTTGAATTCTATTCTAATTACTTTTTGGTTAAACAATGGGGCCAAGGAAATCTTATTACAAGGTAGGAGTAAAGGTGGATTGTATGAGCTCTCTAAGCCAACCCCCAGGCTATATTATCTAAGTTAAATTCATTTACATCTTGGCATGCTAGGTTAGGATATCTTAATTACAATAAAGTATTAAAAATAATAAAAAAACATTGATCTTCCATTATCTACAGCTTCTGCTTCTTTCTTTAGTTATGAATCTTGTAAGTTAGTAAAAATGGCTAAGTTGCCTTTATCTCTAATGGAACATAAGAATTGTACTCTTTGTGAAATTATATATTATGATGTTTAGGGCCCCTCTCCTATGTTGAGTAATATTGGTTTTTGATATTTCATTATATTTATAGATGACTTTACACGTTACACTTGGCTCTTGCCTTTGTGCAATTAAAGTGATGTTTTTCAAACACTTAAAGAATTTGAACCCTTTGTCTATCTACCATTTAATTGTAAAATTAAGGCTTTTCATTCGAATGGGAAGCGAATTTTGCAAATTAAGTCCTTACTTCAAGGAAAAAGGATTTGCTCAACGTATAACTTGCCCACACACATGAGCAAAACGGCATCTCTGGAAGAAAAATAAGACATGTTGTTTATTCTAGGTTAACTCTCCTTCATTTTGCCTCAATACTCTTTCATTTTTAGCCTTATGCCTTTCAAGTTGTTGTTTCTCACATTAATATCATACTTAGTTCCAATCTTGCAAATAATATCCCATATGATTTATTATTCATATCTAAACCAAAATATCTCACTCGTAAAATCTTGGTTATGCAATTTACCCATATCTTAGACCCTATAATAAACATAAGTTGTCCTATAGAACAAAATAATGTGTTCATTTAAGAGCTGCTCAAAATCATTCAGGCTATTATTATTTGGATTTTAATAATGATCGAGTATATGGTGCAAGGCATGTTTCCTTTGAGGAAAATATTTTTCCCTATAGACATCTGACTCCAGCTAACAGTTCTACATCTTCTACAACTTCTACACTGTGGCTTAACTTGACAGTCGCTTTTTCTTTTTCAATGCAATTAGGTATGCCTTTTGCTAATTCTAATATTCCTAATTCTCTTTCCGCTCCTACTTCCACTAACATTCACCTCCTCTTCCCACATCCTCCTCACCTTGACTTAATTTAGTTGTTAACTTATCCATTGAACCAAATATGCCCACCCACACTTCTGACCATACTCACCTCTTGACATTAAGACTCAGTATCATGAAGAAACGCCAATCACATCTGGTTGAAAAGGTATCCTTTAAGTTAAATTATTTAGAACATGAACCTCACACTAACAATCAGACTAAAGATTATTTCGAATGGCAAAGAGCCATGTCAGATGAGATAAATGCTTTGTTTACTAATAAAACCTGGGCGTTGGTACCTAAACCATTGAATGCTAATATTGTTGATAACAAGTGGGTTTATAGGATAAAAAGAAAGCAAGATGACACTATTGACTAGTACAAGTCACGTTTGGTTGCTAAAGGGTTCATGCAAGAAGAGGGAGTGGATTACAAGGAGACATTTAGTCCCGTCATTAAAGCTACCACAATTAGAATGGCTCTCTCCTTAGCTTCAATGCACAGATGACCAATCCACCAACTCGATGTTTCTAATGCCTTTCTCCATGGTAATTTGACAAAAACAATAGTCATGAAGCAGCCAGTTGGTTTTGTTGATTAGTTGAAGCCATATTATGTTTGTCAATTACACAAGTCACTCTACAATTTAAAACAAGAATCTCGTGCATGGTTCTCTAGACTTGGTAACTTTCTTCACAAGATGGGATTTCATTCTTCCAAAGCAAACAATTCTCTATTTCTTTATCATCATCATGATCAATTTCTTTACATTTTGGTCTATGTGGATGATATCATTAGTGATGTTCACTGGAAAGATCTTAAGCGATTGCTACTCTATATGAATGGTACTACTTCTAAGGGATTATTCTTTCCTCTGATAAATCTTTATCATTGAGTTGCTATGTAGATAGTGATTGGGGTGGAGATCTGGATGATCGCACATCTACTAGTGGCTTTGCTATTTTCTTGGGGAATTCATTAATCTCTTGCCTAACGAAGAAACAAGCTACTGTCGCTTGCTCTTCCACTGAGAGCGAATATAAAGCTATAGCCAATGCCACATCTGAATTAATTTGGATTCAATCATTGCTTTAAGAACTTGGCTTCTTTATTCCACAAAGTCAGCTGCATTGCGACGACATTTTATCTTTCCTCAAATTTTGTTTTCCACACCAGAACTAAACATGTATAGTTAGACTTCCATTCCGTCCAAGAAAGAATTGGAGCAAGGGAGCTTCAAGTTGTTTTTGTCTCTTCTGCAAACCAACTAGCAAATATCCTTACCAAGCCTCTGGTAATCAAGCATTTCCAATTTCTTTGCATGCAGCTTCCTCTCCTTAATCGGCATGGACTTGCAGGGTGGTGTTAGGATATGATGAAATCTTTAATATCTTATCTGTTAAGAAATGATGAAATCTTTAATATTTTATCTTATCTATTAAAATATGATGAAATCTCTAATATCTTATTTGTTAGGATATGATGGAATCTTTAATATCTTTTTTATTTTTAATTATTGTCTCATCCTTTTCTTGTATTCTATAAATACTCTTGTAGAACGATTACATCATATACAGGATATAACACAAAATCTATTATTTCAAGTTCTCTATCTTGTTAATATTAAGCTCAAAATTACTTTTTTTTTTTTCAAAATAAAAGGTAGAAATAAAATATGATAATACTTGAATAAAGAAATGATACTAAGAAATGTATGCTTATCAGATTTTTGTAGATAAAAATAATAAAAATGAAAAAAAAAAGATAAAGAAAATAGTGATAACAATATATGTATGAAAAATAGTAAACTTTTTGGTCATCTAGAAAAATCCTAATTTTCTTAAAATGAAAATAATAATAGTATTAGGAACATGAGAAATTTTATTTTCAAAAATCAAATAAAAATTAATGAATTTATAGTTAAAGAATTCAAAACCTAAAACATACTACCCCACTAAAGTTTTTATGAAAAAAAAAAAGTAAAAACTACATGATGTTTAATCCCGTTGATACGTAACTATCTATGGGCAACTAAAAAAAAGGGGGAAAAAGCTTTTCTAAATGATTAGGTTATGTTAAAGTAAAAGCTTGTGGACTTATTGATGATGCCTAATATACTTTGGTGCTATATATCGTATTTTCTGTTAAGTGCACTTGAGCAATGCCAGCTTGGTTGTGAAATTGAGAGGTACTTATGTAGAATCTAACGCTTGGGTGGCGCTAGTGTAAGTATTTGATTTATATTTACTTCTGGAATCTAGTGCTAGAGTAGAACTAATGTTTGCGATTTTTAAGTGTTTGAGTAACCCTTACATGTTTACAAGAGACCAGGTGTTTTAAATAATGCATGAATCTCTTTTGTTTACTTGAAGGCTCCATATTTGGCTTCTTTTTAGCCTGCTTGGCATTTCAACTTTTCTTTTTTTTTTAAATTTAATGAAGCCAAATGAGAGATCGATAGAGTAGCCTGCATAATCATATAATGTGTCTTTTTTTTTTTTTTTTCTCTCACTTATGAAATTCTCCCTCAATTATTATAATCATTTTATGAAGTTGAAAAGAGATTTTTCATTAAATGAGTACTTAACTGTGAAAGAGTTGTTAATTACTTTTTTCCCATAAGAAGAAAAGGAAGAAAGTTGAACTTGCAAACCCAATTATGTTTATAATAAGAAAAATGTAATTGATTAAGCCATTCAAATTTTTTTTTTTTTTTTTTTTTTTGCATTGAGGGATTTACGTAGGACTTGCTGATGTGAGAAGAAATATTAAGCTAAAGAAAATTTCTAAATTAATCTATACATATTGTCTATGCTCAAGTTTAAATTTATCTTGTGCAATGAATCACCCACATTTGTAGGAAACTCCTTACTCAAACATGAATCTAGAACTTCTAGGATGAAGCTCCTTGCCATTAGGTTAAAAAAGCATCACTTATTGGACATTTAATTATCTCAACAAAAGCCAGCACAATTATCTTCTGACTTTTATAGAATTATGTATGTTTGTTCCATCCCAAGCTGCTAAAACTCTTCCAAACATATGATGTATTTGAAATGCAATTCTATTGTGAATATTGTAATCCTTTTACCATAATTCTCAAACATATAATTTGTAAACAGTTAATTTAAATTTCCACCATAGTTTCATTCCTGAGTCGGTACAAATGGATCTAATACTACCTTACTCCTAATTTACGCTGCTCTGTGTGATTTCATAAAAAGTGACTAAACATTGCTTTAATTTTCGACAATGCTACCTTTGGAGGATCATTCAAATGAAAATAATAATAACACTAGCCACTGCAAATATAAATGGGATTTGATCATAGTCAAATTAAAGTAGACGACATTAAATGCATACCTAGAATTTGAATACATGCTATCATTTTACATAATAAGTCAATAAAATTTTAACCAAAAAATACAATAAAATAACCCATCTTATCTTCATTTTTCACATTGAACACTATGATACTTAATTGGTAAACCTCGTTTGGAAAACTGGGCTGTCCTTTGAACTTCCTATAATTTAGAGACAGAGAGGCCTTTATCCCAACATGGGCATTTATTTAAAAAAAAGAAAAAGAAAAAGAAAAAAGAAGAGCTTATGCGATAATGAATTTGATGCTGCATTTGAAAATATCATGCAATCATTTGCATAGGATGTGAATTATCATTTTTTTTTCCCATATGATGTCTGGGTCTGGGTCTCCTTCCCTTCTGTTTTCCGTGATATCAAGAGGAGGAAAATGTATGTTGAAGTCCTGGGCCCAAAATGGATAGGGGATTATGGCAATCCATTGACAAGTTACCATAAAATACCTATTTAAAAAATAAAAATTATTAATTTTACATATTTATTTTAATATATGCTTGGCATACATATTATCCGCTAGTATAATATCCGATTGGAAATGGAGAAGGATAAATAAATATATAAATAAGAAACGATAACATATAATATAACTAAAGGAACATAACATTAAAGATGATCCAATATCCTGTCCTCCTGTATCAGTGGGATGGAATTGTAGCGTTTAATGAACCAAGTAATTGGGCCGTAGAATCCTGGCATTCAGGATAAATTGATGCCCTATGACCAAGTGACCAGCTGTTGCCTGTTGGCATTTGATACCGTTTATCCTGCAAATGTTGTTTTGAGCCAAATAAGCTAAGAGGTAAAAACTCAAGGAATTGAACCGAGATTATAAAAAAATAAAAACATAAAGAATAATTTAATTATAATAAACAAATATATATGACATCATTCAATTAAATTAATATTTAGATCAAATTCACTAACTAATTATTAAATAAGCAAGATATAATGATTATATTTTATGAGTTCATAATATGGTATGAATATATATTTAAATTTATCTTCTTCTTTTTCTTTTGATCTAGGTCGCCCAATTCAATCCAAGTCAATCCAGGTCAAAACAAATCCGAGTGAACTTGTCTGTTTATATTGCTGGTTCTGGTTGAACCTTATTGAACCAGCCAAACCAATGGGGATCTGATGACATTGATCCTGCCCTCATGGGCTCATGTCTTCTTCTATATTGATATATTCGGGATTTGATCCAAACATATCAGAGGATTGGGAGTTAATAAATAAAACCGTATTATATTACAAATTGAATAACAGTTGAAGTAAATCATTTTTAAGACCTCATCCAATTCAATTAAATTGAACCAGACAAATCAGCCTGAACATTTTATTTTTTTCATTAATCAACGCGGGTTTCAAAACATTTATTTTCTAACTTCATATATCTCACTCATGTCAATATTAAAAATGCATTTAACACAATTTTTATGAGATTGTCATCTCGCTCGTGTACCAAAATTCAAATCATCAAGAAGTTGCAGCAGGGAGTTGTAAAACAAAGTAAAAAAAAAAAAAAAAAAAGTTCGCATTCGAATATTACATTACAACCCGTGTAAAAAAGAATCAATAATACGACACATTGTTTATGCTACGACACAGCACAATTGCGACGCGAAAACCCCATCCTCGACGTATCCCTATCAAACTCCAATAGATATCCTTGTTGCATCAGGTTCCCTATCACCGAGAACCCGTTCACACTTTCCGAGTCAACTGGCTGAATCGCCAAACACTTCACCTCCTCACTCGTCTCGATAAAATAATTCCTCGGCGGCGGCGCAAACACCCCCCCGCCTTCCATTTCAAAGCTCAGCCTCGGCAGGGCACTCGCTCTCTTCCCAATCACCCCCGAAACGTTCACGCAAAGATCGAACCTTGGTGGAATCGCAGTCGAATCACTCGGACTCGGCAGCTTCACTCTCCGTTTAAACGCCGCTAGTATTTCACGGTAAGCCGGACCTAGGAAGAAAGTGAGGGTCGTGCCAGAGTCGATGATCGTCCCGCCGTTGCCGGTTTTTCTGTCGAGAGACCAAACGGAAGGGCTTATCGGTAATTTCACGCCGTCGACGTAGGCGCTCTTGATTCCGACGTAGTAAAAGGTGGGAGAGAGAGGGTTGGTGAGTAGAGGAGTGAAGGACATATTCGGGACGGTGCCGTTTTGGGCAGCTCCGATGAGGAGGTAGCTGGTGGGCGGAGGAGAGAGAGTGTAGTCCATTAGGCAATACGAGAATCTGTTTCCGAAACGGCGTCCCAGCTGAGTTGAGAATGAGATTGGGCCTTGGCCCAGGCCCATTACGCCCTGTGCTCCGTTGAAGCTCGGCCCAGTCACGCTGGGGCCCGATACTCGGAACCCGCATCCGAACCCGACGTGCTTGAGCCTCTTCATGTGGTTGGAGCTTGTGTTTAGCGACGTCGTTTCAGTGGCGAAGAGCCCCGAACTGACGGAACCGTCCGAATATGTGTAGGAGTAGCGGCAGGGGGTGTGGACGCGGCTCTTGCGGTTGCAGGCTCTACCACGCGCTGGGTGGGGGACTGAAGTGCACGCGCGGTCGTAGCAGTGGTGGAGGCGGAAGGAGGTCGATTGTCGTAGGAGGAAGGACGAGCCGGGGAGGCGGTGGGAGCAGTTCTTGCAGGCGGCGCAGCGGACCCAGATGAGATCGCTGCCGGTGTCCACCACGAGGAGAAGGCGCTGAGGTGGGGTGCCGAGATGGAGGGTTACGAGGTACTGGCCGGCTCCTGAGGATGCGGCCGAGGTTATCGGGGATTTGATGGATTGGTGGCGGCGGAGGAGGGAAATGCGGGTGGTGTCGTGGGAGAGGAGATGGGAGGGTGTAGGGTTTGGGTGTGGATGTTTGTGGAGCAATGGGAGCTTTAAGAAGAGGCCATTCGTGGTCGTGGTGGCAGAGAGAGTGAGGAGGAAGAGAGAGAGTGTGAGTACAAGTGAAGATGGTGGCTTTGACACCAGCTCTGCCATTGTTAGTCGTGAAAGAGAGAGAGAGAGAGAGTGTGTAGGGGGAGGGGGAAAGAGAGACGGGAGGAGGCTGGGCAGCGCTGTGTTGTTTCGTTTCGTTGCGTGACGGGCGGACAGAGAGAATTATGCTGTATAGGGACGAGTTTTTGGATTATTGTGCACGTGAGTGGAGAGGATCGTGTTAAATTAGTGTTGTCTAAATTGCGGGAGATTTGTACGAAAACCAGAAAGACTAAACAGCTTTCATTTGCTGATTTGTATTTGCATGAGCACGAGTGAAATGGATCTAAGCAAAAGAATTTATCAAATATTATATATTAATTGTACGTGTGCAAATTTAATTAAAAATTAAAGTTAAGTAAAAAATTTTATATTTTTATCATTAAAAATTAAAAAAATACTGATTTTACAATAGAAGAAGGAGAGTTATATTTTGAAGAATTGGTTATTATTTTGAATAAAAAAGTGAGTAAAGAGAATAAAGAAAAAGAGAGAAAGGATAGTGGATAATGTAAGTTCTCTTTGAGTTCAAGTTACTAAAATGCCTAGAAGATTATAAATATTAACATTTTAAGTTTTGATAAATTAAAAAAATGATTTTATTTTAAGGGTATTTATGAAAATAACAGAAAAAATACCAAAGTATATACACTTACTTAAATAATATAGATATAATTATAAACAGTAAATAAAGATCAATTATGTTTAGACAAATATATAACATATTTATTGAAATTTATAAATACTACTGGGTTTCTTCATTTGTTTGATTTGTTTAAATTATTTAATTTTTATCTGTATATGATATACTTCTAAGTAAAATTATCTTTTTTTGTTTGTATTTGTTTTTACATGAACAATTTAAATCGAAACAATGAGGGGTCATACAAAACCTCATACTACTTATTCATAAATGAACAATGGGCATGATAACTTAATGTCTGGAATCTTTTTGAAATGTAAATACAAAGTTTTAATTTAGGACTGTGCATGTACAGAATCACTACTCGACACAACTCCATTTCTATGGGTTCTATTTAACTGTTTTCTGAACCTCTCTTTTTAAAGAGAATTAAATTTTTCAAATAATGTTGGCACATTCTGCAAGAGAGGTGACTTGGAGCTGAAGAGAATAGTAGTCGTTGTTCCCTCATAATGTTGGAAAATCGTACTATTTCAAGATGGTTTTAATACGGTCGGTCTTGTTATAATAAACGATTTAAATCATTTTCAATCATTATTTTTTTTAAATTCATATAATTTTAATATTGATAGCACAAAACTGTAGAAGTTCCTCGTAATATCATGAGAGATATCTTTTCTAATCCTTTTTTACTGATATATTTAAAAAAATTAAAAAATTGTAATAATCCCAATTAAAAATTTGTACAATTTTGTGTATTCCTTTTTGTAAATTAAGGGCATCACCTTGACGCGTGATACTTGTTGAAATCCACTAAACTGCTTTTTTTTTTTCGTCTGTTTCTTTCCTCTTGTTTTATTCAAATAAAGTACACGGATTGAAAAAAACAAATAAACTTGAAAAATTATAAAATATATATATGAATTTTTTTCTTGATAAAAAATTTCCAAATATATTTTTTCCCTTCAAAATAAAATGGTAGGAACAATTTATAAAATATATGTGTGTGTATATTAAGAAGTATCAAAAACACTTGCTTTCATCACATTATAGTTATTTTGATATTATATTTTTTGTTAATTTTAAATAATATTTGTCAAAAAATAAATATCGATAAAAAACTAACAGTTTTACTCATAAATTAATCAAATAAATACGATATAGATATGACATAAATAAGTTTAAATACAAATATGACACATATAAAAATCCAATAATCCAAACAGAGCCTAAAGTTTTCTCTAATCTTATATGTCTAAGTCTTTATAAAATGTATAATCAATTTATAATACTAAAAAAAATGAAAAAAAAAGGAAAGAAGACAAATTCAATCGTTTCTATTTGAGTCCCATTTTAATTTTTCCCTTTAAATTCTCAATACGTTCCAACTTTTATAAAGATCTGAATTTTATCAACTTCGCTAAGTTTTGTAATTCATCATTCTTTGATATAATATATATCAACTTTTTATTAGTTCATAGCAATTAATTCCTAATAAAATAATAACCTAATATTTGTGTACGTGTTATCTAATTGTATGAATGATGAAATATAGTAAGTAAAAAAGAAAAAATTTAAAATATATAAACCTCAGTCATCTTACTCAATCATTTTAAGGCGAATTACGAGTCGAAAGTGGACACGAGTAAAATATATCAAGGATAAAAAGGGAAAAGAAAAAACTTGATAAAGATAAAAGCTTTACTTTTATGAAAAAGTTGAAAACATCTTTAAGGAAACTTCATGCCAAAATCACAATTTAGATGGTTGGTGAGTATTTTGTATTTAAACAGAACTGGTATTAATATGATATTAATAAAATAAATAATTTTATTTATAAATTAAAAAAATTAAATTATTATTAAATTCATATTAATCCGATACTGATAAGTTAATACGGATAAAAATCCGACATAGGTAACTGAAAAGACATAATGAGTTCGTACTCACACATTACAACAACAAGCAGAACAAAATCCGGGTCCACATCAAATGGATATGGGTCAGGTGGAGGTGGGGTGGGGTGTGGGGTGGGCTTTGGGAGCTCCTGTCCCGAGGTGGGCTAGAAATGTCATATAGTTTAGTTGGCGTTTTTGGCATCCAACGGTGGTTCCGTCCAAGCAACATTTGACGCGCCGCTCCCAGTCCGACACGCGTGAAGTCCAGGCTGTAAGTTCATATGGGCGGACCCATACTACTGGACAACAAAGTAGCGCCGCTTTACAGCCATCCTGATACCTCTCTATGTAAATGACCCTGAAAGAAAAGTTTTTTCCTTTTATTTTTTTTTTTTTCGCCTTTCTTTTCTCCTTATTGAAAGATCGAAAAGTTAGATGCTTTGTGATCCCAACTCTTAAATAGGGGATAATATACATTCAGTGCATAATATCCAAGTTTTAGTAAAAAAAAAAAAAAAAATTCTATTCATCGTTTGCATTAAATTTGGTATTTAATTGAAAATTTTCAACGTTACTATCTTTGGCATATCATTACAGCCTACTACATATAATATAATATAATATATTTGATTTCGTTTTTATGGTCAGGTGATATCTTGATTTAATCGCTTCTTTCCCCCAATAAAAGACAACATGTAGAGCATGTAAAAGCAAAGGAAAATACAAAGCTCCCCTATATTTAACTATAGCTGACATTAACATTGACGATTTTTTTTTTTTTTATTAACTCGTGGGAAATGTGTTATCTTACAATTGGTAGAAAATTAAAATTTAGTTAATGTTGATCGTCTCATCTTATACACAACCCTTTCAAACTGAATTCAAGCCATAAGCCAATTCAGTTTTTTTTTTTTTTTTATTTCCCTTCTTAAATAGTATCTTCATTCCCAACTCTATTTACAAAACATCAATAATAATTTATACACCTATTATTGTTTTGTCTCATGATAACATATTATTTCAGGAATTATCAATAAATATTGGGTAGATACCATATTTAATACCTCAAATTTGTGTATTATTTATGCAATTAATTAGTTAAAACTCAAAACTGTCAATTTACTACTTACGGGCATTTGGATATTACTTATAGAGCCTAAACTGTTTATTCAAATAGTTACTTGCAAAAAAAGATAAAGTTTATGATCAATATCGTAAACGATACTTATACTTTGACAAAATATACACTTAGGAACATAAACTTTGAAATTGATTAATTTTTAGTATTTGAAAAAGCTTTTCTTACACGTAATAATATATATATATATATATATATCAAATTGACTAATACCGTTATCTTATGTGGCATTTTTAACCAATATGATGGAAATACTGTTAGTATATACAAAAAGTTGTTTAGGTATCAAATTGATTAGTTTCAAAGTTTAATAACTAAATTGATTAATTTCAAAATTCAAGTATTTAATTACATATTTTACCAAAGTTTAGGTACTATTTATGATATTTGCCCCAAAGTTTAAATGGTTAACTGTAAAAACAAAATAATTGTTCATTTGCTAAATCAAGTTCTTTAAATTTTAGATAGTTAACAATAATAATGAGAGGAAAAAAAACCTTAAGAGATAAATATGGCATTAATCCATAACAACATTTTAAAGACCAACAAAACTTTATCTCATGAGAGAATAAATGTGAAGTGTGTGTGTGTGTATACAAGCTAGTTCTTTTATAAAATTTTCATAACCATATTACTGGATAAGGTAAGAGATTAAAATTAATGGAGAGAGTTGTTATAAATAGGTGATATTAGGAATTCATGATTTTTGCTCCAACATGCATGACTTGCCAATGGTTCGAAAATGGCTATAACTCAATGGGTTTGGCTAATTTATCAGACCCAGCAAATAGTAACCACCTCAGCTAAGCCGATTTCAGTTCTGGTTTTATAGGCGATTCAGTACATATTCATCTCTTAAGTTGTTGTTTTTCAGAAAAATTTTAACCATTTCATTATTTTATCATGATTACCATTCTTATATTCTAATTTGATTACCATTGGCCTTTTCGGGCAAATTGTTATTCCATAATTGCCCTTATATTGAGGTTTATAAGCACTTTGATATTTAAAAATTAAAATTTTTTATATCATGAACAAATGCTTATTGAGAGAATTAAAATTAAGTATATATTTTAGGCCAATACCATTGTAACCCAGTGACATTTTCCAAATCTTTCAAGTGAGAGGTACCAGATTCAAATCTCCCCTCCTCCATTGTAATGACAAAAAAAAAAATTATATATCTTAGGATAAATACATATAAAGTATTTCAATTTTATTTATTTTTATAATTAAGTAAATGAATTTTAAAAGTACCAATTTAATATCTATAGATTTCTTGAGATCATTTATAGTAATTGTACTAACACTATATTGGTAGTTAATTATAAAAATAAATACAATTCAAATAATTGATTATAAAATTCAATAAAGATAATTTAACCTATATATAAATAACTTGAGTTAAATTAATCTCAATGAATAAGTGCTAAAAAAACATAAAAGAGAGATATCTCTTTGCTTTAAGAATTAATGCTGCAAGGTAGTTGAACTTTGGTAAATATGTACTTAAATACTTGAACTTTAAAATTGATCAATTTAGTACCCAAAAGAACTTTCCATATATGTTAATGGGACCTTAGTCAAATTCACTAACACGATTATCTAACATGACGTTTTTAACTAATATAACAAGTATATTGTTTGTGTGCACAAAAATTTTATTTAGATACTAAATTGATCAATTTCAAATTTCATATACTGAATTGATTAGTTTTAAAATTTTAGGTATCTAAGTATATATTATAGCAAAATTTAGGTACCATTTGCAACATTTATCGTATTATTAAAACAAGTCATGTTGTGCACAACACAAGTAGACCAGGTTAGAGAATAGAATACCACATCACATGCAAGATATGAAATCAACACAACATATGACAAAAGTATCTATAATAAACATATGACATAATAATTCTTTTAACGAACTCTAAAAACCACCCATAACAAATTTATAATTAACTAACACAAAAGAAATATAAAAAGCACAAAAGTAATCATAAAAAAAGATCCACATTAAGCTTAAGTTCTTGAAATCCATAAGCCACTTAGATTCGGCAACTTGCAAATACGTAAAACCACTATTAGCTGGTTTTATACATATTCTAGAGTAATTCCCATAAAAGTAAAGATAAGGCTAGATGTTAGTAGGCTCAATCTTAATTAAGAGTTTAAGATTAAAAAAAAAATCTTTATTAAGAGTCCTCAACCTTATACAAAAGCCCACTTTTGAACAAAACAATACAAACACTACGCTAGGGTTACCTCAATTACAAAATTTCTTCTTCTCAAACCTTAACGCCTCCAACACAGATGGATAACCATGTCTTCTACTCAATTGTAAGTCTCTCATTCTCAATGTTATTGCAAGAAACACAAACACAATTTTAATTCTCGACTCTAATCCTTGTATACTGATGACTCTACAGTTCTGTTATATTTTGTAGGTTTAACTTTTCGAGCAAGGTAAAAGCTCCTAAGAAGAAAAAAGAGGAAAAAGGAGATTTCAACTGATACTTTTTGGCTAACTCTTCTTTTGCTCTTTTTCCTTCTTATTTATACTTATTGATGTCTATTAGATTTTGTTATTCTATTGTGCTTATATTCTGTTATTGACTGCGCATTGTTGTACAAAAATATCCCTATATATAGTAATATAATTCGACATCCAAGTAGGTTTCCTTATTATCCTTTTCTAGTTTGTAACACTAAATCTACATAATATTTGTTCTTTATTTCCATTTCACCTAAGTTTTAAGAGTATTTCATTATTGTCATGGAAATAATATAGATTTAAGGTTTTATTACATGTATGATACGTAGACAATGTGCACTCATATGCTTTACATAAAAAGGAAAATGATTAATGTTTTATAAAACAATCATAAAGGTTAGTTTAAGGAGAAATTATAAAGGCATAACATACAACCTCGATAGACCTAATGTTCAAGCAATAAGTGGTATGATGAAGGGTCGTTTAAATCTTCCACTCTTGAGTAGCTTAAATATGTACTTATAATTAACGACAAGTGATCATCATCATCATCATCATCATACAATGTGGACTTTCAATAAATAAAAGCAACTAAGATTTACTAACCTAAATAGATTAAGGAAGAGCGCAATTGATACCACTAAGTCTGCTGAAAAGATTAAGGAGAAATTGCAAAAACATCCCCTAAACTTTTAGAGTAATATGGATTGACCCCCCAAACTTTCAAAATGAAGTTTTTGACCCCTTAAACTTTTATCTATATGCTCAATCAAGAACACGTCATATTTTTCAATAAAAAAAAAACAAGAAAGGATGTGGATTTGCCCCTTAAATATTTCATCTTGTGCAGATTTAACCTCCTCCCCCTCTTCCTTGATACCAAAATAGTTAAATTCCTTAGTGTACTAATTTTTGAAAATTTAGGGAGTAAGAAACCTTACTTTGAAAAATTGGGAGGTCAACCCGCACCACCCTAAAAGTTTATGGGGTATTTTTATAATTATCTCAAAGATCAAACAAGTGTACGCTTTTACAAACTTATTCCAATGCTCATAAATCTAAAATCCTCTAAATTGTTCCAAATTAACTCTAATTATTTAGATCCCATTACTAATCAAAGTAATTAACTCATGCATAAATTAGTTAATTTTGGGCTTAGCTCATACAATTTTACTATGAAACTTCCTCATCTATATTATGTTCATTGTCCAGGAATTTTGTAGAGAGTACAATGTTCTTTGGTATTTTTAGGGTACAAGTGTGAGGTTGAAAAAAATCCCACGTGGAAAATATGAGACTTATATAAAAAGCTTATAAGGGGAAAGACCTATTAACCTAATACCTTAAGATTTTGAGTTATAGATAGTATCAAGCCCATTTATGTATCCCTTCACAAAGCTCATTTGAAGAACTTCTCCCCTTTGAAGGCTTCCCCCTTTCCTAGTAATTGGTATCAAAGTCGATGGTTCAGCTGAGAAACTCTCATGGTCGAAAAGCTTTATGGTATAATTCATTTTTGAAACCTTTCATGTATGGTGGGGAATGGATCTCTCACAAAGCGGGCTTAGTGGATTCAATTTGATAAGTTCTTGTTGAGAGAGAATATGACTTAGCCCATTGACGAGAATTACAATAGAAGGGCAAATTTGTTAGGGCGCAATTTTGAGATTGAAAAAATTCCACATGAGAAGTATGAGACTTATGTGAAGAGTTTATAAGAAGGAAGACCTATTAATCGAATACCTTAAGGTTTTGGGTTATAGATGGTATCAAGTCTATTTGTGTATTCCTTTACAAAACCCATTTAAAGAATTTTTCCCCTTTGAAGGCTTCCTTCTCTCCTAACAGGTATTCATTGAGTACCTTTAATGCTCAAGTCACCACTTAACACATGTGTTATTTAGCACTTGCATTACCATATAATATGGTTCCTTATCACTTGAAATTAAGTATAAGTTGACATACAAAAAGCATATGCTATGCATGTTGTCTTTCATTGACATGTTTATTTATGTGAATTGTCTAACATCTATAATTTTCTACATGACTCACTTGAAATTGGTGGAATAACTTGTTTGCGCATGTCACATAATAACAACAAATCAACTTAATTATTTTCTATAGAGTTATACATTTCTCAAACGAAGATGCATATTCACTATACTTTTTTTAGGAGAGAGAAATGGAGTTTTTAATATTGAAAATTTTCATCTTATATTTTTATGCAATAAAAGAGGAACAATTATATTTTTAAGAATAGTAATACAACATGATTATGAGCCAAATGCATTAAATCAACCCTATTTAATGGCATTGTGTGTAGAGATGCGATAATAACTATTTTAAAACACCATAGTCCATAATAAGTAATATTGCAATGAAACAAATATAATAACATGCAAGCTATATCTAAGCTTATTGCCTCCCACCCCAACAAAAAAGAAAAAGCTTTGTCTAAGCTTGTGTCCTATATGTTGCCTAACCAAAACTGTCAATTTTCCCTATGATCATGTCTATAGCATTATTTGGTGATTAAGTTTGTATAATAAGGATTATAAACAGGAGCCATGTAAATAAAGAATATAGCTAAAGCTTGAAAGGGGAACTTGAAGAGTATAAGCAACATATTGATAAAAGCAGTCAAGCGTTGAGTATAAAAGAACTATTAAAAAACTTATACGCCTTGTTTACATAATATCTATTTTATTTTTCATAACGCATCATGTACATGTAAAATGCCTAGATTGATTTTAAGTACTTATTAGAGTTTTAAGTTTAGAATTGGAAAGGTTGCTTCACTTTTGGATGAAAAGAAAAATAATTCCAATCAACTCCCATAGGAATTTTGTTCATGGTACCTTGTAGCGACAATTGCTATTATCTAAGAGTTGAGAAAATAAAAATGACTAACAAACTGCTATAAATTTTATAATGCTATATCAGTGAGGCACTAGAGATTGCTTCAGAATAATAATACATATAAGAGAGATTGGTCCAATGTTTTATAATTAAAGCTAAAGGAAGGTTTAAACAATCTCATGACCCAATTACTATACGAAAGAAAATAACATAGGGTAAGATTAATAATTGTAAAATTTCAAGTATTGCGAAACTTAGTATAAGTCAAGGAGATTACTCTACTACTTAATACTATAGATTAAAAATAGATGTTATAGACAGAGTTGAGATTAGCATCATGCACCTAGAAGGCTACTCAATTATGAAGCTATAATAATGATTGTCATATGCCAAGACTTATTTAGGCTTATTGATGTTTGTTGAGAAGATTATTTCACTACTTGAAAAAGCATTGATAATTTATAGAGAAAGTTGAAGAACTTTGATTATCAAATAATCAGTGTTACAACAAAAGAAAGAAATTTATCACGATCTGTTGATTTTATGAATACCCAGAAAGCGATGGTTGAAATAAAATCAAAATCCGTTAAATCACACACGATTTCTAGAAGATGATCTTCTATATATATATGTTGATTTTGAGAATACCCAGATAAATAGGAAATAAAATTAAAAAACTCAACGAAGGTGTGAATTTTGGAAAAGGGATAAAAATAGAAATTTGTTGATTTGCACACAAATTCTAGAAAGCAATTTGCTATCAATGTGTCGATTCCATAAAATACTAGGAAAGATAGGAGAGATAAATAATATTTTTATTCTATTAAAAATCTATGTCTTAATTTTTACAAGTCTAGTCTATTTATAAGATTGAAATAAAATAAAACTAAAAGACTTGACATATATAGAATGATATTGATCTTATTAAAAAAGATACTACTACTATTAGAATAACATTGATCCTATTAAATCTAGAAGAGAAATCGTAATTTTCTAAAATAATAATATTTTTTTTCACTTGCACCAATAATGTAATCCTGTTACACGTCCCACATTATTCTCCTCATGTTAGATAAAATTCACCCTCGAATTTTCATCATCGGCCTACCTTCGTGGTGCCATGATATCCAAGCCTTGATACCAAACTGATGCAATGAAAAAAAAAAAAAGAAAAGAAATTTACCACTATCCATTAATTCGATGAATACCCGAAAAGCGATGGTTGAAATAAAATCAAAATCCATTGAGTCGCGCACGATTGCCAAAAGATATTTTCTATATGTCTATTGATTCTGAGAAGACCCAGGCAAATAGGCATTAAAATTCGAAAACTTAACGAGAGTGTGAATTTTGGAAAAGGGTTAAACATTGCAATCTGTTGATTTGCGCACAAATTTCATAAAGTAATTTGTTTTAACCTGTTGTTTCCATATAATACCAAGATAAATAGGAGAGACAAATAATATTTTTATTCCATTAAAAATCCCTATCTCAACTTTTACAAGTCTAGTCTATTTATAGGATTGAAATATAATCTAACTTAAAGACTTGACATATATAGAATGATATTAATCCTATTGAAAAAGATACTACTCCTATTATAATAACATTAATCCTATTAAATCTAGAAAAAAAATCATAATCTTCCTAAAATAATTATATTTCTTTTTTTTTTTTTTTGCACTTGCACTAATAATCTAATCTTGTCACGCTTCCTACATCAATCATCTTATTTCAAGTATGTGATCACCATATTTACAGGCTATGCTTATTGTGTTTGAATACCAATAAGTTTGATAACTTTCTAGCTTTTAATAAATGTGTTGCTTGTGTTTGGATAAGGTTAAGAAACTGGAGGTACCAATGATCTTTACATAAAACTTATGAATCAGTGTGCGACATTATCATTAGTGGAGTTACACACATAAATAACATGATAAATTTCATTATTATTGTGTTTAAGTCATGAGTAACCTTGACTTTTGGGTATCCAAGATTATTTTTTGTTGAAATTTAAATAAAGATACGAAATGTATGATTATACAATAGTTGATTATGTATGCCTACTCAACACGTGTGTTTGAGGTAATAAGCACTAGACTCTAGCTTTATCCTTTGGGAATTCTTTTTGTTGAGCAGGTACTACCAATATTGTTAATTACTATGATGAGTTGGTCAATGATATGTTTTATGACCATGGTGATGACATAAACTACGTTAAATATGGGAAGTAGTTATGATGTTTATCCTAATTGAAGATGTACAAATATACCGATGTATATATTTATTTAGTTATGTTAGTATGGTTTGATGGATCTCTTATGTAAGGGGGTTTGTTAGCTAATGTTGATCCATCATGGAAGCCGGGATTGTATGTTGACTATTGTTTCACTTTATGTTGTGGATGAGACTTTGTAGAGCAACTAGATATATGTGAAATGTTTGCAATTTACTCTTATTGTGTGGTTAATTGGTTTATATTAGTATTTGTGGATGATATAGATGGATTCTAGTCCTTAGTATGTCCTTATAAAGACAAAGACAAATGATAAGTTGTTGTATCTTGAGTTTTGAAGCATTATGATACATGTTTTGTGTAACAAGGAACAAGAATTTAAACATATGCATGTTAATTAAACAAAAATATCAAAGAAGGTAAATTGAATTCACTAATTTGTACATCATGCACATCTAAGCTATCATGGATTCCCAAGAAGTGCCTAAAAATAATCAAAATGTTCCTTAATTACATCACAACCTTAGTTGATGAGATGTAAAAGACTTTTACTTTATTTTGTTTATACATTAACTTAGAGTATAACTTATTTGAAATAATAATTATATGAAAAGTATTACTAGTTAGATAACGGTGTTGTACTAATAGATTGATAGGGTAAAGATAAAATAACCAAAAGAAAAAAAATTAAATATGAAAAGGAACAAAGCTAATTACACGATTTTTCATAAGCTTTTACAATGAAGTTAGCAAGATCGTTTGATCCATGATTCAACCACCAAGATCGCCATAGGAATTAATGTAATGGGTATTATAATTGTCCAATCATGACTACATATGAATCTAAACTATTCGATAACTTACATAACAAGTCTCATGAAAAGTAAGTGAGACCATAGAATATCCTACACAATCTTCAATAATCAATATACAACACCATTTTTTTTACAAGAATCAAATTATTAATATCTAATCATTTAATTATGGAAAGAAAACTAATTAAATATCAAGAAAATTCAATAAATAATTTCATTGACATGATGAAAAATGTCATTGATTAATGTAACTTTTTTTTTCACCAAATATGGAGAAATTTTTTGGAAATATAATATATTTATTTATTCATCATATATAATACTTTGTATCAAGAATGATCATAATCCTTCCCCCCTCCCAACGCCCCCCACCCAAAAGAAAAGAAAAATTTCATGATGTATATAATTCATCGTAACTAGGGCTACAAATGAGTCGAGCTAAACTTTTAAAGGTTCAGACTTAACTCATCTGAAAATTAAAGAGCTTGAGCTAAGCTCTTTATCAAGCCTAAAATCTAGGCTCGAGCTCGACTCATTTAGTAAAACGAGCTTGACCCTAGCTGAGTTTTTATCGAGTTTAATGAGCTTTTTTCAAGCCTGTGATTCAAGCCCAAGCTTGACTTGTTTGAATAGCCCCTTTTCTTTTCTTTTTTCAAACCTAAAAATAATATATAATATTTGTTAAATATATATATTAAATACAAATTAGTTTTATTGTTTTAATTATATATTAATATACCATAAATATAGAACTTATAAATTTGCTAACAAACTTGTTAACAAGTCTACTCGCGAACTTGTTCATGGGCCTGCTCATGAGCTTAAATTGAAACTTGAGCTCGACTCATTTAGATAAACAAACTTTATCCTAAGTTCAAGCTCGGCTCATTTACTAATCGAGCTCAAGTTAAGCCGATTCTGAAGCGAGCTAAGCTTGAGTACGTCACAAGTAGTTCGTCTCTTTTGCAACTCTAATTGTGACCTTTCATCAAAGCTATAACTAACAATTTTAGAGATCATGAGTATTTGCTAGTTTTGCATGATATTATCTCCATCGATCAAGAGTTAACAATTAAGCACATAATATTAATTAATTTTTTTTCTTAAATGTTTCACTATTTAGGTATTTTTGTTGTGATTGATGATAATATCACTGAGATAATATATACATATATATATATATATTAAAAATATCTATACATGAGATACAATTACCATCCAAGGTTTATAATTAAATATGTCGAAAGAAACCTAAACTTTGAATTAGTTATAAGTATACCTCTTAAATAAATTTCATAAACTTTGACTTTGGTGCAAAATAAATATTCTCAGCTTATCAAAGTATACCTCAACACCCTTTAAAGCTTTAATTTTGGTCTATGTTTATTAAGTAAAATATAAAATGTATTTTGTCTTGCCAATTTATTAAAGTTTAGAGGATTATTTGCAACATTAAAAGTTTAGAGGTATATTCATGCTTAGTAGAGTTGTATAAAAAAAACTGACCACACCGTGAAATGCACTTGACCGAATCAAATAGAATCGAAGCGAAATTTCGATTCTTTCTTGAAACGGTTCGATTCGTGATTCAGTTTAGTGAATGGCAAAAGATTCGCGGTTTTGTTCGGGATCCTGAACCGAAACATATGATTCAAACCAACCGAACCATTTTACATATTTATTAAAAAAAATTATACATATTATTTTTACTCTTAATTGTTTCATTACAAAATTAATAGTTTTTAAAATTTGTGACTTAAATATGTATCATTCATGAAAATAAAATTATATTTCTCATATTATGTTTTAATTATTATGTTGTCTACAAATAAGATAGATTTTAGATTTTAGATTTTAGCATCTAGTATTCTAACTTATGAAAAAAAAATGCCCTTTATCTTACTAATTATATTATTTAGTTACTTATTGATTTATATAATGATAATATATTAGTTAAAATCATATAAAAATTAAATTTTGTGTCTTATATTGGGATAAAGTCTAGTATGCCATTATAGTTCAAAATAATTAAAAAAAATAAGATTAGTCACGATTATAATTTTATAATGGATGAAATTCCTCCTTCCTATAAGTTTTTCATGTTTATTCGGTAAATGATTAATTTTAAATATTGTTGTTTATATTTGTATTAGTGATAAGAAATATGTAATTGAAGTTTTTTGATAGAATTTATTTTTTATTTTATGAATAAAAATGATTCGTAAGGAAAACCGAACCGTTTTTTTTCGGTTCGAAAAAATTAGGATTTGAACCGTATGGTTCGGTTTGAAATTAAGAAAAAAATCGAATCGTAAAATATGGTGTAGTTCGGTTCGAGGTGCAAATCAAACCGAATCATACCATGCACATCCCTTTGCTTAGGTTAAAAGGGAATATTTGCAATTTCCCTCTATAGAGATAATAGAAAGATTTCCATAATAGAAATTCCTAATTCATTTTTCATGTAAACAAAGTGTGATATGACATATTTTGGGAATAGAGATTATGTTCCCTTCTATTATGTCTATGTAAATGTGTCGTAAAATCAGGAAAAACAAAACGTGTTGTAAATGTAACAAGCAATTCTTTACTTTGATAAATATAAACATTAAAAAAAAAGTTTAATGGATGTTAAAGTACATTTTGATAAATTTAAGGTGTGTTTTTATAATAAAATAAAAAATTTAAGGGGTTATTTACAATTGAAAATTTATGAGATTTATCCTCACTAAAGTTAAAGTTAAGGAGGTTTTACCTTTATTATTTTCAATTTTTACAGATTTTGGATTTTTTTTTCTTTTTTCTTTTTCCTTTTTTTTTTTAAAGTTTTTGTATGGATACGATAGATATAATTTTAAAATAAGAACTTCTGCTGCACCTTTTATTTGATGGTGTATAAACAATCATGTGCAGACTATATAAATTTCTAAACATATGTATACATAATTTGTAGATGTAGACTTTGAAGAATAGAATTGAATATATTTTGAATAATTTGTTCGAAGGATTGCAGTCTATCCTTATATTTTGGCTAGTAATATTGTGTAAATGTGTAAGAGATTAATTTTTACAGCTTCATTATTTTATTTTTATTTGACGCTTAAAAATGAACAAATAGAGATTTTAAGTTGCCAAAAAACTTGATAAAAAAAAATTTACGCGATATAAAAATTGTCTTTTCTTGGTTCTCAATAACCTGTAATGATTAACATTTCTTCTATTGATAATAATACTAAGATCTTCGTTTTGTAATACTCTTTTTTCTTATTTAATTTGAACAAGACAAGTAATCAACTCAATTTAAAATAACATATGATTATAAAAAAGGAAGCATCACTCCACTGGCGAATGACTTTAGCATCCCGCTCAAGTCCTCATCCTTAAGATATCGAGTTCAATTCCTTTTATTTGCGCATTGTAATAACTCTATGTAGCCACATTATAATAGCTATTGTGACAAAAAAAAAAAAAAATCACTTCGATGATAAATTTTAGGTAACTAGTATCGATAGTTTTAGCCAATCACGCCAACTATTTCTTTTTCAATGACTATTCTGTATCTATTTAATTATATGTTCATAATCCAAAAATGATATTTCATATCATGGGTCTGTTTGGATGGTTTGTTTTTCATCTATATCTGTATTTTTTTCAAAATAATATGTGTAAATATATCTGATTTGCATCTATATTTTATCTATATTTGATCTATTTATGAGAACTGGTAATATTTTTTTTATCTATATCTATTTCTTGATAAATAATTTGTTTGAAAAAATTTTAAAAAAGTGTTTTCATCTGCCGAAAAAGGGCAAACAAACAGACCCCATAATATCTCTCTCTTCCCACTCTCACTTTAAAAAAAAAAAAATCAAAGAAGATTTCATTAACTTAAAAAGTCATTGCCCCTTTTTTATGTATAACTATTACCTTTTAGCAAAAAGACTATAAAGTAGGGGTAATCCTGCCGTAATTTAATATGTGCTCTATCTTTTATAGGCAAGTTTTGGGTGGCTACTGGCTATTGATTGAGGTTAATCACATGGTAGTTTTTAGTTTTAATGGTCAAAAATATGCTTTTACACGGTAGGTATATAATATTATCGCAACTTATAACCACTTAAAATCTATAACTTAAAATATATATAATATATATTTTAAGATACTCCTACTCAAAATTTTTAATTGATAACATTGAACATAACAAATTAAGCAAACAAACACTTAACCCTTAATCACAGTTACTATTAGGATAAAAAAAAAGAAAAAAGAAAAACAAAGAAACAAAGATAGGAAAAAGTAAAACCCCCAAAACTCGGTGCATTATTTATTTCCTTGTTCCCTCTCATTTTCTTTTCAAGGTATTATTACCATTGCCACTGGTACCCTTGCAAAAGTGAAAAAGGCTGCAACAAATTTGGTGATATTATTTATTATAAACAAGTGGACATACACTTATTGATATATTACAATTTTATGATAGCATTCAATGATACATTATCTTAGTATAATTTTGGTTATCTTTTTATATTTCAATGATTATAGGATGTGTCAGTACAATCAAAATGTGATGTGTACGCTTTGTTTTTTAACAAGACTCGCAAAGTTCACACCTTTTTATACTTGCCACTTTTTCTTCATAGAAAACTACTTTTTTGGATATATAATTATATGAAAACGATTTCATGAATGATATAAATTAGAAAAATCACTAATAAAATATTATAAAGAACAAATATCTCCAAAATTACATAAAATAAAGTATTAAATAAGTTATAAATGGTTCAGAGAGCCTACGACATGTTTAGGCCTCATTGGTGGATTTCCTTTCATTCTTGGCAAATTTTCTAAGCTTTCACACTCATATCCTAAACTTTAATAAATGGACAATATAGAGAACCTTTACTTTTTTAAATAGAAAAATAAAACACACACACCCTTAGGTGAAAGTCTATATAGTATTAAAATATAGTTTAATAATAAGACTACAAATGAATCGAGTTACATTATTACACTCGAACTTAACTTAAAATTTTAAAGCTCGTGCTTGGCTTAATCTTGACCAAGTTTAAAATATTTGAGCTTGAATCCAATTTGAAGTACTATTGTACAAATTGAGCTCAACATGATTAAATTCATCTAGCCTTGAATTGTTTAAAAAAAAATCAATTTTAATTAAAATAATATTACTATCCAAACTCGACTCGAACTTATTTGACATTTATACTCAACTCAACCTATATTGGGTTCACAAGCTAATCAAACCAAGCATTATGAAACTTAACCTTAGCTTAATAAACTATTTAAATAGGTTGAACTCAAACTCAACTCCATCAAACTCAAGGAAAAATCAAGATGAGTTCAAGTGACTTGTGAATTGATGGTTTGCTTGCACTCCAAAGTTCAACTAAGTGTTTTTATATCGCAGTTAAAGGTTTAAAATTGTTGTTTTAGACTTTTGGAGGATTATTTATCATTTTATTAAGTTTAAGCACATACTTGCAACATTTGGAAAATTTAAAAGATAAATCTGCGTCAACATCAAAACATTTGGAAAATTTTGGACATTTTCGATTACCCTTTATAGATTATATGTTAAAAATATATACTTTATGTAACTAAAAAATTCGTATTGATTTAACATTAATCGAAAAAATATTAAGAATTCTTACGGATTGTAGACTACCACTAGATGAGAGCATCCAAGAAAAGAAAAATTAGGAGCGACACAACACACAGAAAGTAAAAGCAAGGGATGAAAGCTATGCACGTCGAAATAAGGACGCAGGAGTCAGACAGTTGGCAAATGGTCTCCTAGTCAAAGATGCTTGAAGCCATTGCCTAGATTTCCTGGCACTACGATACCATGTATGTCCTCGCTTTCTACAGTGAAAAAGGTTGCTTGGCTCGACATGCCAATGGGGGGGTGAAATGATAAAAGCTTATCTGACAGTCGAAGTCGAAAGAAGGTGTGACGAAGTCAAAAAGAACGTCTGGAGTCTGGATTTTTTTATTTTTTTAAATTTGATTAGTATTAAATCTTAATCTATTTGATACGAATTTTTTATTAGAAACTGAAGAAATGTTTAATTTGAAAGGAACATCACCTGACATGATTAGAAAAAATTTCGAAGTTAGAACAATAAGTCAGTTGGTTCTAACTTAACTATAGGTCCACATTTAAACCAATTTTAATAATTAGTTTAAGTTCTAGAAATTCTATATTCGGGACTATCATATTAAAATCATAAGATTACTACTTGAAATTTTTTAGTTAAAATTTATCTTTTTTATGCTCAAAATTTTATCAATGTATAAACTATGATATTTATAATTTATCATCAAATTTATAATATTTACAATGAATAATGAATCAATTCAATATTAAAAATAAACAAAAAAAAGTTTTTTTATTTTTTTATATCGTCCTGAAGGTACCTATATACTCACTAATTAGAATTAGTTAATACGTAGTTCTTTTATAAAAACTTTTAGTATGTCGGTTTCTTTTATATTTTAAATTCTTTTCAAATTAAATATCTTAAATATTAATATTTTGACAAAAATTTTCATGTATTAAATTCCTAAGAACAACAAATTTCATTTTTTTTTATTTAGGAAAATAATGATTTTTTATGTGACAAAAATCTTTATTTTTTATTTATACTACTTATACTATTTATTTATTTTTTATTTTATACATGCATATAAAATTTTATCCTTTTGTTACATTTATTTTTTATTATATTGTCTTCTTTTCTTTTCAAATTAATTACGCTAATTAACTAATTTAAAAAAATGAAACAAAACTTATCTGCAGATAAAATACACGGATCTCAGAGCAAAGATTCAGAATCGGGTCGGATCTCAGGTTGAATGACATGTTGCTCTAGGCAGCCGATGGCATGCAAAACCGCCAATTTGAAGGTGCTAGAAAGCAGCGATGGTGTCGGACAAAGCTAGAGGGGGATAGTGAACACTCCAATGGTGGTTATTCGTCATGGAAAAGGCTGCAGGTGATGGATTTGTGGTCTTCATAGTTGGTGGTTAGCAGTGGAGCTCATCAGTGGTACTAGCGGCAGAGCTATAGAGACGATTCAAACTAGAAATCCAAAGCTTACGACTTCCTAATGCCTCCCAAGACACTGGTTTCTTTCAAATGGATCTGCAAAGCAACTATTTTTCCAAAAAATTTCGAAACCCTAACTTGACAAACTTCTTTGATCTAAACTTTTTGGAGTGATATCGAGTGTGATTGTTGATGGAAATCGTCACAACCCTAATAGGAGCCTAGTAGGATCATTCTAAAACTATCATACTACGTGTATACTTGCAATATGAGAAACATTTTGTAAGTCATAAATTACAAGATTGTACTTATTTACTCACTTTTCATACATTAATTATACATATAAATATAATACTATTAGATGAAACTCAACTATGAAATCCGAATTTTACATTTTACCAAGATCGCAGAGAATCGATATTCCCTACCAAATATTAAAAATTAGGTTCGAACTTATATTCAAAAAGACTTGAATAATTATATGATTTGTTTATTTCAAAATCAAGGTTCATTATACATGAAACCTAGCTTTTTTATTTTTTTTCAAGGTGTCTGAAGAAGAAGTGCTCTCCACACATTCCTCGCCCATCCCTGCTAGCATTATTCCTGCAGAAAAACTGTTGGAGAATGAGCGAAACCATACCTCAACGAGATAACTTGACCACACCACGCATCAAGCAATAACAAGCAAGTATAATTAACAAGCATATGTAATGTGACAATCAACCAGCTTGGATAACTCAAAATCCAAACAAGATGAGATTTGCACCATCTCATTGAGGTTGGAAGGAAACCATGATGAGTCATCTACCATGCCCAGGAAAATAAGAGAATCAAGGAAGAATGGGTACCATATACTCTCACAAATAAATTTTAAACATTTCACTCATATCTTTGGAATAAAATAATTTCACTAAGTATTAGCTCTTTTTATGTCGATACATTTTTATTTTAAAAATTCGGTCTTGATAAGTTTTTATTTTGTAAAAACTCAAAACATGAAAGTTTTAGATCTCTTTTTAATCTTTCCAACTTAATTTAAATCACCTTAATCGGAGATCGGATGAAAAAGTTGTGATTAAAATACGAAATAGTATTACGTCAGGAAAAACACGAGTCACGATCGTGACTTTTGGAAAGCTGTCATAAAATGGTTTTTGAGCTAAGAATCACGACCGTGATTTTTGAGTTTCAAATTTTTTGACCAACCTAAGGCTACCAAGGGATGGATGACGACCGTGATTCTTGAATTTTGCCCAACCCGAGCTTACCAAGGCTTGAATCACGCCCGTGATTCATGAAAACTTCCCAAAACAGAGCTTTTTCTTGCAAAATCACGACCGTGATTCATGAAATTCATCCAACCGAGCCTACCAAGGCTTGAATCATACCCGTAATTCATGGTTTCCCCTGAGTTACGAATTTTCTTGTTTTCCAAACTTCATTTTATCAAACTTTTACACATTCTACTTCAATCAAAACTCCATAAAAGCTATATACTACTCATATCAAGTCTAAACAATACTTCTATACTCATTCAACAATATCAAACAACTCCAACTCCTCTACAAGAATCAAACTCTTCTTCATCAACTTTCACCAACTCTAGCACGCTCCAAACAATTCTAATATTTATCATACTTCAACACTTCAATTCCAAACCATATGGGAGCCTACTACAACCTATCTATAATAACTCAAGCATTTTAAAGCTTTCCTAACAATCCTACAACATCTCAATAAGAATTTAGCACATCAACTACTTGTATTATACCACACATGTATATTTCATGGATTAAGAGGGAAATAAAGTATCTCAAACATCAAATAAACTCACCTCAATGTATATATAAGGCTTGGGGAAGGATTCTTGGTGTGTTAAGTCCAAGAAAGCTTAGTTTGGATGTTGAAAATTTTGGTCTTGGAGAAGTTACGAATTTCTTATTTTCTTGGCCTGTTTTAGATGTCTAAAAGGCAACAGGAAGTGGGTTAATATTTATCCAAATTACATTGACTTTAAGGGCAGAAATTTCTAAAGGCTTGGGCCTTAATTAGGCTTAAATTTGGGGCTTAAGAGAGCTAAAAAAAATCTGTTAAGTTTAGGATCTTATTTAGGCCTAAAACAAGCTTAAATCCATCACATTTAATTCATAAAACATTAATCACCACAACAACCATTTGCATTAACATAATAATTGATAACACAAATAAACTATCACCCTAGATATATTACCATAGCTTATTATCTATTCACATACATTATATCACACTCAACATTACAAACACAATAATCCACTCAAACACATACACACATATAATTATTAAATTTAGCATGCATTAATATATTAAAATTATGGCTATTTCAATATATATATATCGTATCTTTTTTATATATTTATGAGTCATCGATATATGTATCTTAACAATATTTGTTTGAAAATAATAAAAATATGATATCAAAATACCTAGAATATGATAAAACAAATAGATCCTAAATTGATTCAAAACTTGAAATCCTCGTACTTCAGGCAACCTTAAAAATGTCTTCATCGGCGGAAGTCGACCACTCTGAGCCCCCATGACCCCTTCTTGCTCAACCATTTGGCACGCATGGTGGAGTAGTGACGTGGGCCGGTTTTCAGTAGGCCTCAAATTTATTGGTTCCGTTGCAACCTTGGTTATTTAATCATTTATTATATGCATTAAACTTTATTATATTGTAAAAATATATTATAGATAGGTAAATATCACATTTAATTTTGCATTTTACCTATTTTTATCATTAATCATGTGAAATTAATAAGCGCTAATTTAATACCTAAAATTTACTTATTTGTGCAATTATTTGTTTAAATTTGATCAAATTTTATAATTAGCTACCTAAATTTTATTAATTTTTGTAATTAACCACCTCACCTAACTAATATAAATAAACTTATAAAGTTTATGGGTGATAAATTGATATATTTGAATTTTAGATAGATAATTATACAAACCGATGAAATTCAAATACCAAATGTGATTAGATGTAAATTTCCTAACATGTAATGGTAAAGGAACTACCACGATGAACGATTTTGTACACAGCACCAAGTCTTGAAATTGCAAGAGATAATTCCTTGTATTCTATTTTACGAAGATAAATTATAGTGAAAAATATTTAACGTTTGGACGTATGTTTAAATAAAATATTTATGTTCAAATCACGAAATTCCCAACATGTCATGAACATGAAGCCACAAACTCTCCAAAAATCATGAACCTTAAACTTTAAAGCCTCTCCATTTAGGCATCTACAAGGACCATAGTTGATGGATTAAAGGTTCCAGCTGGTCACTGGAAAAAAGAATGTTTGTGAATTGAGGGTTTTGACATGCATCAATTGTTTCTATATGTTTACCATGCTATAGAAAGTAGGAACTTATCTAAGCATAAAGAGTCACAACATAAAAAGTTAAGTTGGATATTTATTTTTTATCTGTATCAATATTTATATATTTATTCTTTATATCTGATTTATTTAATCTTTTTATAAATAAAATAATTATTTATTATCAATTAATTATTCGTATCTAATTTATATCTAATTTATATTTAATTCGTTATTTTGTTACTATTTTTCCACGCATTTAATTAATTGTCCCCTGCCCTCCATAGCTGAGTAAATAGGTCATGTACCTTTGGGCAAAAAAAAAAAGAATAAATAACAAAATAGGTCATGTACCTAGACATGTCAATGTCATGACCATTCAAGCAAAGGAAAAACATTGTCCCCAGACATCCCCTATCAATCCATCATGTTACTGTTTATCTCGTTTACTGTAATTCGCTTGTTTAAAATGAAATAAAAAAAAAAAGAAAAAAAAAATCTTATTTATATCTATTTTATATTTATATTTTATCTGTATCTAATTTATTTGATTTATTTATAAGTAAAGATATTTTTTTTATTATTTGAATTTGACTCTCGATAAATATTTTGTTTAAAAATAAATAACACAAATAAGATATGAAAAAGGAAAAAAAAAGGTAGAAATAGACAGATCCAAATGCTTTAGGACTGGTGGACGGCACTCGAGGCTTTGCTTACGTCTTTATTGTCTTAACACATATTATCTTGTCAAACTCCACATTGATAATTCGCTTCCTTAACATGTGTAAATCACGTCATGATTGTTACTACGTAATTAATATTACTTTTTTAGATAAAGATAAGAATAAATAGATTTAGAAAAGTGACTTTTAATTTATAAACTCGCTATAAATATAGCTACATGAATAGTTCGAAAAATTAAAAATTCGTAGCTATATTCGAATTGACAATCTATACTGCTAACATTATAAAACCATGTCCAAAGAAAGAAAAACTTGGCAACGCAATAATAGAATTTATTAATATTTATAAAGCTATGTTCAAGAAGTCACATTACGAAAAAAAAAAAAAGGGGAAAAATGAAAAAAAAATTCCAAAACCCTACCGTGTCAGTAGGAAAAATTGGAAGAGACAAATTCCATTAATGTGACAATAATAGATATAAAAAGGATGTGTAGGCGCTCCAAAGTGACAATTTTCCTTAAGAAAAGATAATCGAAAGAAGAACGATGACAAAAGAAATAAAAAAAATCAAATAAAATAGTATTCAAATATAAGAGATACACTGAGAACAGAGAAACCTTTAAAGTAAGAGTTAAATAACTGGTGAAAATAGCTATAGTTGGGTAATTTAGGGTAAATTGCTTTATATGTGTGAAGAAAAAAGTTTAAATAAGAGAAGTGAAGAACGAAGAAGAAAAATAAGTATAAGAGAGATGGGGGTAAGTAAAAGGGGTGATAGAGGGAAAATGAAAATAGGTTTAAAAGGAGAGATAGAGAATTAGGGAAATTAAATAACAAATAATATAGTTGCGTAATATATTTAGAGAAATAATTTTTTCCTTTTTTTTTTTGGTTTTGAATCATTGTCTAAGATAAATAATTTTAGTCCCAAATGTTAATTGTTGCTTTAAATGGTGAATAATAAACTAGTGGTAATAATTCTCAAACCACTTTAGGTATATTATTGGGTAAATTATACTAAAAATATATTAACATTTAATGGCAAGTTCATTTAAGTATTAATGTTTTGAATGGTTAAAAAGAGGTATAAACATTTGATAAAATATATCGAATGAAGTATCAATGGTTTTCAAATAAATCTATCTAATTTTTCATCAGTAGTCAACTATTCATTTCTTATTTGACTCAAATTTGTCAAATGTTGATGCCTTTTTTAATTACTTAAAACCTTGATACTTTAAATAAACTTACCTTCAAATATTAATACTTATTTTTAATAATTCAAAATATCGATATCTTAAGTAAACTTACCTACCGATAACTTAGACATAATTTATACTATATTATTGTCCGTATTGATGTGTTCCTTGATAACATTTCTGACGAAAGAGAATAGAAGGCCATGCATGACACACTAATGATCTGGTGTATTAGGAGGGATTTGAGGCGGAACTCAGATGCCAGTACTACCAAGAATACAGAGACCATATAAAGAAATTTTCTAGAATTGTTGCTAGAGATCTCGAATATGAGCAATAAAGGTGTAGTGTCTACATTCTCAGGCGGGTGGTAGGGGTGGACTTAAACTCCTCGAAATCGTAAACAAATATCCTTGTGCTTATATTCATTCCATACTGTGGAGAATAAAAAACTTAGGATGAATTTTGTGATTATTATGAAAATATAAATTTTCAATAATCGATTTGTTGCAATTAATGATAAATTTAATGGTTTTTACCTACAAAGACTAAAATAATAATTTTAAGCTTAAAATCCAGTGAAAAATGCCCTAGTCAAGTTTTCAAATTAATCAATTGAAAAATACATTAATTTAATAAAAGTGGTGAAGCAAGTGGGCCAACTGCATAAAAAACTTGATTGACTTGGTTAGTGAGTAGGTCAACTATGTTAAAGTAAAAAAGAAATTCAGCTAATCTAGTTAAGGTTTAAGACCCTAAGTTAGAATGCATATGAATTAGATTAATCAAACTCAAAAGTTAATTAAGTTATCTCCATGAAGAACAAAGCTAATCTAATTAGGATCATAGACAATTAATTGAACTTAACTGAGACTCTAAAGTTATGAATGTAATCTCTCTGTAAAAATAAGTTATCAATTAATTACTTTATATTTTATTCTAAGAATTTTATTTGATTTCAAGTATCTGCACATGTCGAAGTTGTATCATTTGCACAATTTAAATTTTTATTTCATTAGGATTAGATAAACAACTTAAAACTATTCAATTTTAGTATGATGGGTGTTAGTTGTACACACACCTAGGCTCATAACCAATTGGATAGGCGAGTCATAAATTGAATAGTGCCTAAGGGACAAACATTCAAAATGAAATGAATAGTAATTTTAGGTATAAAATCGTTCCAAGTTGGTAGGTGAATCACTATGGCTAACTGCTATGATATAGTCAAGTCCTTTAGAAAAGAAACTATAACTAAGTCATACTGTTATGGATTATTACAATAGACCAATTGTCTATTTGCAATGTCTATACTAGTAGTGAAACAAATACAAAACAATTTGACTCCTAGTCTCTCTACATATCCATATTATTTTAATGGTTATGGATTCTATGTGTCTTCGTATATAAACTTAAGATATCTAGGATATCAAGATGTATACTTGCTGCTGACATAAATATAATAAATGGTTAAATTACACTATGTTTGAGGATATGTTCATTTAAGGTTTCAACGTTTTAAAAAGTTTAAAAGAGGTCTCAACATTTGAAAAAGTGTTTTATAAGTTTTAATTAAATATTTTTTCCGTTGATTTATGTCAATGGAGACCTTAAAATAACGGTTTTCTAAGTTTTAATTAAATATTTCTCTGTTGACACGTGTCAATAAAGACCTCAATCAACCTATTTCTCCAAATGTTGAGACCTTTTTATGAATAACTCAAAACTTTGGCAACCTCAATTAATCTACTTCTCTAAACGTTGAGACCTCTTTTAAACCAACAAACTTATCCTCAAACGTTAGGGCTTTCTAATATAATTTACCTTATGAAAAATACATAGAGCCAATCGCATGTTATATGATTAAATGGTTAAGTATTACTTGTTTAGGAGTACATGTAATAAGCCATAGGATTATGTTTGGTTAAAGTATCTTTAAAATGAGTTTGGCTGCCCACTCCATGTTTGCAAGTGTTTTTAGGTACATATGGATTCTAGGATTTTTATCGATATGATTACCATGTCAATATTTTATGGTATGAGAGCAGGTTTGATAATAGTGTTTATAAAAACATTGAATTTTTTTTGTTTGTATGATCTAATATGAACAATGCATTAGTCGATAAATATGTTTTTAAATTTTTATAATGATATAATTTTAAAGATAGAGTTATCATTTTTCTTATTGTTATATATTCCTATTATTAGTGGACTTGCATTATCTTTCAAAGCTTAGCTCATATTCTTATTAAAAACCTCATGAAGCCATGATCAAAAGGCCAAAGTTTACTGTCCAAAAATAAACAAAGTCCAATGTCTTAAAAAAAAAATTACAAATGAAAGAACAATACTAATACAAAAAATACCACACACTGTGCAATCCTCTGGATTTGCCAAACATACAAGTGATCTCTTCTCTCTCTCTCTCCTGGACTCTTCTAATTATAATAGTTTATAAGCTCAAAATTAAGGTTTCAAATCAATCTTTTATTCTTTCATTGTCTTCGCAACTTAGTATAAATCTGAAATGTATTCAACGAGATCTATTGATTTATAGTGATAAGGTAAATTACACTGGAAGATCACAACGTTGGGGAGTAAGTTTATTTTAGGTCATAACATTTCAAAAAGTTCAAAAGAGATATCAACGTTTAGTGAGCAAGTTCATTTTAGGTCATAAATGTTTTTGAGTGGTTTAGAAAGAGGTCACAATATTTAGAGGAGTGGGCCAATTGAGGTCATTATTGACATGTGTGAACAGGAAAAATATTTAATTAAAACTCAGAAAACCCTTCTTTTAACACTCCATTGACATAAATTAGTAGGAAAAAATTTTAATTAAATCTCATAAGATATTCTTCCAAATATTGTGATCTTTTTTGAACTTTTTAAAATGTTATGACCTAAAATGAACTTACTCTCAAACGTTGTGACCTTCTGGTATAATTTGCTTGATGGTAATATAATGTCTTGTTTCAATTGATCTCTAACAATTTTTTTTTTTCCTTTTGTATATGAGGTATGGATATGATTAAGAAAATCACTATACTTCAACCTTTGAGCAACTCCAAAAATAGAAGATAAGAAGAAGAAAGAGCAATAGCTTCTAGGTGCTTGAGTTCCTCGTTTAGAAATAATTTTCTATTTATTTATTTTTGTGCCTTTTTTTTTAGACCATTATTATCTTTAGTCATTACTTGAACCGAATCTGTAAATTTAAGTACTTAATTGTCATTGTAAGCATATGTCTCTACCATAATCCTCGATATGCTTAAGTCCATATTATGTAATGCAATCCTTCAAATTAGAAGTGTTCCTTTAATGCTTCTTTTATCATACATTAGTTACCTCAATCTTAGACATAATAGAGTGTTCCCTTGTTGCAACAAACACCTTGTCCTTGAGGTGATAATCTGAATAGTCCTTGATGAAATTGGTTTTGCCCACCCATGTAGCATCCTCCAATACAATAGATTCCCATTGAACTAGTACTTTTGGTACTATTTGTCCCTTAATCAAGCCCCTTGGTGAATGCAACTTTTGTCCAACTATCACCAAAATAATATATACACCTTAGGTAACTCCAAATGATAGACACATGCCCAACTCAAGCTAGCACTTTAATCCTAGCTAACTTTATTAAGGGCTATTAGTAAGAAAATTCTACCTATAAGATTGCAACTTGACATATGCATAATCCTTAACTTCCAAATTCTTTCAAATTTATCATGATCTAAAAAATTATTTATTGTCAACTAACTTAATGCAAATTATTCTTTAACTCTTACAACATATGATCCCTAGCCTTCAATTCCTCCCCAACAGCTTCTAATGTAGAAGATTCTCAAACATAATAAGCAATCTCACGAGGTTCTACACCATTTAATGCTTCAAAATCGTTCACCTTAGTACTAATATGATAACAAGTGTTGAAACAAAATTGGACCCTAGGTAAGAAATAGGCCATTACATTGGACAAACCATAACAAATGAGCTTATGTAATGCTCCAAAAATAATTAACAACCTCAATTTGCTTATCTAATTGAAGATGATAGGTAAAACTTAAATTCAATTGTGTGAAACTTAGCTAAAATATTTCTCTCCAAAATTGGCTTACAAATATTCCATCCTTATTGGAGACTAGAGAATAGAATACCATGCAACTTTACTACTATCTCAATAAATAATTCATTCATCTTAACCACAATATAATGATTAGTTGAAAATCCAAAAAAAAAAAGTACTTTGTAAGTTAATCAAGCACCACCAGTACGATTGAATAACCATTGAACAAGGTAATCTAGCTATAAAATTCACTATAACTTCTTCAAACACCTTTTGAAAAAATAAAGTCGTTGACGAAGGCCTTCTATGGAAGATGTCAAATATTTGGCTTATTGATATACATGACACTTAATCACAAAATTGTTTGTCTTATTGAATACCTTCCTAAAATAACGAAGAACTTAATTTTTTGAAATTCTTTCAAACCTAAAGAAACCAGCAAAAGAGAGCAATGAAATTCTCATAATAATGTGAAAATAACAAGAGCTTTTGCTAGTGTAAAAATGCAACTCCTTAAAAATAACAAGCCATCTTGTTTTTGCAAAGGCCACTTCAAAATATTACCAATACACTTCTCTTTGAATTTGCTTCATTCCTTATTTACTTGAAATAAGTGCTTAAATTAAAAGATAGAAAAGAAATAACCAATAAGGTTAAATCATATGTCTAAATAAAAGAATATTGATTTGTCACCTTATTATCACTCCCTGTCTTATATTGCACATCATAATTATATCCCAAGAGCTTAATAAGATACCATTGCTGTTTTAATGTTTAAATAATCTCATCCATAATTTCTTTTAAGCTCTTTTGATCTATTCATATGATAAAACTGCGACCTAAGAGGTAGTTCACCATGATGGAGAACATCACCAATACAACTTCTTAAGACATTAGTTTTCATGATATATGTTGCTTGAAAATTAGGAAGGACCAAAACAAGTGTAGTCATTAAAACCTCCTTAAGAGCTTGAAAAGCCTTGTCAGCAACCATAGTCCACTAAAAAAAAAGGAAATCCATTTTAAAAAGATTTTGTTAATGAGGCTGCAATATGAATATACGCTTTAAAAACAAAGATAATAGCTTGACAAACCGAAAAAGCCCCACAATTGTTTAGCATTGATAGGAGTTGGCTATTCACGAATAGTAGCTATCATCCCTTCACCAGGTCTAACTCCTTCTATTGAAACTAAATGGCCCAAATGGTCAATACTTTCTTCGGTAAAAGAACACTTACTTTGCTTGTCGAAAAAAGTATTATCATTAAGGCATTTAAGAACTCGAGTCAAATGATTAAATGGTCTTCCAAATTCTTACTATAAACCAAAATACCATTAAAAAAATAATACAACAAATTGTTCACAAAAATTGGGGAAAAATATTATTCATTATAGTTGGGAACATAGTTGGGGCATTAGATAATCCAAAAAGCATCACAAAAAATTCATAGTGGGGTGAATTACACAGGAATGTCACAACAAATAGGGGTAAGTTTATTTAAGATCATAATATTTTGGGTAGTTCATTTGAGATCACAACATTTAGAGAAATGGGTCAATTAAAATCACAATTAACACATGTTAATAGGAGAAAAATTTATTAAAACTCAAAATATCCGTCATATTGTGACACGTGTCAATGGTGGCTTCAATTGATCTATTTCCTCAAACTTGTGATCTCAACTAAACTACTTAAAACATGATGATCTTAAATAAATTTATCTCTAAATGTTATGATCTTTTAGTGTAATTTACCCATTCATAGTATCCTTCATGGGTATGAAAAGTTGTTTATGAACATATGAAGGAAAAATGGGATATGGTGATATCGAACTCTTAAATTAAGATTGGAAAAATAGTTGCTCCCATAATTTATGCAACCCATCCATAGTAGGAATGAGAAATCTACTATCAACACAAAACCTTCAAGTCTATCTTTTTTTCTTCACCAATAATATTGGAGACTAAAATAGGCTAGTGGTTGGCTAAACAACTCTAAAATCCAACATTTCCTTGACTAATTTCTTAATTTTAAATTTTTGAAATTATGGGTAATGATAAAGGTGAACATTAATAGGAACTAATTCATCTTTAAAATGAATATGACGTTGGACACCTCTCATTGGAGTCAGTGATGATGCAGTTGCAAATATCTTTTGAAATATACCTAATTAAGCTTCTAAAGCTTTGTTGTTGATAGTCCTAAAAGAAGAAACAATTGTTTGAGCCACTAAGCTATGAAATTGAACCACTTGATTCACCATAATCATTTTATGTAACTAAGCCGATGGTAATGACTTTAGTGAATAAATCAATCTTCCTAGTAGTGTTACTTGCATATCATTTATTTAAAATGATATGGTCAATTTCATATTAATCACCATCGCAAACCCAATATTGATAACCGTGGAACCCCCAATACTAAGTTTGCTCCTTGTAAAAGCAAAACATAACAATCCAAGAAAATTGAATATTGGTGGATCACAATTTTAACCAGTCTACATAACCCACCATTGCACTCCAAATATTCTCCATTACCCATCATAACTCAAAATGGAGTAATAGCTAAAAGAGGTAACTTGAATTGTTTATTTATATTATCTTGAATAAAATTGTTGGTACTCCCAAAATCTGCCACTATGGACAAAACATGATTTTTAATAGCTCTTTGCATGCAAAAAGTTCTAGAAGCTAAAATAACTGTCATGGCTTGATAACTGATTTCAATCTCCTTGTTATCAATATCCTACAATTCCTTTTAAATCTTCTCATACACATTATAGTAAAAATTCTCAACATCCTCTTCATCATTAGATGAGCCATCAATAAGAATTTTTCCTTGAAATCTTATGAAATTTTCATCACAATTGTAGCAAAGACACTTCCTTCGCTTGCAAACAGTTTTGAAGCAAAAAACTTTCTAATTGGAAGTGACTTTGATTGAATTGGCAGGTCAGATTTGGGCTTAATATGATTTTGATAAGAAACGATGCGAACAATCAGTAAATGTTGGGACAAAGAAGATGATTTATATAAATTATTATAAGAAATAGAGTAAGGCTTAAAAGAAGACAATCTATTTGCTTTTTTGGCAAATTAAGAAAAGATGTTATCAAACTTATTTTCATGCAATTTTGTTAGACATGGCATTTCACAAACTTGTTGGTTAAGAAGCCAAAACTTCTTATTAAATGAAAGGTTTAAGCCATAATTAAAGCAACTTTTGAGAAAGCTTTTGGAATGGCTGTAAATTTTGTTGATAAACTTTCAAATTCATGTTCATATTGTGTAACTATTGATGTTTGTACCAATTTTGAAAGTTTACCCTAAAAATCTTCAAGTTGTGATGGTCCAATGTATGTTTGAGTGTGTCATTGATTGAAGACCATGTATTAATTAGTTGATTGTTGTACATCCAATGGAACCACTTGTATACTTCTCCTTGTAATAAAAAAAGATGTCAATTTAACTCGATCTTCCTTAGACACACGATGATAGTAAAAAATCTAGTTAGCTTTGAATATCCGACTAGTTGGATTTCCTTCTACCAGTCAATGCAAGTCCAATTTAGTAAATTTAGCGTGAGAATGATCATGATCATTCGAATTGACATTGGAAGATGCTGAGGAATTGCACACATTACTTTGAATCCTATGATTAGCATTTTGTGTTTGAATTGTTTGTGAAAGCGTATTAAAATATTGCATAAATGCTTGCACATTCCCATTGACTGAATCTGTTAATCGTTGCAACTCCATCATGACTTTATCAATATTAGCTTTATTCTCATCAATTTGATGTTGACGGTTGGTCGAAGTTCTTACATGGTCAGCCATGAACATCAATAAAAGTATCAATTGTTATCTTTTAAAGCTCAGCTCATTTTCTTTATTAAAAAGCTTAAGCTAGGCCCATAATCAAAAGCTAAAGTGCAATGTCCGAAACGACAATAGAAACTAGAAATGAAAGAACAACACTAATAGAAGAAACATCTCACGCTATGAAATCCTTGGAATTTACCAAAAGGACAAGTACTCCAATTCTCTCTCTTCTAGACCCTTCTGTTTTGAAAATTTTAATTCAAAAATTTAAGAAGAAGAACCTCAATCTAGCAAGAGAAAAATTTATGGGAGGGGAGGGGTAAAAAAAAAAAAAAGGTACTTAAAATGGTCGTTTCAAAATGTTAAATTTACATCAAATCTCTCACAACCTTTACTTTAACCTTGTTTTATGGGAATAGTCACTAAAAATATCTCACTGGCCAGTCTTGAATGTTTTGGAAATAATACTAGCAGCTGATATATGACTCTAAAGTGCAAGCCACTAACGTCCTCAATAAATTGCATTATCTGTTGTAATTTTATAGCTGTACGTAGACGTCTCACAAACATTTTTCTAGAGGTGGACACGGATCGGTTTGGTTCGGTTTTTTCTAAAATCAAACCAAACCATAATTTATGATTTGATTTTTTTTCATTCCAAATCAAACCCTTAAGTAATGGTTTGGTTCGAACAATAAATTTTTTAAATTATTAAATAACGGTTTGATTTAGTTTGGATTACGGTTTAAATTAAAATTCTTACTAAAAATTTTTCTTGTTCTAATTTTTTTACATTTATGTAGATTCTTAAATATTTATATCATTTTACAAAGTTGATATTATAAACCACGACAAAATACTTTATAAATTCATCGTACTTTTAATCTATAGTTATCTATAAAATCAATTATCTACCAATAAAATACATTCATTAAACAATACATAGTAAGTCATAATTTATGATTTTTAATATAATCACCATATCAATTATCTACCAATGATTAAGCTAAAATAAAAAATATCTATAAACAAAATTTATCAATGAATAAAATGACCAGTTGACAAAATATATTAAACAATTAATACATAATGAAAGTTTATAACTGAATAAATAAATTTCATTTTACAAAGTTAAAAGGTATTAAAAAAAACAATAGTTCATTATCAACAAAAATTACATATCATGAGCTTAAAAAAATTTAAAAAAATAAGTTGATTTTATTTAATATTCACAAATAATAAATATCAAATGAAATCATATAAATATATAGTAAAATATTATTATATTTTTCTAAAACTGTTTGGTTCGATTTTACGAATTGTTTGGTTTACCTTCCAAACCAAACCATAAATTTAAGGATTGGTTTGAATTTGAAAAATTTCAAACCAAACCATGAAAAAAAACCATATTTTCAGTTTGGATTGATTCGATTACGGTTTGGTTCGGTTCGATTTGATTCGACCAATTTTTTTCCTACCTTTACATTTTACAGGAACTAATACAAATAAGGATAAAACACATGAATATCAATCCTAAAAAATTATCAAATTATTAATTACACAATTTTAATTATTAAAAAGATAGAAATATAAAACTTGACCACATTGATATGTCGAATCCATTGCATACCATTTTCTTCTGCGCAAAAAAAAAAAAAAAAAATCTCACATGTGAGGGCCGGGATTTAGGTTTGGTAAATATTGAAGATAATGTTGCAGTTAACACATGTAATTTATGTATAAATATCAATATATATAATTATGTGTCGGCATTTTAACAATTATTTTTATATAATTAATATTTATATAGATGTTTTTCCCATGTATCAGCATACAGTGAATTTTCTCCACTTATATTGCTATTTTCTTTTCTAAAAGGTATTCATATGAGTTGTTACAATTAAGGCTGTAAACAAGCCGAGTCGAGTCAAGTCAATACCAAGCTCGAACTTGACTCAGATAAAAAACTTGAAACTCGAACTCGATTGAGTTTTGATTTTTAGACTCAATCTTGACTCGATTTAATATTCGATAAACTCGAACTCGACTCGATTAAGCTCGATTATTCTTTTAAATATTAATTTAGCTATACAAAGTATTTAACACTTGATAAATTGAACTCGGCTCAATTTAGTACTTAATTAAGCTCACGAGCTCACCGAACCGAATATTTTAAAATTCAAACCCGATTGCTATTCAAGTAATTCGACTCGATCATAAGCGAATCAAATACGAGCTTTCTTCGAATCGAACTCGAGTAGTTCACAAGCTGTATCAACTCATATACAATCATAATTACCATTAAGGTTCTATAAGAATTGGGTACGACAAATGATAAAAGGCATTTGATTCATTTAGTTATTTTTTCCGATGCTAATAAATGTGTGTTAGTAACAAAACCTTCAGACAAATATGAAAATAAATCTTCACACATACTTTTAAAAGATAAAAAAAAAAAAAAAAGATGGCAGAAACTCTTCTTTTTGAAGTCCAATATAGCGGCGTATCTATCTTTTTCATGTATCGAAATCAAACAGTAGCCCAAGTTGAAGTCCAATTTAAATTTATGAAGACAACGCAAAATTTAATGGAATCACATCACTTGTGCAAAATATGTCTTAGTCTAGGGTTAGGCTAGGTTGTAGCTAGGTTACTGTCAATCAAATGCCTGCACCCCACGTGAAATCATCAAACTCGCTTTCACATGTCACTTTCTCACAACATCCCACCTCGACCTCTCATGCTCCCCCCCGTCCCCCTTTCCCTTGATCGAGATGAGGATACATGTACGTTTCCAAATGGATATTTTCTGAAAAAAAACTGGGTCTCTTGTATAAAAGTTGGAACTTTATGTAGACATAGACAATGGGTAGTAAACACCCCTTTAGTGCTGTCTATACAATTTTGATATCGATACCAATAATCTTCAGTTATATAATACTTTTATTGCATGTGTAACGATTTGAAAATTGCCTGTCTGCTTTTATATCATCCCCCGTACGGCCATACCTTTTGATGCCAAGTATTTTCTAAAAGGGAATATACTTAGAAATATTTGATTTAAAAGCAACCCAAAATATTAAGTTTCTCTACCCCAGGAAAAAAAAAAAAAAAAAACAATGGACATCACACTAATGGAGGAAAAGTGGGTACTTTACAAAGGTCCTCTTCCCACTATCAGTTTATCTTCCTTATATATCTAGAAGCCTTATCAGTATTCAGTCGATGTCTATTTTCTTCAAGTTGATAAACACCTCCAAGGATGTTTCCTTCAAGCAACACTACTACCAACCACTTTTATTTTAACACCAATAATGATTTGAGATTCTTCAACGACGATGAGTTGCTTGATCACATTTTTTGGCAGGAAGAAGTTATGTTTACCAGTGATGAAGTTATTAATAAAGGGGATAATGCTATGGCTGATGATGTTGTCAGGGAAGAGGAAATGGGGGAGAAACTGTATCAAAAGAAGAAGAAGAAAGAGCAGTTAGGGCCGAAAGATTCCGGGGCTTCAGCGCCGCCACCACGGAGGAGGACGGGAAAGAAAGACCGTCATAGCAAAATCCGCACAGCAAAAGGTCTTAGAGACAGGAGAATAAGGTTGTCCGTTCAGGTCTCTAGGAGGTTTTTTGATCTCCATGACATGTTAGGGTTTGACAAGGCTAGTAAAACCCTTGACTGGTTGTTCCTGAAATCGAAGGAAGCGATCAAGGATTTGACCAAAAGTTTTAGACGATCCTCACCAGAGAGGATGGTGAATGAAGTCAATAATACTGGTGGTGGTAGAGATAGTAGTGGTGGGAGAAGCTTGTCATCGACGTCGGAAAACGATGTCATATCGAGCGAAGCTGAAGACGACGGATCCGAAAACATGCCGGGTATAGGAGAAGAGGCAACTTCAAGCGTTCCTAAGAGGAGGAATCGTAGCAAACTGAGCATACGAGGTGTAGATCTAGTTAAAATAAGGGATTCTAGGACTAAGGCAAGAGCAAGAGCAAGGGAGAGGACTAGAGAGAAAAAGATGGGGAAAGGGCATGGACAGGATACGGCGGCTGATATAGTAGAACCCAACACCAATCAAGAGGCAAGATTTCTAGGGCACACCTCACAAGGGCTGATCCAGATTTATGACGATCATCTAATGGACTCTCCCAATTGTTTGAGAGATTTTTGGGGATTACAAGCATGGACATGATTGGGCCAAATTCCAACAATCTATGTGAAATGATACGAGGCACTGAATTTCTTGCCCATGATCAGTTGGGTAATGACAGCACCACTACCCAACATCACAACTATAATGCAAGTTTCATACCCTTATCCACCTCTGAGCCAAACCCTAATTTACTGATCCACCATCAAGGTCAATCAAAGAACAAAACCAGCATTACCCATGATTGTTGATGATTCTCGAAACAGCAGCCAGCTAGCTTTCTTATGGAAGTGTCAAATCTTTGGTAAGATGGCCTTTTTTACTTCTTTTGTTTCCTGATTATGTGATTCGACTTGGACCCAGAAGCAACCGTGTTGTGAGGGGTAAAAAGTACTGCTTTGTCTATGCTGTTTTTAGAAGATCTGCCATAATCCATGTAATGTGAAATCAGCGTATCTTTTGTTGCCTCCTTGGGATATAGAATGTATGATTTGATTGGTTTTGAATTTCTTTTCATTCATGTTCAAGTACAGAGGATTTTATGTGTACTTGGATTTTTCTTTCATCATTGACGTTTCAGTTTCCGTTTCTTTCGGTTTCTTCTATGTTGTTTCATGGACTAGAATGAATATCTTAGGTGCATGTACATGTTGAGATCTCGTCGCTGCAGTCTGGACACTGGTCATCCATTGTCATTTCAATTTTAATAACCTATTCCATATTTTACCAAAAAATGATTATTTTGTCTATTGCACTAAAATGTCATATATTCTTCAAGTATCCCTGTTTACTAATTATATGATCCACAAAAGGGAAGGATTATTACGATTTATATTACATGATTTTTCCACAACTGTGCATTACACAGTCGTGAATCAGAAGAATACCGTAGCAGAACAGGATGGAACTTTCAGTCAAAGTTGAAGATGGTCGATACGAGATTTCCATTGCCTTCACCATATCGATCAGGTAAGTATGTCAGGAAAAGGTTTGTGGGTGCACTCCACTAGATTATCACTGCTGAAGATTTTTTTTTTTCTTTTCTTTTCTTTCCCCCATTTTGCAGTCCTTTTTTTTTATTTTAGATATATTTAAGGATCTTAAACTTGGTATGCAAAATGAAATAGAATGAAACTAGGAACAAAAAGTAAAATTGTTTTTATGTTTGTATATATCCATGCAATTGTTGATTTTATTCTTTTATTATTTGGTTGTAGTATATTTGGAATAAAATGAAAATGCACCAAAAGTAATTTGTTCCTATGTTTGTAAAGGTCTACAAAATTGTTGATTTTATTCTTATATTTATTTGGTTGTAGTATATTTAGAATAAAATGAAAATGTCTAGAGGGTAATTTGTGGAAGATGCCCTTAATTCATAATCCAACAAACATTAATAATAAATATGTGGTGTATTAACATAGTAATTGATATAATTATAAACTAATGACTAGAATGATACCCCCAATTTCACTTTTAAAGAATCATAATTATGACTTCTAAAAATACTTTCAAATATAAGAAAGAGTATTGAGTAGGGCTTCTTATGGCGCACTCTTACATGCGAAATGTGCCTTAATGTGGATCCATATTATGCATATAGGGGGAAAAAAGAAAAGAAAAGACCAAAACATCACAATTAGAGAAATGGAAGAAGAAAGAGTTTTAATTAGGTTTTTTTTTCTTCTGTTTCATTATATATAAAGTAAGAAAAGGTTAAAAGATATGGACAATTCCTGTAATCAACCAAGACTTGTAAATGTTTTTTACCACTTGTACTAGTGCCAAAAGATAAAATAGTGATCTTAAGTTGTGTTGTTATTTCCTTTTATAAAATTATAGACGGGCAGTAGGAGATGTTTGGCAAGGGTTATTTATGGCTATCTTGATCAAATAGCTAAATTGCATATTGAATGTCTTAACTTTCGTGTCCATTGTTCTTGAACTCCTTATCACTGTAAATGAATTTTTTGTCCCCTTTTCATGAAGCTTTTTTAACTATAATTTGAGGATGAAATTCACTTTGGGTCATGGAGTTGGTGTGTATTTTTTGTAAGGTTAAAGAGGATAAATGCATAAATGGAATAATTAACGCGTTCAAGTTGCAATTTTACTAAAAACATACCATGAAAATCAAGAAAACCGTCATTGTCCCATGGTTGCCACCATCACCTCTTACCCTATCCCAATAAAAATTGAATAAGTACAGCTTCACTAATTTTTTTTTTTTTTCTTGTCATTACAATTAGGAGGGGGATTCGGACTTGGTATCTCTTACTTGAAAGACCAAAGAGATGCCACTAAGTTGCAGCAGGACTAATTACTGGAGTAATTGCATATAAATATAGAATACAGTAAGATACTAAAAAAAATAATCATTTTCTGTTTTCACAAAGCCATATTACCGTTTATTATAATGCTAACAAAATTGTACATCGTTAAGAAAGAAGATATGCCACTCTTCTCTCTCAGTTTGTGTCTCGTTTCTTTTTTACCCCCCACTTGAAAAAGAAGATCTATTTTGTAATCATCATATTTTTTATCTTGTGACTTTTAAACACAAAAATATGGTAATTACCCACTACGGTATATTATACGTCACATGTAATATCCACTAAAACCTTTCTCTAACATATGGATGGAGTGGTGAGTAGTTTGTAAAATAACTACTACCATATGGCCACATATTAGAATATCATTAGTAATTACTTACTGTGTGTATATCACACGTGGCGTACAATACCCACCGAAGCATTTCTCACATGCTGCTGAAGGGAATATTAATCTTATGCTTAGTTATTATTCTTGAGAATTTCTTGGATTAATAGTATAAGTTTTCAGCACCATGCTCTATACGATATGTCAAAGGAAAGTTTACTATATGTAAGTGACTATCTAAAATGCAAATTGCATTCGGGAAAAATGACGTTGCATTTGTTGCTATTTGTTAATACAATATGGGTGGGCAGCTGTGCCTAGAACTCGTATTGAGAGGAAATAGATACTCTCTTTGGCTTCTTTTAGTTTCTGTTAATTTATCCCCTTAATGTATTGTTATGCTTAATTAATATTTGAAATTATAAGGTAAAATAGGATGTCATAATAATATCATAAACATTTCAATAGATCTCAATGATTGATTTGTATAAATGATAAAAGTTTGAAGGAGAGGAGAGGGGGAGAGGAGGGATCCATATCGATTTTTCAAGTGGGTAAAGGTTAATGGTTTTTCTGAATTCAAACCCTTCATGTTTTAGCGACGTCAGGGGTAAGCTAAAGAAAAAGGCTTCTAAGAGGTTTCCCTTAATAATCGCGGTGACATTAAAGGCGTTATTAAGGATTTAGGTTAAGTAATGGGCATATGGCTGTTCATCCCCAAGAACTTAGGAACTAAAGCTTCTAAGTGAAACTGGAGTACAATCTGAAAAACCTAGTTCTTCATGCTTTTTTACTTGGTATAACCATTAAGGCAATTATTGGATCGTTACAAGTTTGATGTTGTCAAAAGTTTCATTGGCGTTGTTACCAAAGTTACATAACTCTTCAAATGCCCATCATTAAATGGAATAAAAATAATGAAAGTATACGTGTCATTTCATATGATGAAGGGATTGTTATGAAATCATCTCAAACATTGAAAGCTATTATTCCCACTGGCTTCAACATTTTAGATAAATCCATAATGATCTTTTTGTTAGTGTGCATATAGTTATAGTCGTATTGCAAAATCTTTTATTTTTAGCTGTTCCTTAATGATGACTATCCTAAAAGCAGCATTTTTTTATATGAAAATGTAATATGTATAAAAACCGTGGAAATTCTTTTATGTTGATTTGCAAGTATTTCAGGTGGTCATTGTCAGCCATTCTCAATATATAGCTATTATTTTCTCATCATTATAATGTACAACAATATTCTTGATCTCAATTTCCCCTTCTCAACCTGCAACATTTACAATGATGTCCGCAGTCTAAGACCAAGGGCTTTGGTAGGCAATACATGCCGTGTATCATATACATATGATGGTGAGTATATATCAATTATTATTTGATATGTAATTGTATTTATAAATTATGGATGGTAGTTACTTTAGAAGTTATTTATATCCTTTTTTGCATATTAAAATACGATTAGTAATTATCCATCATATGTACATACACGTGATGTATATTACCCAGCAAGTTGTATATATTTCTCTTCCGAAGTTAATGCTCCATCCCATGATATATGCAATCCCGATCTTGCAAGTGTTCCAACCTCGAACTTGTTGGAGGAGTTGTTAATATGGTTAGGGATGTTGGTCACTCGAACGATACAACCTAGTAATTGGATTGAACGATATTATAGCACGAACTTTTCATGTCTATACTTCCAACATAAAATATGAATTTATACTATTTTAGTGCGAACCATCTCTCTTGTGTCGTGTACATATTATGGAGTTATAGAGTTTGCATTATTGGACTCGCTTGTCTTGTAATGGCTTGCAAGGAATAGGGCGTGTAAGTGTATTGGACCGTAGGAAAAACAAGCAATTCAGACCGTATGTTAGCAGCAATTTATAGCAATAATAACTTATAATGGCAGCTTTAATTTTGACCAGTCCCTACTATAGCAATTATTTTCTTGTTGTAGCTATAACTTTTCAAATTTCATATAACAATTATCAAATACCACATCGAATACCCAATACTTTTGAAACTGATATTCCCTATCATTGGTTTAAAAGCACTATGGTAAAGTATACTTTACAGCGATCTATCTTTTTACAAATTTTATAAAGTATAATAATTTATAAGTGTTGTTATGATAAGTGGAAAAGTTGTTATGTAATAGATTCTTATAAAACTAGAAACAATTTATAAAATAACAACGGTAACAATTTCCCATGAACATCGGTATAGTTCCTATGGTTCATTTTTCTTATATTATATGTGAAGGAACGTACTTATGTAATCTGTTATGACTACCTTTTAAATTTCATTTTACTATAAGATAATAGCATTTCACAATTATATTAATGCAATAATTGCAGAATTAGTATAAGTGTAAGGATTTATGATAAAACTGTACGATCAGGCTTCATCAATGTTGGTTGCAAAATTAAATATAAGAAAAGGAGTGGGGCTTCATTTTATTAGCAAAAATCATAGAGGCTGGGAACAGAAAAAATAAGCAGGAGGCAAAAATCACTTAGGTCCATTTATATTAGTGCATACCGGACATAAGAGAATACAGGATATCATTATCTCTTATACCCTATCTTATAGGTACCGTCCTCTAGATTTTAGAGTCCAAAAACCCATCCTATAAAATATAGAAAAGCCACCGTAGAACCATCAACCATATCATGTAACACCTATATCATACATGCGGAACTCTTGGACCTTTTATCATTTTTAGATTATCATAAAATTTTAAAATAAAGTTAATGGCAATTTATTAGTTTTTTTTTTTTTTTTTTTTTTTTTTTTTTTTTTTTTTTTTTACGTTTATGTATCTTGTACATCCATTGCTCTGATTAAATATATCTGACAATTTAATTGCATATTTTCAATCACACATGCCTTATATTATGAACCTGATAGATAAGTTATCATGAAATGATGCTATTATATCATTGTAATCCATCATAAGGTCTAGGTCCACTTGAGTAATTAACAAGCTTAATATGCTTGAGGGTTTTACAATTTTACTTTCTACAATAGACAAATGGATTTGGGTCTTAACTATGTATTAAATTAAAAATATTATTTGGTATGTTTGATATTATTACTAATAAGAACTTGTATCACACATAGCTTGAGGTATTTGTTGCACAATGAGTTAAAAATATACAGAAATGTACTTTATACCCTATCTTGTGGGAGTAAGTTAAATAAAATTAGAACTAAAACCTATTGAGAATATTCGATGCTTAGTTGGAACTTACATAACTACAAATGGTATGATAAGCTCCAAATTCTAAAAGGATCACGTCCTCAATCCTATGGTTTGGCAATGTGAAAAGTGTCTATAGTTAATTACAATTGCATGATTTTCACTTTATTCTATAACGAACAATATTGTAAACTTGCCTTTTCCAGTGTAGCATTTGGCTCACTAGCTAAAGTCAATCACTAGTACCATGAACATAATAGACTATACGGTTTTATTCCATATAATGCACCTTAATCGTAGTTTTTCGATCAACATATTTTTATTTGGTTATTAGCATGATAATAGCTTGACTCTTGTAGCTGATTAATAGGCAAATACAATTTTTGTGTATTATGGTGTAACAAACTCAATCAAGTATCAATTTTATAAGGGTTACAAGAAACAGTACTAACTTATACTATACTATCTAATCAACAATTTATAATGATAGATTGAATTGAAAGTCCTATTAATAGCTTAACGCATAGGAATCAAAAGTAATGATCAATATTAAGAATGCAAGAAAGTAGTATCTAGACACTAGTGTCTTAGAATTACACATGTAACCACTTAATTTCATTTTCGCATTCCTACACCATTGGAATTCCCAATATTGAGCTCGATAAAGATCACTCGAACCCAACCTCTAGTCATCTATAAATTAATTGGATTTTTCCTAGTTAATTACTTCAAATTGCATTATCATAATTAATTAATCAACCAATTAATTATTTAACCTACTATGTGAATCCTCTTTTAATTTTAATCCACATTCGATAGATTTATATCGTCTCATCCTTAGGATCGCATACAACATTATTCAATTGTCCACACACAAAACTTTTCCTATAGGCATACTATATGATAAATTAAATTTACATTCTAGGAATATTAATCTAATTCTAATAAGTGCACATAATTGAATCGCAAGAAATGAAGACTCCAATAAAATTGAATAAAAACAAGGATACTAGTAATTCTAAGGTTCAAAAGTCTAAATATAAGAAACTATGCTATTATTATGTATAAGAAATTAACAATTAAAGTAAAAGAAAATATGATGATAAAACCTTCTTATTGCTAGTAATGCGCCACATGCCATATGGATACTATCTAATTATCTATTAATCTTAATAAGATTGAGATTTTAATAAATAATTATTAAATAAAATTGTTATTTTATAAGACATGTGTCTTTTAAATTAGAAACCCTAATGAGATTAGGGCAGGTAAACCATGACACTGTACCTTATGAATAAAACATGATGGTCTGCTTTAGGTTTACAACACCTTACTGTCATATTAGAATTTACAGAGAAAGTCTATAAATAAATAAATAAATCACGAGAGACCTTTTCATGAGATTTTTCTCAAATACAAGGAATCATTCCAACGTGCTAGCATACGCACAAGATCCAGTTGGAAATTTGTTCGTGTAGATACCGTAGAGGGTGCTCGCTATTTGCAACACTTGAGATCTAATCAGTTGATGAATCAAAAATCATACAAAGAGGTAATTTTGAATTTCCTTCTTTTTAATCTAATCATGATACATGGATACTGGTTGTAGGGTTTTTGAGTTTAATTCTATTGAAAATTTTTTGAATTACATATATAACGAAACGCTATAGTGATATCAGAGCCACTTGTGTTTTTTATTATATTAAAACCAATTCTATGATCCACATGTGATGTAGTGATGATATATGTTTCATAAGCTTTTATGCTAAGATTGAATTCGTTTTTGTTACTGCTCATAATGTCGTGAAATTTGAATTTATGGAATTCGATTTTAAAAAAACGAAATCAATACAACACAAATACGGATTTGTAAATTGTATTCTTGCTCGCTATGGGGATTGTTCAATTGCTGAACAGATCTGTCATAGTTTTAATTATATCAGATATATTGCGTTTAATATGATTAAACTCTGACACAATCATCAGCAAACGTAGGGTTATGAATTACGTTGATGGATTTGTTGTTTTCGTTTGGAAATCCAGCCGATTGTGTACGACATAAACTCTAGTTACATATTGCAGTAAATCTGGGTTTTGAGAATAAAAAAATATCCTTCTGTTTACGTGTTGCAATTCACAAGTGGTTTTGCGATTTTCGATTTGATTTTCTTTAATTCGATTACTAAATCCTAACTCATTCAAAACGAATCCTCGACTATGAATTAAAGAAAATTTTGAATTTTTAAAAATATTTTGGAGTCGCCACTCGACTAAAATCGAGAAAAAAATAAACAAAAACCAATAGGTAGTTTGATTTTGGTTTTGCTACTGATTTGCAAAAAAAAAAAAAAAAAAAAAGTTTTGAAAACGAGAACCAGAAATTAACTTGAGTTCGGAGGCTAACTTATTAAAACCTAAACAATTACCACTTTTAAATTTTCATATTTAAAGTGCTTCCCTTTAAACCCTAACTTCAAAATCTAAACTATTTACCGGGATCTAATTAACTAAACATATGTCTAATATGCACAAAAATACTAATCAAATTCCATCAATAATCATATATAATCTAAAAACTCGAAATATTCAAATTAATCAAATCTTATCAAATTCTATCAATATTCATATATTCTAAACTAAACTAACAAATCAAACAAATTCACAAAAATAATTTTTTACATATTTTAAGTTGCCCATTTAGGTGCCTACGTATCCACTAATCGGGATCAGACCATATAGTTCTTTTAGAAAAATTTAGTATGTTGGTTATTTTTAATCTTTTGAACTCTTTTTATTTTAAGTTTATTAAATTTTAATCAATTTAGCAAATATAGAGTTTTGGTTGTTAGATCTTACAAACTATCAATTTGGTTTTTTAATTTGTGAAAATAGGATTTTCTGCGTGACAAAATCTTTACTCTATATATAGATACATATTTATATTATCTAGTCTCCTTTTATTACATTTATTATTTACTATTATTCTTTTTGGTCTACAAAACTACAAGGCTAGTATAATATTCTTTTCTTTAATCTTTATTTTCTTTTACTTTTATTAATAAAATAATAAAGTAAAGAAGAATGTAACTTACCTGATGTTCGATGCAAATGCGGCTTTAAAACAGTCCTTGAATTGAGTACGTGTTTCTGGCTTGAATTCGCCAATCAGAGTTTGAATTGGAACCTGTGCTGCAGCCGGCGCGTGGGGAGGGAGTCAGGGTCGACTTTGGGATCAGCGGGTTGGAGTGACGGACAACAGAGTGAATTGTTATGGGGTGGTCTTCAAATGCCTGCAGTCCGCACTATTTTTGAACGATCTCTCTATGAGCATTGAATGACAAAATCACATTCCAAGCCAAAGCAATGAAGTTCACCGCAAGCACCCTCCTATATGAACACGAATTTAGATCCAAAGCTTTGAACCCCTGGAATGAGGAAACAGGGACGCACGTTGATGAATTAACGACGACGATGACGGGGAACGGTTGGTCGGATTTTTTTGGACGATGGGTTTCAAAGCTTTTCAATAGCAACCAAGTTATGGGATGAAAGTTCTCGACCTCCTAAGTATTCAGATGCTATTTGATTTTTCTTTTCTTTGTTTTAGCATTCCCGTTCGTATTCTTTTTCTTTCTATTTATAGAGTTAGGGTTTCATATTTTATTTTGATTTTGATCCAAAAAAATCGGACTACAATGATTGTAATTTGTGATTAGCTGTCATTAACGTTCAAACACGTTGTGAGCGAAAAAGTGGATTCTTGAGCTTTTTCCAGAAGTGTAAAAACGAATTTTTTTCACATTTCAAATCCGATTTTGAAATAGTCATGGTTTATGAAAATATGCAAATTATATATCAAAATGAAGTATTTCGTGTCTAGTTTCAAAATGTGTATTTGTTTTGTAAAAAACGGGTTTAAAAACTAATCAAAAATGGACTTGAAAACACCCATCGGGCGGCCAAAGGTAGGAGATGATGAACAGTACAATTTTTTTTTGACAATTTTTGAAATTATATTATACTATATCAATTATATATATTACATCAATTATATTTATTTCTATTAAATTGATTTATTTTTCTAATTTTCATTTCTAATTTTAACATTTATAATTTGCAAAAATTCAATTAATTTAATTATGTGTATACTAAGGTTAGTACTTATTTTGATAAAAATAAATATTAAAATGAAGTGTTACAGTAATGAATCATTTTAAAATTAGATTTTGAAATTGTTCACGAACTGGGTTTTCAAAATCATTCATGAATAGTAAGTCGTATTACAGTTCACGTGTTACAGTTCTATTTGTGCAGTAAATAGTTTTTCAAAAATTCGTATGATTTTTGAAATCAGATTTAAAAAAAAAATTCTATTCTTTCAAATGAGGTAGTGTAGTTTCCTAGACTCCTGCGAGGTGCGCGACTTCATTCCATAAGCACTTATTGATAATACTTAACATAAAATGCGTTTTACCTGTATTATGCATCATATGTATGTTTTTTGTGTGTGCTTATGTTATAAATATAGCGTATAGCATGGCCCCTAAGACCTATGTGATTGGCAAGTTTCATTCCTTTATTTCATAGGTTGTAAATTTCATAAATACGACCTACGTGTCGTTTTGTTTTGCTGTAATTTATTTTCTGCTAATAGTAGTAGGACTTTTTGTATCTTTTCATTATTGTAATAAAGACGTAGATGTAAATAAGACTTTCCTAATCCATGATGATGAAGAAGTGAGGGCCATGATGAATATACAAGTAAATATTCAACTCAAATCCATGTTAATGGTTTTTCACCTTAGGATTTGACCATTGATCCTCATATTGGCTTATGAAGATCAATATAGTTTAAGGGTCATGCTATGACACGATTTTATTTATTCTATAAACATGATATATCATGTATGATGATGCTATATATATATATATATAAATATGTATGTGATACTATGTATACAACCATATATGCTTAATATGCATTAAATGCCATAATAATATGAACTATCACTTTTAAAATCCCTCACATAATATTAAGTCATAAAATGCCTTCTATGGTTTGACACCTATTAAGGCATAGATCGTCCAATCGTAGGTTCTGCCCAAGCAGGGTGTAATAGACTATCCTAGTTAGACAGGGGTGGATAATGGTACTGTCCACATGTTGTAATAGTTATACGTAAATAGTCTATCAAAATGGATTTGGGCCTATGGCATTATGTGAGATTAGTAAGCCGAGACATGTGATGTCATTATCAATCCCATAACAAGAGTTGCATTTGATGTAATTGGAAAGGGTTTTCTACCCAAATAACTAAATTTTGAGTATCATACTACAGCTGACTCAATATTTAGTGAAATATGGATCTTGACCCACTAAGAAACATTGTTTTTTAAATGGTTTCTAAATTGATATTTAACGGTTATTGATTTGATAAAATAGTGGGAGCATGTAAAATGATTTAAATAAAAATAATTAACTTTGCATACCTCTATATATAGATCATGGCAACAAACAACACAACCTTGCAATCAATTCTTGACAAAGAAAAACTAAATGACACAAACTTCCTTGATTGACATCGTAACTTAAGAATTGTTTTTAAGCATAAGAGGAAGTTACATGTGATTGATGGACCAATCACTAATGAACCTGCTATTGATGCTCCTTATAGTAAGCATAAAGAAGACTCTTTGGATGTGACTTGCATCATGCTTGCTACCATGGATCCTGAGCTTCAGAAGCAAATGGAAGACATGGAAGCATAGATATGATCATACACCTCAAGGAAATGTTTTAAGAGCAGGCAAGACATGAGACGTTTGTAGTTACAAAAGAATTAAATTCTTGTAAAATGGCTTTAGGTAGCTCTATGAGTGCACATGTACTCAAGATGAAGAGCTATATTGATAGACTTGAAAAGCTTGGTTCTCCAATGCCTAAGGGGTTGGCTATTGATATGATCATAGCCTCTTTGCCTCCTAGCTATTATCAATTTGTGATGAACTATAACATGCACAAAATGGATAAGTCCATAATGGAGCGGCATGGGATCCTCAAGAATGTTGAACAGAATATTAAGACAAATAATAATAATGTTCTGTTGGTTCAAAAGGGAAAGGACAATAAGAGGAGTGCCAATGGTAAGGCCAAGGCAAAAGGTGAGACCAATGCTAAAAGGGCCAAGCTCTAGTCCAAGCCAAACTGCCCAAGGAAGGGGTTTGCTTTTTCTACAATGAACCAGGTCATTGGAAAAAAAAATTGCAAGCTATATCTGGAGGATGTAAAAAGGAAGAAGGGTAGTGAGGCCACTGCTTCAAGTATTTATATCATACAGGTCAATTTATCTACTTCTACATCATGGGTATTAGATACTAGATGTGTATCTCACATTTGTGTAAATGTATAGGGTCTAAACTAAAGTAGAAACTTGGCTCAAGGCAAAGTTGACCTATAGGTGGCAAATGGAGCAAGGGTTGTGCATTAACCGTTGGAACTTTTGAATTAAATTTGCCTTCTGGACTTATTTTGGTTTTATAATTGTTACTATGTGCCTACTATGAGCAGTAACATTATTTCAGTTTCATGTCTGGATAAGAATGATTTTGGATTTATTGTTAAGAATAATACAATCTCCATCCATCATGGAGAAATTTTTTATGGTCTTGCTCATTTGATGAATAGTTTATATGTTCTAAATTTTGATGATTCTGATAATAAGCTCATCTATAACATTAATACCAAAAGGTTCAATTCTAATAATTTGAATCCATCTTACTTATGACATTGTCACTTAAGACATGTTAATGCGAAACGCATATTAAAACTTCATCAAGATAGGTTTTTATATTCATTTGATTTCGAATCATGTGAATCTTATTTAATGGGTAAGATGACAAAGGCTCCTTTCACAAGACACAGTAAAAGAGCCATTGACTTATCGGGCCTAATGCATACTGATGTGTATGGACCATTAAGTTCACCTACTAGAGGAGGTTATTTGTACTTCATTACTTTTACTGATGACTTCAGTAGGTATGGATATGTATATCTAATGAACGTCAATCCAAATCATTTGAAAATTTCAAAATATTCCAAAATGAAGTGCAAAACCAACTTAATAAAAATATTAAAGCACTTCAATCAGACGAGGTGGTGATTATTTAAGCCAAAATTTTTCTAACTATCTTAGAGATTGTGGGATAATCTCACAATTGACCCTTAGGAACACCATAATGGAATGGTGTTTTTGAAAGGAGAAATCGAACTTTATTAGATATGGTTCGATCAATGATAAGTCGGTCAGATCTTTTAATATCCTTATGGGGATATGCTCTAGAAACTGTTGCGTTCATATTGAACAAGGCTCCATCAAAATTGGTTGAAAAAACACCATACAAGTTATGGAATGGGAAACGTCCTAGTTTGTCTTTTCTAAAGATATGAGGCTGTGATGCCTATGTCAAATTTCAAGTGTCTAACAAGTTAATACCCTAATTTGATAAAGGTTTGTTTGTGGGATATCCTAAAGAAACAAAAGGATACTACTTCTACATTCAATCTGAGAACAAAGTGTTTGTTACTCGTAATGGTCATTTTCTAGAAAGAGAGTTTGTCTCTAAAGGAACTAGTGAGAGTAGAATACAACTCGAAGAAGTTCGAGAATCATAAACTAACATAGAACCCATGATGGATGTTCAATCAGACTTGTAATTAGTTACTGAGCTTGAGGCACTAGTCGAAGGCCTGTACAGGTCTGGTAGCTAGGATTCATGAGCCTAATAGATATAGATTTCTCGTTACTAGCAATCGTGATGTGATGCTCATAGACCAAGATGAGCCCACATCATACTAGGAAGCGATAAAGGGTCCTGACTCTAAGAAACGTTTAGTAGCCATGAAATCATAAATGCAATCCATGTATGATAATCAAGTATAGACTTTGATTGATCCACTTGATGGTGTTAAAACCATTAGGTGTAAATGGGTTTTTAAGAAGAAAATTGACATGGATGGCAAAGTGCATACCTACAAAGTACGACTAGTTGCAAAAGGTTTTAAACAAATTCATGGTATAGACTATAATGAAACCTTTTCACCTATAGTTACTCTTAAGTTTGTTAGAATTCTTCTTGCCATAGTGAAATGGATGTCAAAACAGCCTTTTTGAATGGAAACCTCATCAAAGATTTGTACATGACATAATCTGAGGGTTTTGATAATATAAGGGATTCAAATAAGGTTTACAAGCCTCAAAGGTCCATTTATGGATTGAAGCAAGCATCTTAGAGTTGGAATCTTCATTTTGATGAAGCAATCAAAGAGTTTGATTTTGTCAAGAATGAAGGTGAACCTTACGTTTACTAGAGAGTTAGTGGGAGTGCAATAATTTTTCTAGTGCTTTATGTAAACAACATATTGCTCATTGAAAACGATATTCCTACATTACAAAATGTTAAAACATGGTTAGGAAATCTTTTCTCAATGAAGGACTTAGGTAAGGCTGTCTATATTTTAGGCATCAAGATCTATAGAGATGGGTCCAAAAGGATTATTAACCTACATCAGATACATACATTGACAAAGTACTAAAAAGATTTAGTATGGAAAATTTCAAGAGCAGATTTTTCTAATGTCACATGGAATTAAATTGAGTAAGACTTAATGTTCTGCTTCAAAAGAAGAACGGGAACGCATGAGTACGATTCCATAAGCCTCATCTATTGGTTCCATCATGTATTACATATTATGCACTCGACTAGATGTCACTTATGCTTTGAGCATCACTAGTAGGTACCAATCAAATCCAAGTGAGATTCACTAGATAACAATAAAAAAACATTCTAAAGTATTTGAGAAGGATTAAGGATGTGGTTTTGACATATGGAGGACGAAAGGTGATCTTGTTATCAATGGTTACATGGATGTCAGTTTCCAGTCTGATTTAGATGATTATCAATTGCAATTTGCTTATGTGTTTTGTTTGAATGGAGGAGCTGCAAGCTAGAAGAGTTCCAAACGGGACATAGTTGAAGATTATACCATAGAGGCAGATGTATAGCAACATCGGATGCGGCTAAGGAAGCAGTTTGGATCAAGAAGTTCATTAGTACTTTGGGAGTTATTCCTAGCATTGCAGATCTAGTGGACCTCTATTGTGACAATAATGGGGCCATTGCACAGGTTAAGGAACCAAGATCACACCAGCTATCCAAACACATAATCAGATGTTACATTTTCATTTGGGAGATCATTGATAGAGGAGATGTTAAGATATGCAAAGTACATACAAATGACAATGTTGTAGATCCATTGACTAAGCCTCTTCCCTAGTTTAAGCATGTAAAGTATTAGGAATTAGACTTATGTTTAACTAAGCCATATGGATACTAGTCATTTGAATTTTATTATCTTTATAATATAAGTCATTTCTTTTATCAAAGTTATTGCTGGCCTCTTTACTTTGATGAAATGGTTCTATGAATAAATTAGTTATTTCTTATGTTATTAAAGTATGCGACTTTAATAATAAAACCATAAGGCAAGAAATAACTTTATTCTATATTATCCCTAATCGTTCATTATATGGAATAATAATGAATTAAGATTGATATGTTAACTGAATAATGATCATGTTGTACTAATCATGGATATGAGATATCGTTTCAACACATAGATACATGTAAGAGTACATTATATTGGAACGACCAACTATGAGAATACTGTATGGATCAATACGATATTACAATATTGTTTTGGTCCTTTAACGTGATAATACCATGGATTCTTACACAGCAAGTTTCGTGATTCAATTCTTCATCGTTTTTAATTAAGTGACTATAAGACTATACTTGGATATGGAATAAGTTATGTGGAGGAATGTGAGTGTGCGTAAAGGAATTTGTTCCTCTCATTAATTTAAGAGAGATATTTTTTTAGCCTCTTGATGAGTAAGATTGAGAAATACATAGTCGTGCTCGAATAAACTGATAAAGAGTTATCAATGTCATTCGTTTAAATCGGTCAGACTCTAGATTCAAGGAATATATGATTGAACAATATACGAGTGGATTGATCCACACCTTATGTTTAATTACAAGATATCGCGTGATAAAGAGATCAAATAACTTATGGTTAATAGGTGGAATCATATCACAGATCTTAATTTAATTTAGGTACGCATAATGTCTTACTAGAGACCAATTATGTCTTGTAGATATAAATTGTTTAAAGTCTACTGCCAACATTAAGTGAACCTACGGGGCACACATAAAGAATAAATCAATCGGATCATGGGTTATTTTAATAAGCCCATCGGGAATTGTTTAAGACTAGTGTAAGTGGGAGATTGCTAGTAATGTGCCCTAGGCCATATGGATACTATCTAATTATCTATTAATCTTAAAAAGATTAAGATTACTAAATAATTATTAAATAAAATCATTATTTTATAAGACATGTGTCTTTTGATTTAGAAACCCTAATGAGATTAGGGCAGGTAAACCATGACATTATACCTTATAAATAGAACATGATGGTCCCTCTAGGTTTTACGACGTCTTGCCTTCATATTAAAATTTACGAAGAAAGTCTATAAAGAAAAAAAAAACACGAGAGACCTTTTCGTGAGATTTTTCCCAAATACACGGAAACGTTCTAACGTGCTAGCACACGCACAAGATCTGATTGGAAATTTGTCTGTGTAGATACTGTAGAGGGTGTTTGCTGTTTGCAGCACCTAAGATCTGATTAGTTGTTGAATCAAAAATTGTACAAAGAGGTAATTTCGAAATTCCTCTCTCTTTAATCTAATCACGATATATGGATACTAGTTTTAGGGTTTTCAATTTTAAACTTCTACTGAAAATTTTCGAATTACATATACAATGAAACGCTATACTTATAATTCTTGTCATTGAATGCAAATGCTTTTTTCTCTAAGAAATCTCTTCAAAATTTCTCTACTTTTGTATCTTTCTAACTCTCTCTATGATGAAAATATTGTCTCTAGTTTATCTTCGAATCTTAGCAAGTTCTCTACATTCCATAAGATGCACTAGTAAATAATATATGGTCATGTTCTTAGTCGTGCATCTTTCTAACTTGGAAAATAAGCAAATAGTACATTCATGAAGTGCACAAGTAAGTGCATGGCGTGCTGAAAGCCATACACTTTTTCTAAAAGTATTATAATCATTTTACATGGTCAAATGTGCATGGGCAAAGTACATATCCATGTGCATACTCTTGGAGGGGCGCGCCATCTCAAAATTGACACTAAATTGCCCTTAGCTTGACCATTTTCCTTCATGTTCTCTGAATGTGTACTTTGGCTCTTGAAGTCAAAATATAAATGAAGTAAGAACTAAAGTAACTCAAAATGCTTTAAATCATATAAGAACACATTCAAATTTGCCTATAAAAATAGATACAATTATCCATCACTACTAAACATAGAACATTAAATTACTATTTTCCTTATCATATTTCATACACAGAATATCATTAAGTGTAAATGAATGAGAAGGAGTATTAAGAATGATTGAATCTACATTTTAGGTTCATAATTTTATAATACCAATTTTACTTCAATTGAGCTCTTTCCATCTTATTTTATCATGAAGGATTTGAGCACAAGGGCACCCACTTATCAGCATCCAAAATAAAGGGAACCTGTATGAATGGCCAATTACATCTCAACCATCTTCTTCTAACTTCAATTCACATAATCCATCAACTAATAACAACACAACAAAACCCATCACACCATAATCCCTTGGCAACGCCACATTCAATTAGAAGAACTTTAAATTCCATTGTTTCATCTCATTGATTACTAATTTGTCATTATACATCTTAGATCCGTGCAAGTCATGTTTCCACAATAAAAAGTCATCAGTTATCTTTTGGAACATTTACTCTATACCGTTCGAGACCACTTGATTTATATAATACAGGTTTCTATGGTCATGCCAAATCACATCCTTTAATCACTTTAAATGCCATGCCATATTCATTTATTATATCACCAATACACATAGTTATACCCTTTAAAACAAAATTCTAATATCACTGGTGTATTTAAACAATTGAAGACATTTGTTGGGAAATATTTCAACTTTCAATTATTACATTTATATTCTGATGAAGGGGGAGAGTGTTATGGTTAAAATCATTTTCTTTTTCAATGTAGCATTTAACATCTTTATTCTCCACCTCACACACCTCAAGCATTACTAAGGAAAGAGAATAGGTAGTACTATTGAATGTGCTCTTACTCACACTAAGTGTCAATTCTACTAAAGTTTCGGACTTTATCTTCCCAAACTACTAACCACCTCGTTAATAGAATGACAACTCCTCCTCTTCAATAAATATCTCTTTTTAATTTTTTTTTTCCACAACAAGCCAAATTATCACAAACTACATGTATTTGGTTTTCTATGCCACACTTAGCTTAAACCATACACACACCATACACTAGAATCTAAATCTTAACCTTATGTTTTTCTTAGCTACTCCACCACTCATCATTCTTACAAATACTTTGGTACTCATACACATTGTCAATATCTTCCTCACCATGTTGTGTTTGTTAAAATTTTCATTTCGTTTCATTCTATGCCCTTGCAAGCTTCTTGAGCTACTAAATCTACCCCTTTTCTACTTAGACTTTTTTTCCTTCAATTGATTTTACTTTCATTTTTATTAACCTAAATGTTATACCCTTAAATCCTTATTTTCTTGATACTACAATCTCAATAAAATTATCTTTTTCTTTTCAATGCTCCATCTATTTCATTTTCTTTATATAATTCTCCATTTATAACCTTGGATAATATAGCTTCTCAATCATCTCCATCAGCGTCATCCATCTGTAGCTTCGAATAATGCACTTAATCATGTTTGTTACCATAAGTTAGTCCTCTATCTTTCCACGCCCAATATCGTTACATAATCTAAAAACAACATTTTCAATTTCTAAAAGGGTTTTGTTCACTGCCAATTTGTTTATAAATCTCACGAACCTTCTACTCTCACTCAAGCAATGAAACATGCGCATTACTAGCATACTACAATGTGAGATGAATTTAATTCTCTTATTAATAATCATACATGGGATTTAGTTCCTACTTCTAATTGGTTGTGAATGGATTTATTAGGTAAAATGAAAATCCGATGGGATAATTGACTCATTAATGCCCACTTGATTGATCTATTCAACAACCTAGTATTAATTTTCACACAACTTTAGCTCAATCACTAAGCCTACTATTATCCATGTCATTCTATCCATTGCCGCTCAATTGTCATGGACCTCCAATAATCGAATGTGATTAATATTGTCCTTTATGGAAAGAGTTTATGTTCAACAACCACCTTGCTTCTTTACTTATTAATGTTTGCAATGTCAGTTTATCATTGTCACGCCTCGAGGAGTACCCTAAACGTGGCAGTCCACTATACACAATACTAAAGCCTAAGAATGACTACCTTAGTCACACAAAGGCTTCCATATCATGTACAAAGCGTATATCACAACCAAGAGAACGCATTGGAGTAGCACAATTTACATTGATAATGATTAAGTAACAAGGTAAGGAGAATATTTATCATAAAACATAAACATGGTTGATTACAAATCTTAGGGGCATACCCCTCTATTGTCTTCAAGTCTATATAAATACATTTCTTAGAAAGCTCCAAAATACTAACATAGCATACATCACATATAAGGAATTTACAAAATAACTCCATCATATGTTCCCATTATCTCCATAAGAGTTCAAAATCCATCCATGACTTCTTTAATGTCATGATTTTCGAATAAAGCCATGGGTATACCTGTTTCAACAAAAATCTATGGGGGTATAAGCTTACAACTAGCTTAGTGAGATATTTCCTTTCATTCGCACCATGATTTCAAACAAGTTCATTTAATTTTTCATGCATATGCTATGTAACAATCACGTGATTATACAAATATATAGTTATCCGAAAACCATATATAGAATGGATTTACCCCTCCGTATCAAAGGTTGGAGAATTGTTGATGAAGATCCTTGACCTTCACTACTAGTCCCCAGGCCCCCGCCTAAAGCATTCGGTTGGCACGGCTCAGAACCTAGAACATTCCTAGAGTGATGTGGATTCTCTAGGAAGTGGATTCTCTAGAAGGAACATAGGTCGTGTCCCAGCATGATAACAACCCATCTAACTCTACGCATAGGAGTAGCAACCTTCCGAAAGAAATATGACTTGATGGATGCTATGCTTGAACGTTTTATTTTCTTAAGCCAAACCTTATTAAGGTTTCTTAGGGGCGATCAAATAATTTAGCAAACAATAAGCAATCATACATGTAAGTAGACAAAAAACTTAAACGAACAATTCAAAGTTGCGATATTCTTAATTCTCATTTCATCACATAATCATAGAATCACATATATACATATCTTTGAATTCCCCATACATAACCATTTTTTTTATCTTTTCTTAGTATACTAATGCAACTATTCTACAAACACAAGCAAGTAACGAATTTAAGAGGAATAACTCACTCGTCCATTTCGTAATCTTCTTAGTCGTAGTAATCTTCAGGAAGAGAAATCCCTATTCCTCGTCACTTAGACAAAAAAAATACCCGGGATGAGTATTTCGTAGAAGTTCTACTTAAACTTTCTAATTCTATTTCACTATGTTCATTAAAATCACGTAGAATGAAATTCCAAATTAAAATGATCATAATTTGCTCATTTTAACTCGGAATTTCACATATTATATATTGTTTTCTACCTACTCAAAAAGGCCTATCTATTTCTAAGATTATTTTTATCATAAAAAGCTATTTGGTTTTGGAAACAGTGAGGTACAGAATCATTACTAATTTCAAATTCCTCAAAACGTAATTTTTCAAACTTTTTCTTATCCAAAAATCATTTAGCAAAAAAATATGGATTTTATGTGATTGAAAAGCTTTTGAATATATATATATATATATATATATATATTAGGCTCATATTGTATGCAAAATTCCAATGATGTTGTCTCAACGATTATTTTTCGTAAAACAATTTTTCTTACGGGGTCGAAGACTTGAATCTTAACAATTTATATCCTAAGTGTTGTGAAAGAGCTTTATAATTTGTTGAGTTATTATAAATAAGTATATTCTTATTTTGTTTTCCAATTTCTTTTCTAAAATAAATAAATTTTCTTTTAACTTTGGTCTTCTATAGATTTTACTTTTAGTGATAAAAATGAAGTTTTCAAGAGTTTTATTAAGTTGTTGATAACTTATAATAATTTGAGTTGTGTATATTCTCTTTTTAAAAAATGGCTTTGATAAACAAGTCTTTTTCTCCTTATATTTTCATTTTTCAACTTCTTTAAAAATAAATTTCATTGTTCTTTTAACTTGGTCTTTTAACTCTTTAACCAATTTTACTTGGAAGGAAATCATGTTTCAATATTTTCTTAAGTTTTTAACAATATCTATTGTTCTTTTGTAACTTTTCATGTTTATATTCTTTTTATTTCTTTGAAAATGGTTTATTATTTTGAAACATGGCAACCTCTATTGAGTTTATAATTTAGTGAGTTGATTTTATATTAACTTATAAAACTTAGTCTAGTTATTACTTTTTATTATAGAGTTGGTAAAATCCTACAAGTAAGCTTTTTGAGAAAAATTTACTTACCAAAAACTTATTAATACTAAGTTTTAATAATCTTTATGAGACTTATCATAATAAAAGAAAATATTTATTTTATTGGTTAACTTCTTCAAGGAAATCATTTTCATTATTATTTAAGAAAAGTTTTGGTGGGTTTGAAAAGAAGTTGTAGAAATAATTTTTCCTATATGGGTGATAACAAAACCATGAATTAGTAGTAAAGATATATATACATTAAGAGAGTTTGGTTTCGGTTTCCTTCATTAAAGAAAATTTCTACTTTAAATTTTGTTGAGATAATATCATTATGATGATGCATGTATATGAGCATGTAGTATGAAAATGATGAAAATATAGGAAATATATAAGAAGCAAATAATAATCAAGATAATAATATCAAGTATTAGGAACCTTAGCTTCATCAAGGTAATCCGGTCAAGTGTTAGGAGCCTTAGCTTCATTAAGGTAACCCGGGACTAAGAATAGACTAGTTCAAAAAAGAAAAAAAGAAAAAAAAAGAAAAAGCAATCTAGTAAGAGTTGGTGAGTTTTTAGGCTCTAAGATATATATATATATATATATACACATATAGATATTAATATATATAGGGTTAAGTTAGGAGTATAATAATAATAATATCAACATAATATCATCATAATAACAAAATGATAAAATCGGAATTCTTTGCATGCGCAAGAACAAAATATGAACATGTTGTTGCTTCTACAACTCATATGATTTTTTAAGAAATAACACCATGGTCATGTTAAGTTACATGACATGGGAAAATAAATTGTTACAAATCTTTACTTAAAAGAGTGTTTATGTTGAAGGAAGAAGATGATGATTGTAAAATTATGTGGGTAGTAATTTGTGGTAAATGGTTTTTGTGTAGAGAAGAATGTTGGAAATAATTGGTTAGAGAGGATTCGGGTAGAGAGGATTTGTGAAGAAGTTTTGAGAGAGTTTTGGTATATAAAATGAGTGTGTGAAAGAAGTGGAGAAAAATGGGGTATTTATAGTTGAAGATAGAGGGATATTAAGTGCAATAAAATAAATTAAAAAAGAAAAATAATAGAGATGAGGAGAGAGGGGGTGGCACTGGTTTTGGAGAGATAAAAAGGAGAAATTGATTTATTTTGTTATTTTATAATGAAAAGAAGTATTGTAAGGTGTGATGTGAATAAATTATATGGAAAAGGTAAATTATAAGAGATAGATATGGTAGAGTGTAAGAATAGGTTATAAGAAAAAGTAGGGGTAGTGAAATAGTAAAAATAGTACTATAAATAGTAAACTAGACAAATTAATACCGATGGTAATAAAAATACGCGTAAAAATACGATATCTAATATTTTTAGTTATAAAAAAATTATAAAACTAATATTTTTAAAATCCTTGTATTAATACGAATCTATCGATGTCATCGGAATATTTTTACTATCTAGTGTATTAAGGTATGGTTTTCGAAAACTAATCCTATTCAGATTAGAAAGATACTAGAAATTGGCGAATCTAATATTTTTATACTTCTCTATATTATTACGAACTATTGTTGACAATTACTTCAGTTCTATTGTTTAGGTTTTAAGAGCGCAGGATTGTCAGATCTAAACACTAGGATTTGTTGTTGACTTTGTTGATTTTTAGGATTCCGGTTTGACTTCCGGCTTGTTGATTTATTCATAAGATATTAAAATTTTGGAGTTTTTGACCGTGTTATATTTTTAGTTCAACATTCATGTTTTGTTTTATTTTATTTCATTTGTGATTTATTTAATATTTTTCAGTTCTTGGGATTGTTTAACCGAATCTAGAGTTATGGGTTGACTCCAGTTTGACTTTTGGTGGTAATTGAAATTTTTTATTCTAAAATTCACCAAATGATTTAAGGTTTTAGTATTTTTTCGTCGAGCGTTATTTAGATATATCATCTTTATTTGCGTGTTAGGGATCAAATAGCATATTTAGAGTATGTTTGGATAGTCTGTTTTTCATCTGCATCTGTATCAAAACGATATGTGTAAATATATCTGATTTATATTTTATTTGATCTATTCCATCTTTTAATGAGAACTATCAACTTTTTTTTATCTATATCTATTTTTTAATAAACGATTTGCTAGAAAAAAGGTGTCTGTATATATCCAAAAAAGCTAAACGGATAGACCCTTAGTTGGCATACGGATGTTGAATTAAACGATTGTTAGGTTTTGTTTTGATGGTTCTCTTTTTCTTGAGATTAAGAATTTTCGTACTTGATCTTATTTAGAATTTGGTTTTAACTTGGGTCAATGTTCAGGATCTTGGTTTTTGTGTTTAACTTCTAGGATTATTTTCTAAGAATTGTGAAAAATTTAGGGGTTTGCAATCATAGAAGATTATCTATGGTCTTTATCAAGCTCTACAATCTTGGTAAAACGAGTTAAAACAATATTACACATTTTTAGCTTTACTAATTATCGATTAAACACATCTATGTCTATCCTCTACTCAAAGCAGCAAGTTGTTTTCAAGTTATGTTGACGACATCATCCCTATTGTAATGATACATGTCTTGTGAATGAAATCATTCTATCTCCATCTCGACAGTTCTCTAATAAAGATCTTTGTAGCCTTAAAATTTTTTCTTGTTGTGGAGGTGTTCCGTACTAAAAATCCTATTATTCTCTCTCAAAGCAATGATATCACTAATCTTCTACATAAGCATAATATGAGTAATGGGTAAATTACAGTACAAGGTCTTAACATTTGTTGATAAGTTCATTTGAGACATCAACGATTTGAGTTGTTAAAAAAAAGAATCAACATTTTGTAAAGTAAATCAAATAACGTATTAATGGTTCTTAAAGTTTATTTATAGTATCAATGTTTGAATTAGTCTTCAATTAAGTTTTCTTAAATTTCATTAATGATCAATTATGGATATCTTTTTTGAATCATTTTGCAAAATTTTGATTATTTTTTTAACCACTTGACACGTTGATATCTTAAATGAATATACCATCAAATATTGATACTTTTCGATATAAAATTTACCCCATAAGTAATAAAGGGATTTTATAATTCTCCCTCTACAGTAAATATATGTGTGCGCGCGCGCGTGCAAGACCGCTCACCTCTCATGAATCCTTCTCAATATCAACAAGTTATGAGTATTTTCTATACCTTTTCTCTTCAACCAGTATTCTATGCAGCGAACAAATCATCTCAATCCATGCATCGCTTCAACAACTTTTCATTAGTCTATTGCTATGTGTGTTCTCTGTTATCTTAAGCAAACCATCGGTCTTAGCCTCTTACATTGATGTTCTTTTTTGCAACATCATGCTTTCTCTGTCACAAATCGAATAGATAACGATGATATCTCTACCATGGCCTACATCACATCCTTTGTTAGTAATCGTATTAATTACTCCTCAAAGTAACAACAAATCGCAGCCCCATTATTATAAATTAATTGGTGTTTAAGTTTATCTGGTTTTATTATTTTCATATTTTCAACTTCTAAGAAATTTGTACTCATGTATTGTAACCAATTCACTTTACTGAATGAATAAGATTATAATAAAATTGCTATTATAGAAAAATAATAGAGCTGTAAATTTATTTGTTATTTTTCATATTAAAATAAGGGTATCTTTTGAAAAAAAAATAATTCTAGCATTGAATATTTGAAGTATTATTCATATATTTGTCTAATGAATAGGAATGTTCTTATGAAATATAACTCATTGTCGTAATAGCATTTCATCAACCTGTTAGTTTGACTCTTTAACTCATATGTAGCTAAGTAGATAGATAGTGGATTCATGTTTCGATCGAAGCTAGTGTAAGTTTTGGTATTGGACTAAAAATGGTAGCTGAAGTCTGATGCTTGTCAATTGTTTTCGAGCAAATTTGATCTTCACAAACACTAAGCAAATATCTTTTCCAATGTTCTATAAAAGATACTAGATTTGCTTAGTTAGGCCGATAGAGCCTGAAAAGGAATACCAAATATTTGCATGAGGATTGAACCTACTTTTTTTTTTTTTAAATCTTAACTCGCACCATAATTTTATTACAGCTCACTGAAATTAAAGATAATATTGAAATATGAACCCCCTTATTTTACATATTTCGACTTCAACCATATTCCTTTCAAAATTGTAGTTAAAGTAGACTCGCACTTTTTTTTTTTTTTATTAAATTGCGTTAGATAAAACGGTTCTGCATATAATCATCGATTTTTCCATGTTCGACAATAAATTCACCATCCAAATAAATTTTATATGTATTTGATGCATCAATTTACGTGCGCATGCATGGTGAGATTTGGCTCTTGTTATATTTTCAGCACCATATCACCCACTCTATTTAATACTAATCATGGAAACCGCTTCATCTTGTTTTAAGATAAGATGGGTTAATTTGCTTAATCTTATTAAATATGCTTAAAATGTATAGAGATAAATTTGAAAGATGGTACTCATACTTTTATAATTTTATCATTTATTTATGGAAAGAAAGTGACCAATTGTGAATTTCACTATTGTTGAAGTAACTACATCCGGTGGGTACCATAAATATTAAGTATCTAAGGATCATTAAGTCAGAAAGATTGGGAGCGGGGATTATATTTATAAGAGGGAGCTTCTATGATACCATCGATAGATTGTCTAATCAAAATTAATGATGAGAACATGATTTTTCCTTATAAGAGAATGCACTCACTATATAATTAAGTGAAAAGGAATGAAGTGAATTCTCAGGAAAATTCTATGCTTCCGCTATTAATTTTGATGGATTGGTCTCATTATCATCCAACGGCTCATACTATATCCAACCATGATCGAATTACTAAAATAATATTTATTTACTATATTTATTTTAATAATTAGATTAATTGCGGGATGGTCCTGTTGATGGTATTCCCAAATTCTCACAACGTGAACTTTTAACTCTTTCAAAAAGATGCATCATTTAATGAAAATCAATAAAGATCATTTAATGGTTTTATTGTTTTTACATTTCAAATGATTCAACAAAGAGTTTTCTTTTCTTATGAGTATTTTACTAAATCCTTCATGATGTATGTTGATGTTAAATATCTAGATTCTTGATTAGTGGGAATTTTTTATGTGTACGATGTACCTATATTTCAACATTAGATTCTTGAACATTTAGGGTCTGTCTGAATTGTCTGATTTTTATCCATATCATATCTATATCAAATCTGCATTTAATTTATTTGTATCTTATCTACATCATATATGTTTGGTATGTTTATGAGTAAAACTGTCAATTTTTCATCGATATCTGTTTCTTGACAAAACATTTATTTAAAAACCATAAAAATATAATATCGAAAACATCAGAATAAGATGAAACAAACGTACCTTATGTATTGGTGATATCATCCCTTGATATCAGTGTATAATATTTTAGTTCCTTAATTCATCTAAATTAATCTAATTTGAGCTTAACCATGAAACCGATTAATATCAATCCTTCTTGACAACAAACAAAGAAAACTCGATTGACCTACTAATCCAACTTAGTTCCTACAAGACCTTATTGATTTATCCATCCAAATTGGCCACGTTCTTTTAACAAAGAAAAAGATAGACTAGCAATGGCTTGGTAATAACCCCTTCTTCTTTGTAATGAAAAAAAAAAAAAAAAGAAGAAGAAGGAGAAAAGGGGTGGAAGGGGGGTTTCGTAATCATGAATTGTTTGGGACACCTTGTTCGTTGTTGATCAATAATGTGTAAGTAATACATTACCATACCTTTTATTCTCGTTCATCGCCAGCTATTGTATATGATTTCATTGAAGGGATAGGCTTATTGTTGTAAAGGGTCATCATAAGATACCATGCATTTGATCACAAAAAATTCGCAGTGATTATATTCGCAAGTCGAGAATAGCTTCTAACTAAAGTTATTATAAGCCTTTTTTTGTATTCTATTTTAAGAGGAAAAAGTACCATTAATTTTGATTAAAAGACAATGATTCCAATGGATCCCAAGGCAAGGACATGATCAAATTAATAAAAACAATTCAGGTAAAAAGGTAATGGGGGGAAAAAAGTGAAAGACAGGAAAGTGCACATACATTTAATGATAGCTATGAATCATTGCTAAGAGAAAATAAAAGCATAGCAAACGCAGAATGTCTATTCATGCATTGGGTTACTGGAGGTAGAGTCTAGAACCCAATTCTGAATTCGTACTCAATATAATAAAATAAACCAGCACGAATTATACAAGTATAAGAAATAAAATAAAAAAAAAAAAAAGAATTGTTTGAAGTAAGGGGTTTTTTTTGTTTAAAAAAAATTGATTCGAATTTATTTTTAGTGTTTATTACAATGAAATTATCATAATAATAATCTCATGAAATTGTAAATGGCAATGACTTGTAGCCATAGGTGATGATAAAAGGCCACAATTACCACTAGAAAAATGATAATAAAAAATTATAAAAATAATTTCGTTTTCTAAAAATAAAAATTACTTCCCTTGATTTTCACTAACATTTTTTAATGATTTACCAATATAATAACCATTATCATCAATCATCATTTGTAACTTGGTCTCCCACTATTGGTCGTAACTAAAAACCATCAATAACATAGCATCTTTAGATGTTTTATAATTAAATCTTTAATTACAATAAATATAAGAAAAAATCTAAAAATACATATATATATTTTCCTCAAAGGATCACAATTCACATTTAAATGTAATATCTATAAATATATGCTTGCAAAGGAAGCCTGATCACATAATGCCATACCCGTCACGCATACACGGCGTTTGTTGAACCTGAAGAGATTACGAAGCTTTTACACTAACCAAAAACTTAGTAGTAGGTGTCATTATGGCAAATTTAGTACCTTCATCCAAAATTTTTTTTACCTTGTCTCCCAACAAACTCATGCCTAACTTCCTAAGCCAACAATAAAATCTTAAAAATCTAAAAAAAAAAAAAAAATCAAAATCTAGCACTAGCAATAACAATCCAAAATTACATCCCAAACCCCCTTATTAACTATACATATAATATAAAATATATCAAGAGCTAGCTTGGATATGTGTTTGTAAAATATATATGTAAGACATGTACAAGCAGATGTAGCTCAAATGATAACCATACTCCCAATTAATCATGTAATAATCTCAAACTTGGTATGATATCTAAGGAATGAATAATTATGCCATTTCATATTGAAAAGGAAATGAAATAACCCTAACATTTCCTCAACTTTTTTTTCACATCAATGGTGTAGAGGGTTGGGACCCGTGGGGACTAGACGCTTCTCCACACCATAGCGTGGATCGATCTCGGTGTCGTTTCCGGCCGCCTGTCGTGGAACATTTCCCTTGGTAGAGTAATTGGCATGATGATGTTTATGTTGTTCTTGATGCTTAGGGAAAGGTTTGAATTCAAATTCGCTTGCTAGGACCTTTCGATTGATTGGTGAGTAAATTATGTTACCAATACTATGTTTGTCATGGGTTGTGGACTTAACACCATAGAACTCATGAATCAATACCAAGATTACTAGTGAGAGACAAAGCATGGTTACGAGAACATGAGAAATTCTCAAGGCCATGTTGGAAAAAAAGGAGGAGTTGAAGAAGGGAGATGGGAGGAAGCATGGAGTAAGAAAGGAGAGGAGACAAATTAAACCTAGCTAATAGGGGGAAGGGTTTTGTTTTAGGTTAGATGAAGAGAATTTTCTAACTATGACAACTTGATTTTAATGGAAGATCATAACAAATATATAAAAGAGTTTGAATTGTGTGTGTTTTGTGTTTTATTTTTGGCTTCTATGTGAGATTTGCTACTACCTTTTTATGCTTGTTTATTGATGGAGAGACAAAGAAATGGACGGTAGACCCCTCTTTAAATCAAAGTTCCTTAGAATTCAAGGAACAGATTGTTTATGTAGTATTGATTGTCAAAATAAGAATTATTATCTTTCATGATGGTAATAATGTGTCTTTTCTAGCATCTATAAGATTTAGATATAAAGCATCAACTCTACCTTTTCTTTCTCTCTGTGTTTGGGAAAATTTATTAGTGAGAGGTCTATAAGAATCCAGTTATAATTTGCTCGACATATATCATATATCAATCCATGTCTTTAGTCTTTGACACACTTCTCATCACATGCATGCTAAAGGCATAAATCACACTTATTATTGTGGGGAATTTGGGGTCCAATTCAGTTTTTTTTTTTTTTTTCCTTTTTCTCCTTCTTAATCTTAGTTTTTTATTTAATTTTGATTTCAGTCTAATATCTTTATCAATGGATACCTGATTGCCATGCATTTTTTATATATATTTTAGTGCATGTATGTGTGCTCAATCAATAACTTGTAAACGATTAATTGTTTTAATTAACAAATTTAAAAAAAAAATTCCTTTCAAGATCGCGTCCGTGTATAACTTTTACATCCGATTTTAGCAAACATTATATTGCTGAAAATAAAATCTAGAATGTGTCTTTGGAACGATTCAAACTAATTGGTCATACTTGTCAACTTGATGTTAATTTTTAATATAACACAATTTTTTTGATTTATTTTCTTATAATATCCCTATTTTTTGAGCTAGGATATATGAATGAATGAGATATGACTAATGAGTATGAAGTTTCATCAAAATATGGAAAACTCTTAAGGGAACAGAAGCTTGATTTTCATGTTCAAAACAATCATTTATTTTATGTAACTAACCATATTTAAATTTTCAACAACTTAAAATAGGATATGATAAAACACAAGGACAAGATAATATAGGATAAAAGAAATTTTGAGAACGGCGCACAATCCCATGTATGTTTACCTATTCAGTTCATCATTCATGTAAGGAATTAATAAGGGAATGCATCACCAGTGTCATGGTCCAAGAATCAAGGGTCTTGTAGAAGTGTTTAACTTAGGCGTATAGTATTGTGAGTCGCATCAATAGAGGGTTTGTTCATGGCGTGGATTAACTTTAAAGGTAGGTCTAGCCTCCCGTGAACAAACGGTTGAAAGCTGATGTCGCTCTCTTGATGAGGCCATGGTTGGCCGAAACTAGTAGAAATAGTTAAACCTTCCAAATATATGGAGAACTATGGTAAAGCGTAGAAGGTGCTCCTTATGAGAATGTGGGGTTCGAAACAAACCTAGGAAATCAAGGAATATAAGGCTCGCTTGCCATCCAAATTAGCAACAAACGATGATATAAAGGATGGTTGAGTGCTGCACGGGAACCCTTTAAGGGGTGAAACTCCTGTCCCGTGATAATTGGTATCAGAGTTAAAGTTTCCAGCACCATGAGATCACTTAAATGCTACCCAATGTGTTTAGTAAGAGTGGGTAGTTATTGTTGTCGATGTGGTTCGTGTAGGTGAGGCTTAAGCAGAGCGGCCACTAGAGAGAGGACATCGTTGCTAGAAGGCAGCAGTATCACAAGTCGTAGAGACAAGATATTACCTTAATCTTGTTGTTAATTTAGCTCGTGTGGATAAAGCTTAAGCAGAGCTTCCAAATAAAGACATCATTGCCAGAGAGCAGTTGTGCCGTGAGTTAGGGTTAAAGCAAGAATTTATACTCAAGCCCTATTGTTGGGCAGCTCAACAAGAGACGATTTTAGAGGACGAAGAAAAGGGTAAGGCGAGAGAAAGCCTATGGAAGCCTAAAGTCTTGCTAAGATGATCTTGGATGTATTGACAACCAATGTGGAGAAGAGGTTAAGAGCTTGAGAGTGTGTAATAGTAGCCGCGAATTTGTCTCATGACAAAGACATCATGAATTTAAGTGGAGAAGAATGTCATGGTCCCTGTAAAGACCCGACCCTCTAAATCCCTAGACTTAGAGTACCGAGTCCCCAACCACATATAATATTTTCATATTATATGTAAGGTTGTCCTAAATCTAACAGTTTATGAATATTGTTTGATTAAAATCACTATAACTTTATAAAGAACTTTTAGTCAAAACAAGATTGCTAACAAAAGCAATCTATACATACATTTACATCATATAACACTGTAGTAGTGTCAATACAAGACACTACAAAAAATTACATGTTTGCTTAAACAAAAGGATCCTAGAAGGAATCTTAAGGTCTTTACAAACTAGGCTTAACTACAAGCCTTCTATACATAACTTTTTCCTTAGCAAAAATTCTTCCCAAAAGTCCAGGGTGATCGGATCCTATTCGTCCCACTCATCCATAAATCTCTCGAAATCGGACCCATAGCCCAAATCATCATAAAATTCATCTCCAATACCTGCAAAGCAGCAAAAGTGAGCCAGAGGCCCAGTACACAATAACCAATGCAAAAACAATTCATCAAATTGATGTAATGCAACATTAGACAGGTGATTATCTTTATTACGTTTTCTTGCACAAATCAACAGAAGGGTATTCAAACCTCGGTCATACTTCAGGAATTCAGGGATCCTGAGTAACAGCAGCTGCTCAGGAGGTTGATATAAGCAGTCCGAATACTTATATCTTCTAGATCTATTTCACGAAGATAATAGCTTCATTTAGGATTTAAAAGCCGTTGCCCGACTCTACTTAAACTCAGTCCATAACATGAGCCTAGTTCACAAGTTCCCATAAACTTTGAACTAAATCATGGTATTTCCCCCTAAGTTTAAGCAAACGTTACTCAGATACTATTCCCCCTATCGGCTACCCACTTAACCAAAAGAATCGCGATTGCATCATAGCGTACCATTGCATCATGGTAAAGTCATTGCATCCTGACTTGGTTAAGCGCCTAACTAACATGTCATTGCATCATGACAGGTTTGCTGCTCCTCGGACCAGATTAAACAGCGTAATAAACATCCAATTCATTCAAATATTAAGCCGAATCAATTTAAATCAGATTAGGAATGCCTATTCCTAGCAAACATCAAACAAGTTATTGCGTACCTGAACCCGTTAGTATATAACTAGGATCTCTTGGCGAAGAACTAACCGAAGAATCCTTAACTGAAATAGGAATATCACAATAATCAATAAATATAGATTTCACTCTCACAATTATACATACATTTTATATCTATATATATCACAATTAAATCAAAGAAATCCAAATAATTGAATACAAAGTCATAAATAAGCATTTAAACATCCTATTGTATCCTATATCGCTTAATAAATACTTAATTACTCAAATAAAAAACTTCGGAAAATTTTAGAAAAAGTTTTTAAAATTCAAAAGCGCAGGGGATACGCCGGCAGCCAAAGCCGGCGGCTTTGAGCCGGTGTTTGATACTCTGAAAATCAACACTGCCAACGCTGGCAGTGTTCAAGGGTACGCCGACTGCCTTCATTTTACGCCGGCGGCTTTGAGCCGGTGTAGAATCCAAAACCTAAAATTTTTCAAAACGTCCAGAGAGGTCTAAGCCGTCCGCTTACCCAGATACGCGAGCAGCTTTGACACATACGCCGGCGACCTTGATTCCCGGCGGCCAGCGTACAATATGAATGAAAGAACGCTGGCTGACTTTTCTAGCGAAAGCCGGCGACGTAGAAACTCAAATTGCCGGCATACGTTCTGAAGAATAAGCGCTGGCAATTTTTGTCGTAAAAGCCGGCGATGTAGCAAAACAGTGTTAAGAAATTTGAATCCAACGCTGCCTCTACGCCAGCGGCGTTGAATTCCCAGGTGCCGCGTACGTTTAAAAACAGGCCTAAACAACAAAACACAAATCCCCTGTTTTCCATTTCGAAAACTTTATCCTAATACTCTTTCAAACCTTCCTCCACTACATTTTCAACTTCATATACACACTCCTATCTACACTACTCAAACTTAGCAACTCAAAACATGAAATTAACACATTTAAACACTTCCAATTCCACTTCCATCCATTCTAAATTTTCCTACACAAATCCTCTTCACGTCCTCCCAACACTTCATATCACTTCTACAATACATGCACAAACTCACACACTCACAAAACTCATTCCTAGCTCATCTCAATACATGAATAAGTAATTTAGATAACACTAATCTCATTTCATCCAAGATTTTACAAAGCTACAACAAGAAATGAAAACAAAGCATAAGCCACACTTAAAGCAACTCACATGCAAATGCTTTGCCTTGGAGAGAACTTGATTTTCAAAGCTTACTATTGCTCTTGGTTTGGACTTGGAATTTGAATTGAAAGAAGAAGAAGAAAAGAAAGAAAGAAAAGCAAAATTCGTATAGAAAAATAGGGCTGCAAAAAGGGAGTTCAATTAAGCATAATTATGCCTTAAACATATTCCAAATTTACCCTCTAAGGCATATGCAACTTTAATTTGCAATTTGGGTGAATTTGAGTCTCATTTGGGCTTCATTTGGGGCATAAATGCTAGCTTAACTAAAGAAATAAAATTCTATCACTAATCTTGTAAAACCAAGGTTGATTTTATAAATCTAACTTAACCAACACCTTAATGTATAAAAGACATAATTAATAATTTTACTACATACACATTAATGCATATAAAACAAAAGTATTAATTCCAATACATATGCAAAATAATACATTTAGATTATTATTAACCTAACTATCCCAACATCATGCTCATTAATTCAATAATTAAAATAAATAAATAAACACATGGAATTTAAATCTAAGTCATTTCAGTCCCAAAGTTAAGGGTCTTATGGGAGTGTTTAACTTAGGCATATAATGTTGTGAGTATGGGTTAACTTTGAAGACGAGCCTAGCCTCCTATGAACAAACTAGTTGAGAGCTCATGCTGCTGTCCTGATGAGGCCAAGACAGGCTAGAACTAGTAGAAACATTTGAACCTCCTAAATATATGAAGGACTGTGACAAAGCATAGAAGACACTCCTTATGAGAATGTGAGGCTGAAAATAAATCTAGGAAATCAAGGAAGATAATGATGGCTCACCATCTAGATTAGCAACAAACAATGATATGAGGAATGGTCAAGCATCGCATGAGAACTCTTTGAGGGATGAAACTCCCAACCTGCGACAATTTATATTAGAGTTAAAGTTCCCAACTCTATCAAACTGCTTAAATGCTACCCAATGTGCTTAATGAGAGTCCATAGTTCTTGTTGTCGATGCGGTTTATGTGGTTGAAGCTCAAGTGTATATATGAATGAGGGAGATATGGCTAATGAGTATGAAGTTTCATCAAAATATGGAGAATTCTTAAGGGAGCAAAAGCTTGATTTCATGTTCAAAACAATCATTTATTTTATGTAACTAATCATATATAATTTTTCAAAGACTTAAAATAGGATCTGAAAAAACACAAAAACAAGATAATATAGGATAAAAGAAATTTTGAGAACGGTGTACAATCCCATGTATGTTTACATATTCAGGTCATCATTCATGTAAAGAATTAGTAAGGGAATGCATCATCCTTAGGACCTGTTAAGCTTATTTTTTTGATTAATTTCCTTTAATTTGATTTGCATTAAATTATGACCTCTTTTAACATGAACCCTTAATTAAGAATTAAAAGAAATCGGTTTTTCGATGTCTTAAAGTCACCACCCGGCCAAGGTCGATAATAAAATAGTAAGTTAGGATCAGCGGGTTGAGTTGATCCTGACTAAACCACTAGTTCACATGAAAACCACTTTGAAATGTGGTTTTTAAGAAACAAAAAATTTGAGTCCAAAATCTAAATGGTTATCACGTTTAACTTTTAGGTTAAATCATAGTCTTTTAATACCCCATACTTTTATATATTTTTTTATTAATAAAAGAAAATTCCTACATTACTTAATTTATTATTTACAAAGTGAAGAAAAAAAAGTTTTTATTTTTAGGTCGTCTACGTATCCATGCATATCAACTAACCGAAATCAGACCGTTGTTGTTTTTTTTTTCCTTTTATAGAATCTTTAGGATGTGTTATTTTTTTAAGAAAAAACTATTTCAGTTTACGTTTTTTTACATCTTTATTATTTTATTTAAAAAGCCCTAAATTCTAGATTTTATGCTTTTATTTGAAAACTCTTAAGAAAACCTAAATTTTGGAAAATTTCCAATTATTATCTCTTTTTTCTTTTTCAAAAAAATAAATCAAAGTTTAAAAAAATTTGAAGAATTAAACCTACATAAGATTCTAAAATCATGATAGAAAATAAGTACTAGAGCAAGAAAGTAAATGGATTAGATGGATTTATACCCTTGATGTTATGTTAAATGAGTCCACCGAAAGGGAGCTATAAGGAAAATTATATGAAAATCTACATAATAGAGTTGCATGTGTAAAAGAAAAATGAGATCTAAAGGTGGAGAATAAAAGATTTATATAGAAAGAACCACTCATATTCAAAATTAATAATTAGTCTAATACGACACTTTTCCAAGCTAATTATCCACTAAAAACTAAGATAGTGCACCTTTATACAAACAATCCACTTAGAAAAAATATGGGAAATTGTACCTTCATCTAAGCTATCCTTAAGGAAAAGATTGGAACTAAGATAGTATTTCTCTAAGCTAGCAATCTTTAAACTTTGAGCTAGACTATGCTATTTTAAGCCGGTTATCTTAAATTGACCCGGACTATACCTTTCCAAGCTTACGGTCTTAAACTAAACTAGATTGTGCTCCTTCGGGCTAGTTGTCTTGAATTAAATTGGAAAACACTCCTTTAAGCTAGTTATCTTGATTTGAACAAACTATGTTCTTCCAAGCTTGTAGTCTTAAACTAAACTATACTACACTCCTTCAACCTAGCTATCTTGAACTTATAAATTTTACCTAAGAAAGTGCTTCACAAAACTAGTTATCTTGAGGTTAGAGTTTTGAACTGAAGCTGTGCTTTATTAAGTTAGTTGTCTTGAACTTGAAAATTTGAATTGGTATAGCACTCCTTTGAGCTAATGGTCTTGAACCTAAAACTTTGAGTTAGGACAGTACTCTACAATTTAGCTATCTTGAACTTGAGATGGATAATTAAACTGAGACAGTACTCCTTCAAGCTAACTATTTTAAACTTGAAATAGGATAACTAAGTTGAGACAGTGCTACCTTGACCTAGTTGCTTTAAACTTGAAATAGGACAATTGAATTGAGATAACGCTTCTCTAAGCTAGTTATTATGAACTTAGCTTAGGACAATTGGAATGAGTTAGTGCTCCTCCAAGCTAGCTGTTTTGAACTTGAAATAGGATTAAACAATTGAATTGAGATAGCACTCCTTCGAGCTAGTTTGTTTCAACTTGAAATTGGATAATTGAATTGAGACAGTACTCCTTCAAGCTAGCTTGTCACGTTCTATGTGCATAGAACATACCTATTTAAGCACACATGTCACTTGTGTAATATATGTAAGGAATACTTAAGCTAAGAGGGTTTCTAATATAGCTTTATTTTGTTAAATCCTTGTATTTGTTTTTCCATGATTTGGTTAATTGCATAAGCCTATAAAACCCATGATTAATTATAGTTTCCACATAAATACTCAATTATAAATAAGGTCAAACTCAAGCTATATCAATAAGCTCAACTCACATCCAAAAAACCTTAGTCTCTAAAGATCCTCTTAACAATATAAGTAGAAGTAGTTAGGTTCAATTACAGTCATCCAAATAGTTTAAAATAAGTTTTCAAACAAAACTTCTCAAAATTACGTATCGGGTATACTTTACCAAAATGAGCTCACCATCCTTATACTCAATCAGCATCCTCATACCCAAAACCTAAAGCATCATAACATCTATAGGGAGATCATCCACAATACCTAAAATATTAAAAAGTGAATGGTAAAGCCCAATACAACAGTAATCAAACATAGTTCTCATATGTCACAGGCTCATAAACTATAATTACATAGATATAAATCAGGAAAGCAACGCATTTCTAGTGTCTCAAAAATATAAGCATGAACAAGAGTACTCATGAATCGCCTAGACAAAAATATCAAGGAATGGAATGGATCTAAACCATGCATTAAAGGATTGGCAAGCCTCCAATACTTGCTAAAAAAGAAAAAGAAGAAGCAATGTTGTTTAATTCACTCTTTTATTTAAGGTTCCATTCCATCTTATAACCTCATTGCAACTAGCTTTAGCTCATTGTAAAAATCTTAAAGCCTCCCCATTGACTATCCATTGAGTCATACCATGCAAGCTATAGGGGTCTAGAAACCTAATTATTGTATCCTCTCGCAGTTGAGATTAGAATCGCAAGTCTAAGCTTGTCATTTCCTAGAGCAAGCAATCACATTACAAACATGCAATTATAGGTCAAGTTGAAATATTAATGCAATTTTAGTTATCTATTTTAGCAATCAACATGCAATTAATGTGAACCTGATCCATATGTCCTAATTCCTTTTTCAAATAGCTCAAATTATTAACGATCTATTCATAAGTCCAAAAATGCATATTAAGATAGTTTCCAACATATTTTTGGTCAATTCACCATTTCATTCTTGATTTACTAAGAATTAATGGTGTCAGATTCCATAAGTTCATGGATTTTTGCTTTAAACTTAACTCATTTGTGTATATTAAGTCCATGGTTGGTGATAGACGTTTACCTATGTTTTTATGCCATTTGTTTTATTTTTGCTAAACTATTTTGTTGCTTTTTTAGACTTGAGTGGGTTTATGAGCTTAGGGAAACCAACTCATTAGCTATCTTTTTCGTTGGTGATAAACTCATAATCAATCAAGAGTCAATTGCTTATGAACACTAATTATCCATCCAAATCTAATAACACTTATTGCATGCTCGTACCATCATTATGTTCATATCATAATTGTCATATACAATTATTAGAAAAAGTCTAATTTGTCTGTATCATAATTAATCCATGTAACTATTAGTATAAAAGGTTACAGTTGTTACAACAATCGCTATTAACATACTAAAGTTAGTTAACAATTGGATTAATAAAAGGTCATAAATATGTACTATTTTCCAATAAATTCAAATATGAAATTTAAATGTAAATAATTCATTTAGTCATTTATAACTTTAGTTGGCATGTTACAAGTCATGTTTCACTTATTAACTTAAACATGCTATGATTCAGGTCCATATATATATGGAAAGTGATTTAGATAACAAATATTCATTTAACACACCTTACAACTTCTAAGATATAGATAAAGTTAAGAGGAATTTGCATATTACCTCCTTAAACTTTTACCAAAATAGGATTTACCTCTTCAGCTTTCAATAAATTTAAGGTGGGGGCGAGATAAATCAACACATAAATGGAAGTTTAAGCGTGGAACTGTAGAAAGTTCGAGGAGATATTTTACAACTCTCTTCGTTTTATTTTAATAAAAAATGTTTAAATGTTCTTAACTGTGTCAAGTTTTGAAAATTTAAAGGGTCAAAAAGCTTACTTTTAAAGTCAGGGGATAAACCTGCACCTACGTACAAGTTTAAGGTGTAATTTACAATTTCCCTAAAGTTAATTTTCTAGCCCTTTGCACAAAATTAACAATACACATATTAAATTTCTTATGTCAAAATTTCACTACATAAATTTATAGAGCATATAATTAAGCTCATGAGCATATTGATCTTTTATCTATTTTCATCTCGTTATACCCAAAATGCATTTCAAAATATATATACTCTCCACATTCCATAGTCATTCCATAAACGACCAAAATCCCAATTCAACATAAGGAATCTGCTTAGGTCATAAAATCATCAAATTCCATCAATACCTTATAAAGAGTCTATAATCCATATGCCTAGCTATATGACCACATCAATTTCATCCCTTCTTAAATTTATATCCAAATACTTGATTGCCATTCTTAGACATGCAAAACAGTCCATGTAACATTTTATTTATTGAATATATGTCCCATTCACCAATTAAAACATTTAAGTCCTAATTTACCAATCCAACAACTTTACACTCAAGAAGCTATTACCAATCACTCCTTTTATATTATAATTTATGAAAAAACACAGACATACAATCCAAATCTAGTTCTTAGTTGAATTTTACCAATTCCAGCCAATTTAGCTCAACTACCAATCTTACATAACCATTTGCATGTCCATAAGTTCTATTTACGTCAAATCACTAAAATTCATTATCTCAACATCATTAAATTCATATGTAACAATGTGCAGCACAAAAAACTTACCTAACATTGGCATGATAAGATCAACCAGCACACCATATTTACAAATTTCTTAACTTTTGCAAACAAAGAAATGACTCTTTTATAATTGTTGTTATAAAGTTTTCTTTTTTTAAGGAAAATGGTTAGGAAGGTGTTACTATAACTAATGATAATTGAATTTTTCAAATTTCATTAAATCAAAATAAAAAAAGACATCATGACTTTGACAATGATTTGCATTATATAAAGTATGCATCTAAAAAGAATATCAATCTAAATAAAATCTTAAATCAAAACTATCCTAGATTTAATACCTAAAAAGGTCATGACTAGTACTTGAACTTTGACAAAATATGTAATTAAATACCTGAACTATGAAATTGATCAATTTAATCTAATTTAGCATCTAAAAAACTTTCCATACACGCTAATAATATATTTGTCAATTTCTTTTAGGTATAAAATGGATTAATTTTAAAGTTTAAATACCTGATTACATACTTTTTTCAAAGTACAAATTCTATCGGTGGCATTATCTCTACCTAAAACTGTTATCTGAAATTTTTATTAGATATTTTTTTATGACTTATCTTTTTTTTTTTTCCTTTCAAATTATACTACAAGAGTTAAATATTTCAATAACAAATAATATGTAAAGACTAAGTATTGTATTGAAAGTAATCACCTACTTGTTTTCTATTTCTTCTCTTTAATTTAGCCTTTCTACTCTTCATTTCTGAATTTCTTTTCATATACTAATACATTTTTCTCAGCATTTATGTTTTCCTCAATTATATTCATTGAAAAGTTAAAATACCATATAAAAAAACACAACTAAAGTCTAAGCATCAAATTAAGGGAAAAAAAGACATAATAAGTTCAGATTCTTCTTTTATCAAATTCTTATGTTTGTAAATATCAATTTTGTCTAGCTCGAGCCGACTTGACTAATTCATTGGGAATTGGACCTACTAACAGGTTGGTCCATGCTCAAAGACGGTTTTTATATCGAATCAACCAGACTCATTTGTCTTAATTAGTTCAACCATGACCTGATTAACCTAGGAAGATCAAACAATCTTTGCCACACCATCCAAAGAAAAAAACATTACTTAGCTAGACACAAGCACACATGCAAAAGCCAAAAGGTATATGTAATGGAGCAAAACCAAGATGGTAGCCAACACCAATATCAAATAAATAATATATTATAAGTAAATTATTATTCTAAATTTCTCTTTTGGTTTTGTTTTTTATTTTTAATGTTTGTTTTAACTTTTGGTATTACCTTTAATCTTCATCGGAACAAAAAAGAAGCAAAACAAATCAAAATTCATACCCTAACTCTTACTCTTTCTACTCTCAACTTATCGCTCAATTTCAAATTTTCAACCGCAAGGTACAAAGTGAGTTTTTTTACCCCCTTATCTTTAATACTCTCATAAGTCATAATCTTTTTAAGAGTGGTTTGATTATCTTTGTCACACACACACACACACACACACACATATATATCGATTTCTTATGCTTCTTATGCCTATCTTTTTTTTTATTTTTAGACTTGATATTTTAACTCGTTACAATGTTGATTCGTTCTATCTAGTGTTTACTATTCATCAATTCTTACGTTTTTAATTATTTAATTATGTATTGAATTTTTATTTCAAGTGCTTTGTGGTCATTTTAGGAGTTTAAATGTGTCATAAATCTTCTATGAAGGGGCTGCAATTGTTGAAATGACCATTTTCGTGTGTTGACCACAAATGGTCTAGCAACATGAACTTGGTTCATATAATAATTTTTCCAAGAAACTATACTAACTATATGAATTCATATTAGATTCATTGAAAAGTCTATTGAAACGTACTCTCACATAAAACAATCCCCTTTCTTGCACATATCAATAATCTTAGACTTTAGCTTGCATTAAGATATGATTATCTATAATGCCTCTACATAACTATACAAAATTGAGGATGCTTTGGTTATTTTATACAATAACTTCCTCATTCTTGAGCTTATTTGCATTATCCTTAACAATATCATATTCCATCGTCTTATTCTCAATATGATGTCATAATGCATAACATAAGGTAACTATTCATAATTAGATTCAAAAATGTGATTCTGATTTTTAAAATTTAATCTAAACTAGCAATACCATTCTCGGGTAAATAAGTTGTAACTTGTAATAGTATGATAAGTTTAATTATCATCTATGGAATATTTACAAATGAAATTGACAACGAAATGATGCTAACATAAATTCCTTATAAATTTCTTTTTTTTTTAAGGGAATGGAAAGTAGCCTATTCGTCCTCATCTTTTTTTCATACAAAGAATGATTCTACCTAGTAGCATTTTAGCTTATTTACTAATTATAAACGAAAGAAGGTGTTTGTGTGCCTTTATTATGGATCTAATTATCAAGGTGGAAGAATCAACAGGTTGAAGTACCATTTGACAAGTATTAGTGGCAACATTGCATTTCACAAAATGGTTCCAAATGAAGTTCAAGAAAAAATGGAGCATATCTTAATTCCATCAAACAAAAGGATCAAAACTCTAATGAAGTTTTATACTCAAATTGAAGATTATGGAATTGAAGTCGAAGAGTTGGGTACACTATGAAAGCCACCAAAATAAAAATGAAATGTTATAATTGACAAATATGTGATTAAAAACACCACTCCATTATCCCAACTAGTATGAAAACATTTTGGAAAACAAGTTGTTCAAAAAGTATACTTAGCATTCGCTAGATGGTTTTTTATGCATGTCGACATTTTAATGCTTTAAAGTCATCTTATTTTCAACCCACATTTAGATGATATTGCTACAATTGATGATGGATATAAGGGACGATCTTATCATATCATGCATTTGATTGCTATGAAATTGTAAAAGTGAATGTTACTTACTTACTGATTCATATGGAAGCAATTGGGGTAATCATGAATGTATTGTAACAATGGTAGTTGGACTAATAAAACAAAGGACTATGATTAATTTTAGGTAAATTACATCAAAAGATATCAAAATTTGAGGGTAAGTTTATTTAAGTATTAACATTTAGAAATGTTAAAAAAAAATCAATATTTAGAGATAAATTCATTTAAGCTATCAACATTTCGGTTAAAAAAGGAATCAACATTTTGCAAAGTGAGTCAAATAATGTATTAATAATTGACCATTGATAGAAATTAAGGAAACTTATTGGAAAATTAGTTCAAATATTGATATATCAAATAAACTTTGTAAAATGTTGATACCTTATTTGATTTACTTTGCAAAATACTGATTTATCTTTTTAACCATTCGAAACATTGATACCTCAAATGAACTTGCCTCGAAACTAGATACCTTCTAGTGTAATTTACATAGTTGATTGTCTTATGTGTTTTCCCATTGGGGTGATGTTTTTATGTCCATTAATGCATTTTATATCATCAAGCATGCCAATAATATTTTATGCAATATATTTTCAGAGATGAATTGAATGAGTTAGACCTTCTAATGTCATGCATATAATGACTGACATTAAGAGCAACTATGTTCAGTTGAGAGGTTTTCACAATAAAGTATGGTCATACATATATTATTCTATTTGTGCAATACATTGCTTGAATTGATGCTTAAAAACTTTGGTAAGAGATCATGTAGATGAGTTTGCAAATCGTGCTTCTAAGGTAATTATCTTTGTTTGTAACCATATTCACTTATTGTCTTGGTTGAGAAAAAGAAATGATTGAAAGAGATTGTTTGACAAAGATTGACTCGATTACCACTATATTCATTACCTTGAAAAGTATTTATGAATATAAGCATGAATTGCAAGTTTTGGCAACAAGTAAACAATTCACAAGTCATAAGCTGTCAAATTGTGTTGATAGAAAAGCTTTTACTGTCATGATTTGAATATCAAATTTTGAAAGATTGGTTGGTTATGGTGAAAGTTACAACTCATTGTGATGCTCTTTCATATTGCAAATGTTGGTGAGAAGCCTTCTCTTTGTGCTGTTTATGAAGGCTTTTCTAGAATTCATAAGGGGAACATGTTAGATTTTAAAAATAATAAAAAATTGTATGGACTTATATCAAAATTGTTGAAGAAACTACAAATTATATGCAAGCCTCCATGATGTACTAGAGAAGAAAAGTATATGTAATGATAATTAAAGACATCAAATTGTATCATGAAAGGAGAAAGGTTTTGGTCAAGAAATGACCTTCAAATCTACCAAAACAATACAACTTGGTGAGTGATACTTGTTTTATTGAATCATAGATTATTGATGAAGATTATTTTGTTATAATGCTCCTATTTTGCAAAATTGTTATTCAAATCTTAAGTAAAGTAGCTTTCACTTGGAAATGTGAACGTAATTGGAGTTTCTTTAAGCACAATGACACAAAGAAAAGAAATAAGTTGGAACACCAAATTCTAAACAATCTTGTTTATGTGACTTATAAGTTGCATTTGAAAAACAGATATGTATATTATTTTCTCTAAGAATTACTAAACTTGTGTATTTTTTTCCCTTTACTAAGTTACTCTTTTCAAGCATCAACATAAGACAAAATGTTATGATCCAATTGATTGTAACTGCATTGATAAGACGAATTTTTAGATAACTGAAGGAAAATAAGAATAATTTCTTCTTGAACTTGATTTTGATGAAATTATTAACTAAGTAATATATAAGGATGATGTCACTTCCATAATAGCTGATGATTTTACTTAAGGTTAGTGACCTATTTCTAAATTATCAATTTTGTAAGTGTGTGTTGAGTATAAGTTTCTTAACATTGATTTTCTTCTTCCTTTTTTTAGACAATGGAGAGAATAAGAAAAATGTGGATTTTGATGTAATTGAAGAACAAGTTAATGTTATGCAAATCATTATATCAAATGATGATCATGATGATATTAATTAAAACTCGAACTATCCCCTAAGTTTATAGTTTTGAATTTTGAATATGTAATGATTGATTTCCACTATAAAATGTTTCTTTAAATTAGTTTGAATTGGATTCAAGTTTCTTATTTTTGTAACAGCTCATCAATAAACTGGTGCAGTTGATTCAATCATGAATTTAATTAGGGGTAGGCACGGATCGGTTTGGTTCGATTTTTCCTAAAACCAAACCAAACCATAATTTACGGTTTTGTTTTTTTTTTTTTTTCATCCCAAACCATTAAGTAACATTTTGTTAGGTTTACATTACGGATTAAATCAAAATTTTAACTAGAAATTTTCTTTGTTCTAGTTTTTTTTACATTTGTGTAGATACTTAAATATTTATATCATTTTACAAAATTTATATTATAAACCAAGATAAAATGCTCTATGAATTTATCATATTTTTAATATATAGTTCTCTATAAAATTAGTTATCCACCGATAAAATACATTCACCAACCAATACATAGTAAGTCATAATTTATAATTTTTAATAGAACCATCAAGTCAATTATGTACCAATAAATTTAGCTAAAATAAAAAATGATCTATCAACGAAATTCATCAATGAATAAAATGATCCGTTAACAAAATATATTAAACAATTAATATATAATAAGAGTTATAGCTGAATAAAAAAAAATTCATACTTTATAAAGTTAAAAACTAGTAAAAAAATAATAATTCATCATTAACAAAAAAAATACATATCATAAACCTAAAAAAAATGAACAAGTTGATTTTAATCAATATTCATCAAATAATAAAAGGTTAATGCCCTATTTGGTACCTGAACTTTGACCAAAAGTTCAATTAGACACCTAAACTTTTAATTTGTTTATTTTCATACCTCAAATGAATTTTTTGTACCATAATCACTACCTCATCCAATCACTGTTTGACACGTGTCATTTGCCTTTAAGAGACAATAAAAGAGCGAGGTAGTATTTAGGGCACGAAAAGTTAATTTAGAGTATGAAATTGAACAAATTAAAAGTTTAGGTATCTAATTGAACTTTTGGTCAAAGTTCAGGTACTAAATAGGGCATTTACCCAATAATAAATTATCAATGAAATAATATGAACACATAGTAATATATTATTATATTTTTTAAAACAGATTGGTTCGAATTGAAAATTTTTAAACCAAACCGTTAAAAAAGAAAACCATATTTTCTGTTTGGATTGATTCGGTTATTGAATGATTTGGTTCGATTGGTTTTTTTGCTCACCTGTAAAGTTAATTGTATAATTTATATTTATGTCTTTCACAATTAAAATATAACCTAATATTTTTACTTTTTTATTGAAATACTTTCACTCATTGAACTTGGATCAACCACTTAACCCTTGACTATTTCGTATGTCCGAGCCATTTCTCCATATCAATCCAACAATATTGGTAATTGTCATAACTTATTTGTCTTTGTTTTATTAGTATAGTTGGAGTGAAATAAAATGAGTAAAATATATAAATATTTACGGAAAAATAGATAGATGATGATGATCAGTCACATAGTAAGACTCTGCCAACGACCCTCCCAATGGCCCTTTTTATTTTTCTCATTGTCCCTCCAAATAGTCAATTTGTTTTGTCATCAACCCGAGGAAGGCAGTCATGGCGTTATCATGCTCTTTAGCTCCAGCTCTCTTTTCAACACAGTCCCACTGCCACCCACATACCTTCCCTAAGCATACTCACAGGAGCAGAATCCCAAAAACGACGGCACCCACACCCAGACTGATCCTGGCCATGGCTTCCGACGAAAACACCCGACCTGCTAAATTGGTCACCTTTCTGGGTAAAGGCGGCTCTGGCAAGACCCTTTCTTCTATTTTCGCTGCTCAGGTACATATTCGTTCCATTTCGTTATGTGGGTCATTCATTTTGAGAAGCTACTGTGTTAATCTTCATTGATGTGTATTTTGGTGGGTTAAAAAAAAATAAAAATAAACGGAATATACTTGAAATTTTGATTAAGGATGTTGATGTTTTTGGAACTTAGGAATATGAATCAGATGTTGATAGACATCCTAAGATCAGGTGAATCTTTCACTATCATGAGAGACTGGAGATCTGGTAACATTATGTGCACCTTATCTTTTGGATAATTGCAAATGCAATTAACAATATTCACAATGTTTAAGAGATATGTTTTTAGATACAATTTTACTATTTTTCCATTGAAAATGATCATGTAGAGAACAGAAAAGCTCTATCATTTTTGGGTATATGTCACAGTTTGGTATCTAACTTTATCCACTTACAAGTTAAAAGTGTCAAATTATTCCATACAAACTTTTTGTGTTATTTATACTACATAAATTAGATAGTTAATTGTAAAAAATAGACAAGTTCTGATTGTTAAGTGCAAAACTAGATAAAATTTACGAACCACATTGTAAAACTGGACAAAGTTTAAGACCAAATTGACATTTTACATTTTAGGTTCAGGTTGTTAATTGTAAAATTTGATAAACTTTAGGCACTGAATGTGACATTTACCCTTCTTTTTTATTAGATATGGGTCTAAAAGTGGTCTTAGTGCATGTAATAAAAAAGTAGTGGGTATTTTTGTGATATATAATAGAGTAGAAGCATGTTGATGAATGATCCCATGAGAAAGGGAACATTTGGATGATGTGCATTTAGATAATTGGATAATTACGTTCTTTTATATGTTGATGGATTTTTAAAGTTGGTCCATGGTTACCTAAGCTATATTTGGCTATGGATGCTAATATAGCATCACAATAGCTCAAGATCCATAAAAATTGAAGGGATGAGGGATAAATCTGCAACTCAATTTGAAGAAAGGTAAGACTTATTATGAATTTGTCTCAAATGCTTCAGACAGCGCCTCAGCAGTTTTGGTATTTGACATAATTTCTATGATAATCTCACATTCCCCCACATTTAACTGTATTTTTATCATCTATTGCGTCTTAATCTTTATAAATGATAAGCATTTCATATGCTATGTCAAGTATTTGTATTAATTAAAGCAATCCTGTCAACTGATCTGCAAAAATGAAATGTTTGTTGAGAGTCATTGTTGTCCATCAATATTTTCTTGGCATTTTATGTTAACCAATCAAATATACTAAACTGAGCAAGATTTTCCTTTTAATTCATAGTATTGCAACTTACCAAAATCCAAAAAGTTAGATGATAGACCGTTTTCTTGTGTGTCTCTTATCTATTTTGAAGAACTTGTGAAATTGGTTACAACTGTGAAAACAACTTGCTTATTCAGTCTTTAATTCATGAAAGTTCATCGACATTTCTCTAACAATCCTTGCCGATATTCTAATAGTCTCATTTCCTTCAACGCAGCATTATGCAAGTGCTGGTCTTAACACATGCTTGGTGATACATTCGCAAGACTCCACTGCCGAGCATCTTCTGAACTGTAAAATAGGGCCATCTCCTATTAGGTGCAATGACAATTTATCAGCCGTTAGGTTGGAAACAACTAAAGTGTGTCTTTTGTCAGCATTTTGTTGTTCACTTTTGTTGTGATTTAACTTTTAATTCGTGGCAGACAAAATTAATGTTGGCAATTACAGATACTTCTTGAGCCTCTGAAGCGACTGAAGGAAGCAGATGCGCATCTTAACTTGACGCAAGGTGCCCTAGAAGGGGTGGGTATGTAGTTCGCCTTTTATAATACTGATCTTGTGTTACCTAAGGGGAAAACCCATGCTTTAATACTTTTCTTGGTATTGTAGGTTGTGGGAGAAGAGCTTGGGGTGCTTCCTGGGATGGATTCTATTTTCTCGTTGTTTGCACTTGAGAGATATCTCAGATTCATGGGGAATGTAGCTCGAAGGAAAACTAAAATGGAGCAATTTGACCTTGTAGTGTATGATGGCATAAGCCCTGAGGAAAGCCTTAGAATGATAGGTGCAGCCAGCAAAGCAAGGTTAGGGCACTCATCCCGATCTCCCTCCCCATTTGACATGCCATCTGATCAGAGCTTTGATTAGATTCTCTATACATCCATCTACCCAGTAAAATGCTTTGGAGTTTTTTAACTTGAGTTTTTAACATTGTCAATAGCTAAGTTTGTCTTCCATCAATATATTGACCAACTTGTTGCACTTGTTTATTTCACATAGGATATATTCTTCACTTTATATTGTACGTATGAACATGTTAGGGGGATGATGGAACTATTTATTGAGGTGATTTAAACAAAATTCACCCTCACACCTTACTGAACGCAGGATGCAGCTTGAGCTTTAGCAGAGCCACTTTCTCCACCTAATAATATAAGGTCTTGAGTTGAACTGAACATAATAGATGTCTTCTACCCAGGCTTTACTTGAGATATTTGCGGAACATGGCAGAGAAAACTGATATAGGAAGACTGGCTGGCCCTTCGATCCTCAGATTAATAGATGATGCTTTGACATTAACTGGTAGCCAATCTGAGCTCAATGGCAACACAAGTGCTAAAATATGGGATACATTGGAACAAATGTTAGAGGTAATGTAAGTTCTGTACGTCCTCTTCATTTTTCACTTCAAAGATTGTGTACACTAAATTCTGGCGGGTCCAATGCAGAGGGGAGCATCAGCTTTCACAGATCCACAGAAATTTCGATGCCTGCTTGTAATGGACCCTAATAATCTATCCTCAGTAAATTCTTCATTACGATATTGGGGTTGTGCTATCCAAGCTGGTGCAACAGTTTCTGGTGCATTTAGTTCTACCCCTACAAGATCACAGCCAGAGATACCAGAAAATGTGAAAGGAAGCTTCTCCCCATTGCCTTTTGCTTCCATTCCTCACATCTCATTTGATTCCACAATAGATTGGCATGCAGTAATGTCGAGTTCCAACAGTGAAAACGCACGCCAAGCTCTCTCTTTTTCATCTGGCAAGGGCAACAGTGCAGCGGAATCAGTTAAGTTTGATCTTGAAAAGAAATCGGTAACTCTCTTTATGCCAGGCTTTGATAAGTCAGAGATAAAGCTTTACCAGGTAAGTTCCAAGTAAAAATCTGCCATTTCCTTCCAGTTATTGTTATTGTTTTCCATGCTGTAATCTCAGCAGATCTATGTAACTTCTTTTAAAACTTTTGTTTACAGTATAGAGGAGGATCAGAACTATTGGTTGAAGCAGGAGACCAGAGACGCGTAATCCGATTGCCTCCAAAGATTCAAGGAAAAGTAGGTGGTGCCAAGTTTGTGGACAGAAGCCTTGTTATAACGTTGCAGTAGCCAAAGAACATTGTGGAAATTTTAGTACTTACTACTTATTGAGGTTAAATTCACATAATTAAAGCTTTTATGCTTTTATGAGCAAGCAATGACAGGAATTCTTTTCTGGTGGTTTTGTAATACCAAAATCAGGTTTTGGAGGATAAGGAAGCTGGGACTGTGTACTTACGCCCAACCAATAAACAACAGAGCCATAAAAAAGACGCAGTGATATATAATGGAAAATGTGGTTACAACAAAACTAATCTCATCACATTAATGAATGGTCTAAATTTTTTCTATATTTTTCTCTATGGAGATCGAACCTCTGAAATTTTTCACTTATTTTTCTAATAATGTAAAACTTCTTTCCCTCTGAATATTTCTGATGCAATTTCCTTATTTTACATGCTGCTTGCTAGAAGTGAAATCAATGTTTTGACTATCCAATCTCCATACATTTCTTTGGTGCCTGACTTATATGTTCAACTTAATTTTAATCATTTATTTCAATATCCTGGGATCTAAAAAGGATAATAAAGAAGCCCTTGTTATGAACTTGTATGAAACAGTAACATAAAGGACATGTTAAAGACTAAATGGCAAAAAATATTTACAAATTCTTGTAACATTCAATAATTTGTTTTGTTTGCCAAAAGTAAGATGATTTCATTTAATGCTACTGATTACACCCTTGTATGGTCCAACGCTAGATCAAAATAAATAAGGATAATGTCACGTTTGGTACATGAATTTTAGTGACTATTTAAATAATACATAAATTTTACATGAATTTTAGTGACTATTTAAATAATACATAAATTTTGACATTATTAATTGTAGATGTGGGGTTCTACATCAATTCGTCATGCACGCACTACCCATGTATTGCACATGACTTCAAAGTATAGACAAGTAGATGGTATTTTATGGGATAGCTTGAAGAAATTAACAAAGAAGAGATACAAGTAGTTTCAGCGTTTTGAATATAGAAGTAATAGGTAAAGGAACTTAAGTATACCTCTCACATCGACTTTACAGTTCTTGAGCAATTAGAGCGATAATCACTTGAGCTGCCTAATTGATTTTTGAGAGCGAGTTTCTTTATAAAATGTTATTTGTTTTCTCTTCAAAAGTTGAAAAGTAGAGGAGTGGTTGAAATTTACAAGTACTTAGTATCGATGGCAAACATCAGATCATCTCAATAATTACGGATGAAATAAAGCATGTTTAATATTTATTTTGAATGTCAAGACCAGTAGTCATTCTCCTGTGTGGTGAGCCTATTGAGAGCGATTGGATATTGACAAACTAGTTCGAGCTCACTAAGTCAAATTTCTTCGAGCCATCCCAATAAATAAATCTAACATGTTAGACTTGTTACCTAACCCACAAGTCAAACCTAAATATATTATAATATATATTATGTAATATAACGGCTCTTTACACTAATTTTAATATATAATTGAATTTTATTGGTATTACCTCTATTAACTTTGTTTAAACTTGCTTGCCTAATTGGTTTTTCATCACCAATTCTAGACTACCATGTGTTTTCAATGATTATTTTGATGAACATACTCCAAAACATATGTAGATAGGGTAACATCTCAAAAAACGAAGTTAACATACACGGTGATTCAAAATGGTTGAAAAATTAGGTAATTTAAGGAAAATATCTATATTAAAAGAATTGTTTAAGACACATAGTGATTCATAACTGGTTAGAAAAATCAATTAAATAGATAGCTTAATACAAAGTTGAGAATTGACATAGATAGAGTAAGTCTAATTAAATACCAAAATTAATGACCACGATCAACAAAACTACAAAAGGGAAACCCGGAACTAGATGGGGCTTTAGAATGGACTTGAACCTACTTTTGAGTACAGGTTTATGATTCCCCAAATTAAAAACAGGGTTAGCCCATCTAAGGTCGGTTAACCTATTGGTTCTGACCATTCTGATTCGCTGGTCTTAAACTCGCAATTCGCAAACCGGCCAAGCCAATAATAATAATAATAATAAGTTTTACAGCTATTGCCCCAACCTGGCAACCACCCTCCCGCATTTTTTCATTACATGTCCCCTTACGTTCTCTGAGTTGTAGTTTACTCATATCCTCTAATTTTTATTTTACTGGCCGTTTAACTTACGCACAATTATTTTTTATGTGCTAAAACAGTAATGCCAAAAATAAAATAAAATACATTAATTTATTCAATTAAACATGTATATATGGTTCAACCGAATCGATGCTATCATCCCAAAATGTTATAATATAGAAAGTAAAATAAAATAGTCTTACTATCTCTACCATTACATCATTTATTTTGCATAAAATAATTTATAAGCAACATAATAGAAGTCGCGGCTTTAATATTACTACTAATATTTTCCACACACCACAAAATTTAACAAATAGTGCAAACACCACTATTGTATTGTTATAAAAACCCCCAAGCTATTGAAGTAGGCTATTGGTATTAAGTTAAGGGTCCAATTGGATTGTCTGGTTTTTATCACCTGATTTGTTTTTGTATTAATCTGTTTGATCTGTTTATAAGAAAAAAAGTCCGTTTTCATTTGGATTTATTTGTTGATAAACGATTTATTTAAAAACGATAAAATAAAATAGCAAAACAACCAGAATAAGACGAACCATGGACACAAAATATAAATACAAAAAATTGATGGGAGCTGACAAAGAGTATGTTTGTTTTGTGTAAGTTTTATGTCTCTGCACTTGCAACCATATTTATAGTATTTGCTGTAGTTACAAAAATGCAGATGAGATTTGTGTGTGCTGTATAGTTTTGTGCGAGTGACGGAGGGTGTCTCTTTTTTGTTCGTGTATGATGTGAAGATGTTTTCGTTGCATGTGTGACATAGTTTTGTTGTTCATGATTTTTTTTTTCTTTTTTATCAAGTGTCATCGAGAACATGAGCCAAATCAGACTGAATCGAACTAAATCAAACCAAAATTTTGGTTTTCTTCCTTTTTTTTTCTTTTTTTCAAACATTGGTTATATCATGTTTGAATTATTAAGGTGTGATAATGAATAAGTTATTTTTAGAAGATAACCTCTAATGTTGTTGTTGTTGTTGTTGTTGTGTTATTATGTAACCAATGATACATTGATTAAAGGCACGACAAATTGAAATTTGCATCTCATATTGGAATAGCATAATCTAATTTTATCTAATTCAACATATCATAAAATTCAAGATGATTCAAGAGAATGAAGCCAATATATGATTATAGTATGTTGAAGAATGAAATCTTTTCTCACTATAAGTTTTCTATAATAAATACTTATTATTAGTATTTACATTAGTAATAAAATAAATGTAAATGAAACTTCTTCATAAGCTATTCGAATCATAAACCAAACCATGTTGAACTTTTTTCCAGGTTTAAAATTAAAAGGAAAATCCAACGATGATATACAATTTAATTCAATTCTAAAGATGAATCGGACCAAACCACACTGCACCAACCTTAATCCTGAAAGTTCTAAATCGATTCTAATTTAGATCGAGCCTAAGTAAACCTAAACTCTGATTTCAAGTCGAACCGTACTTCCAAATCAATTCCAATTTAGGAACGAGTCTAAGCGATCATAAACTATAAAATAGTCTATGGTGCCTTCAATTGTTTGATTGAAGTTAGTATACGTCTGACTCATTGAAATAAAATAAGATTGGAAAAAAAAAATCCTTTATTTTATTATTTGAATTATTTTAAAAAGAAAAAAAATAATAAAATTATGTGAGGAATAGCCAAATGTATAGTAAGTTCTCTTCATACACTTGGAACGTATGCACATTTTCAAATACTAATTTCCCAACAGCAGGTGCCCGACAAAACAAAAGAAGAGCTACTGGTTATTCACCAGCTCTTTGGCTGATCCACCTGTATTGTTGAATTGGTTTGCCAATGGCAGTTACACAAATTAAACATGACAAAGAGTAGATAAGCAAATTGCAAGTTCCGACTTGATGAACGAATCAACATCGATGGACTTGTTTAAACCCCATTTTGGTTCATAAATACATAGGAAAATCCCAATTAATGTCCCCTGAACCATCTTGACTTGTTTCCACAAATATGCTACGCACACAGAAAGCACTCCATAAAAGGGACCAAGAGCAGATATAGCTTGCAGGAGTAGATCATATGGTTTCTGCAGAGGGGCGGAATACCCAAGTTTGCACCAGCCGAGCTGTGTCCTGTTTCGATCTTTCATCCAGTGATCGCATGAAACAACAAAAAGTAGTTTCTATGTCACGGGGAGAACTTTTGTTAGCTTCGAGCCTGGTTGTTCCATCTCCACCTGCGTCCAACCTCCTTGAGAACATCCGCACGCGCTTGGTTTTTCGTGCTTCATCCTCCACCCAAGTCCTGCAACCATTAACTTGATGAAAAAACTATGATGGCGGACCCATTTCAAAACACGCCAAATTGAATTTGATTATTTATCATGGGCATGCAAGCAAGGTATGGATGATCAGTTCCGCAAAGAGCTTGAGCAATTGTAGCTCAAAGATGCATAAAATCAGCAGCATGCCAGAGATTATAAATTTGTAAAGGTGCTGAAACGGTGTGTTAAAAAGCATATTACACAACATTCAGCATAATCTTACCGCATAAAACAGATACCTCACAGAAAATGACAATTTTATGGCAGAGGCATGCAGCATAACGGGTAATCCTTACCTAAGAATCCTTATGGCTTCTTTTTCAGCTTCTAAGATTGATTTCGCATCTAGAATTCCTTCCTGCTTGGTTTGTAAATCTCTAATACTATCTTCCACATTCGATTTCTCTGCCACGTAGAGAGCTCTTTCTGAAGCAAGCCTTTCTGACATCTCATCGACTTCTTGTGTGAGAGTGAGAACTAGTTGCCTCTGACAATCCAAAGCAGCTCTCTCCTTTGTCTGCTCTTGGAAATGCTTGTCTTGAATCACGTTCTCCTGCTCCAATTCATGAATTTCAGCAACATACATTTTCTCAATCTCAACAACACGAGATTCTTCTTGCTTCAGTTTCTCATCCCAGCTCTTCTGTATGTCTCCTCTCTCAAGCAACTCAGATCTAATCTCTTCCATCTCAGCCAACCTAAAGAATTCTCAGCTTCTCTTCTGGATAGCTCTATCTGAATTGCCTCCATCATCCGGCCACCTGTCAGAGCCACTGCAGCTTGTGCATTTGTGGACGGTTTATTAGGTTGAAATCTTTTGCTCTGTCCTGTAAAGCACAGATTTTGGTCAAACATTAGCACTAAATCTGTAGGCAATGAAGGATGCATTAAGATCCCATAATCACATAATTTATGCCAGATTCTTCTTTTGGGTGAAAGATTTGTCAGATTTTCATACAGGGTTCCTCAAAGTTATTGCAACCCATCTCTTAAAATTGGGCACTATTTGATCATTTTCATGCTCAATATTCTTTACAAATTTTTGCACAACCTACAATTTCCTAAGAAAAATTAGATTGCCATTCATAATGCATAGTGCTTCCATATTGAGTAGTCATAACATCATCGATTAACATATTAGAGTGCTAGTGCGTATTATTGTATCCAGCATCTGTGTGGATGTGTGCAGCATATGCAGATACAGAAGAAACACAGTGCAAGCAGAAAACACAAACTGAGGAAGAGACCAAAAACTCTTCTGAGTATGCTATTGTCACTGGCTAGCATGTCCATGAAGAATTCTGGGGACAAATCTGAATAGACCTCCTTCAGATCCATGAAGCCAAGTTTTGTCCTTGATATCTGGACTGTAAACAAGTCAGGATTTAAAGGTATGAAAAGCTAATGAAGCATTGGAAAAAGAGAGTAGGGTAAGATAATGTATGACAAGATATGCAACTACTTGTACCTGCTCTTCTATTGCAGGTGAGAAACTATATTCTAACTGAGCTCTCCAGTTTATCAGATCTTTTCTAGAGATATATCTGCCAGGAGACAAATTACAGTTAGTAAGAAAGAGGATTCAGAAAACAACACAAATAATGTGTATGACTTACTTCTCAGGGAAAAATAATACATCTCCTTGGTTGTCTCTCCCCAGTAGTTTGCTGGGAATCACACCAGCCTCTGCTAATGCTAGATAATTGTTTTTGGCAGAGGCAAAAAAAAAAGACTGTCATCAGTCTTGCTTCTGCAGAAAGGAAATGAAGAAAGATAGATAAATGGGTACCTTGAATAGCACTAAAATCTGGGTCTTCAACACTCACATCATTAAAAGCACATATTGTAGTTCCAGACAATGTGACAGAAGGGACGACCCTTCGTTTTGGGTTCCTGCAGCCGAACTAAGGGTTTAAGATGCCAAATCATTATTCATCCATGCAAAATAAAAGTGTATCCAAGCAAACAGCTTCACGAAATATTTTACCTTTCCAGCAGGGTATTAATTGTACAAGCCATCTGACATACTCCCTCCTGGTGCATAAATCTTCAGCTTTTACATCATCTTCAATGATCTGGGTAGCTTGATGTCGTCAAAATCATTATCAAACTTAAATAAACCTTCAGAAAAATCATGTTCAAAAAGGATTTACTGAAGTCCCTAACAAATTAGTGCTTCTGAACATTTTTCATCTTAGATAACATCTGGCTGCTATATCTATCAAATTTTACAGTGGCAATTAAAAATGATGCTAATTAGTATCACATAACAGCAGGTGATGGTGGGAGGTAATAGTTGCAGCCGGCTGCCTATGCTGTGATTAACTTAACAAGAAAACGATTTAAAAACCACAGGCCACCAGCCACTACCTTCCATCTACTACCAAGACTTACAACTAAACACTACTATTTAACAAAGGTGCCTTTGATTTCTATGGAAATTTTTACCATTGTACATACTAAAATACAATCAACCTTGAAGACCAAGTTCAGAGAACATTTTCATTGAAAGAACGGCACCCTAAGAGATATGAACCGATTTTTACCATTGTGTTGGGAGGGGGGTTTAATAGTAAGTTTTTCTCAAGTGCATTACGTTTAATTTAACCAAGAAGACACGGAATACTTTTCCTAATGCCACATCATGCCCCAATAACAAGAAACGTGATCAAAACGACAGTCCTTTGCAATGCCTCCATGCTACTTCCTAAGTTAATATTACAATAAACATAAACACCATAACTTCAGAGGCAAACCTTCAATCTTTTTAAAACTGCCAGAGCTTCCTTCTGTGTAAAGTCCACAGCAGATGGAATTATAACACGCTCCATCTTGATACGTGATGCTGAGTTGTCTAATGAGAAAAATTGCCAGAAGAACAAAAGGCACATCATCAATACATACAGTGAAATGGCTCCAAATCTTAGTGATGACACAATAAAAAGTGCAGGTTGCTGACCCAAGAGAAATTTAAGTAAAGAGCAATACCCATACAGCATCATAAGCTAAAAGATTACTCTCAACACTATATATAGGTCAATCGCATTCCCACTTGAAGTAGAATCTCTGGTTAAATAAATGGACAGATTACTCATAGGTCAAGATTGACCATTCTCAGTTTTGAGCCAAACAAATTTTCGCTTAATCAACACCTTCATGCTCACCTTACTGTTGGGCATGGCCTCACATATATGTCCTGTACTATAAGAATTAGAACATGTACTATCTTTTATGCAAGCCTTAGTTGCACAAAACGATGAACACGAGCACTGGCATCAGACATTTAACAAATAAATACAAAACATAACACAAAACATGACCAATTAGATGCTGCCCTTAACAATTATTACTCTCCATTCTCCACCCAGATAAAAGAAAATTATCATTTGAATCCCACTAATCGAAATTTACCTGAAATTACGGCACCGGTTACAGGATCAGGAACAACTGTTGCACTCTCATCAGACCCAATTCTAGTTCCTTCAGACAAATCCACATCAACATTCTTGCCAGAATCATCCCCAACTTCACTTTGGTTTAACAAGCCATCCGAAGAATTAACAGAAACCGGAACCCAAAACTTAAAACCTGCCATTATCAGTAAAGTCAAACCAAGCAAACAAAATCACCATAACCACATCAAGCATCCTAATTTAACGCAAACTCCACTATTTACCTACTTGGACATCTAATAAAAACATACATAACAATCAAAAAATGCACCACGATTGAAAAAAAAAAAAAGGACCTCTTTTAATGGAGAAATGTGCAATCACAGCAAGTACCAAAGCAAGTGAAAACCCAATTCCACCGATCACCAATGCCGATGATCCTGACAGAACAAACGTTAAAACGAAAAATTAAATCAAAACCCAATAAAGATTGGATTAAACAGATGACCCAGAACTAAAATGGCACACACCTTTCTTGGGTTTTTGGTGCGGTCGAGGTTCAGGAACATCAACATCCCAGCCGTGGAAGCAAGAATTGCGGTCGTTGGAAGATTCAAGCCAAGAGAGGCTTAGGGTTTTATTGAAGACATGGAGGGGTTCAGGGTTAGAGGGTCTCAGAGAGGACGAATGTGGGCGCGAGATGAAGAGGGAAAGAGAAGGGCGTCGAACGAGGGAACGAGTGTGTGGAGAGAAACGGAAGTAAGACGGAATTAACGAAGCATAAGAAGAGTTCATGTTCTTTTCTTACGTTGTTTTGAGACTGTACTATGTTTCTAACTAAACACAGGATGTATGACAAGAGAACGAGGAGTCTCTCCCTCTCTCTAGTTTCTCTTGTCTCTGAGTGGGGGAGCCGCCATGCTCTTCCTTCTCGGACTAATGGGCCAGCGGGGGATGATCGGGCCCATGATTTTTCGGCATTAGTTTTGCAAGCTAAACTAACAAAAATGGATTGGCTTGAAAGTGGATCTGGCATCATCGGTTCATCACCAACCATTCCACTAGATCCGAGTAACTAAATCGGGAAATCGATTTTGGTACAAAGTCAAAGATCATAAACATTTAGTGGTTTGCTCTTTTAAAAATAAAAGAATGTACTCTAGTATACTTGTTTGTGGAAAAAGTTTTGTTGTTGTCCTAACCACCGCGTCTCAATCCTATACCAAGCAAGAATATTACGATATGTGTATATTCACTGATAGCAACTGTTGCTTTATTTTAAAATATACTTTTATTATTTAAATTTTTTTAACACATATCAATTGTTTATTAGCTGAGACAAGGATAGGATAGGGACGGCAACTATTTTTCCCTTGTTTATAAATATATATATATATATTGGTACATTAAATTTATTGCTTATAAAATGCCATATTCTATGACATAAGCAGGTCTTAAAAAGGCTCTTAAGGTCTCGAAACTCTCCAAAGGATAAATATTAAATCAATTGACCTCTCGGTAGGAGACTTTAGTAGGTGCTTAACCTTAGTGGGTTGATTTGGGAAACCTCGAAACCACACATATAAGACTAAGCCCAACAGTTAAAGAAATGAGAAGGGTTCCCCTGATCCCTAATGGTCCAAAAATGAATGTACAATAACCCCTCACATGTTTCTATAAGCACATGTGAGACTTGAAAACCCCTCGATGTCCACTTTTTCTATGTTATTGTTACTAGAATTTTATAAATTTTCAAACATAGGTGAGCTATATAACACAGACATGAAAGCCAGCACAAATATATATACATATTTTAAGTAACTAAAGCACATCCAAAGCAAACATCAAATACAAGCCCACATAGTTATCTTGTTTTGTCGAGGATAGCGATAGCAAACCTAATCCAAAAACTTTCCCTGCATCTTGAACTTGGCATCAATAAAATTATTTGGAAGCCAAAACTCTATTCATCCCATACTAGGATCATTACCTAGGCAAAGATTGGTAGTCTAATCTGATTAGTCACATAGAGAATTGCACCCTTTACCAAAACTACATCATGTTAGCAGCTTCTCTTAAGATGTTGTGATCCATGTTAAAACCAATTCCTCCATGTTAATAACCAGCATAACTAGAACTAAGGTGATATTAATGTTTAACTATAAGCCACTTCCTTTTGTGTACCAAACCATAATAGTTCGTAAATATCCAATCCATAACCTATCTATTTAGAATGATTACTACTGTGATATCAAACATAAATCATACAATTAAACCCAAACATAATTTAGTTTCACTATTCTTTCTTGGCCTCTAAGCATATTCAAACACAAAAGGGACTGCTCCACTTTACTAACTATAGCTTCCCTATCATAACTAAGAATCAACGAAAAAATGAGTAAATTTAAGTTTATAAGTTAAAAGTACTAAAACCCATCATTCTATTACCTTTAATCAATAAAGAATCTAGATCGGGCAAATCAAAAAGCTTAAAATCAGTGATTGGTTTCTAAAAAAGAGGGTCGATGCCCTCTTCTCTCTAGAAAAATCATGACATGAAGAGGATTCAAGTTGCTTAGCATAGGTCATATTCTCTTACCCTACAAGTATTTTAGCTTAACTTTTCAATCGCAATCAAGAATCAACTTTCTTAGCATTAACTAAAGGACATTATGCATATAGTACGCCTCATACTTAACTTTCCTTTAATCCCAAGACGTATTAATCCTTTGGTAGATAGATGTCAAAAAAGATCACTCACCCAAACCTTCAGAGGACTCCTTCCTTTATTTTAATAAATCTTGCAACTACTATGAGTTATTTGTATCATTTCTCTAACAATCTTAATATTATTGGCAATGCATTATTTTAGCTCCTACGCTAGTATCTTTGATGTGACCATAACCGAAGCCTTTACCTACAACCTAAATTTGTGGTTGGTGCGCCAAGAATTATAGAAATTGGCCTACCATCTAGCTCATCGACCAAAAGTTGGACCTACCGTTTAAGTATTAGAACATCTACCATCGAGAAGGAAGCAACTATCTACCGACTGGCAGACAACAACACAATAACTATAGAGTACCCCATGCTATCATTAGAATGATAGATTCTTACCCTCTAAATGGTAGTTTGTTTTCAACTTGTGTATGCTTAGTAATTCAAGTAATGCTTGATTTGTTGTTGTAATGCCTAACACCATAATCAGGGCTTTATTATCATCTGTAGAAAGATAATTTCAATTTTAATACATGATTGAAGGTTTATTCTCTCAACTTTATTGTTAAATTTCCATTTATCTCATTCTCATCATGTTGTATCAAGATGGTGGCAAACAGCATTCTAATTAACTTCTCATGAGATTGTGGCGAATGCTCCCAATTATTTCTTCAACTTGAAATTGTGCTCTATAATGATATCTATATTTAATCTCAATTTGATTACTTTGATCCTTGAATCATATCCAATTGGACAAATTGTCATTATTCTTTTAATTTCCCATACTTATAAATTTAAAAACCTTTGGGAAAAAAAATAAACTTAGTAGCATGATATTAGCAAACTATAAAAAGTCTTCTTGTCGGGGAAAAAGGAAAAAAACAAATAAAGAAAAGAAAAGAAAAAGAACTTATGTAAATGAATTCAAGTTTCTAAAAGCTCTTTCTCCGTCTCTACCTTTCTCTAATTCTTCTTAAACCATCTCATCTCAAATGGGAGGTAATAATTGGTGCTTTTGCTAAATCTTGACACTCAATATTTCATTAAGTTACAAAGACTTAATAGGAGCAATCTAGTAGAATGGCTTTTAAGTGTTACCTAATTCTTCGATTCTTATAATTTTTTTGTCAACCAAAAATTAAAAGTCTCATATGATTATTTTTTATGATTCTCTAAGAGATTGGTTTTGGTTAATTGAAAGTATTGAAACATAAGGGTTTCTTAGAATCAATTTGTAGAATACTTGAAATTTTGGTTTGAGGCCTTCATTGATAATCAAGACATTGATCTTGAAGAAAGAGATGCTGAGTTTGTTGATGACTTGAGCAAATCAGATGACAAGGTGACCATTTGCAAAGATTTTAGAGAGATTGCAAAAGGAAATTGCTATATGTGCTGTTTTTTTTTTTTTTTTCGATATGATTATTCATCCTTAAATGGACTTTAATAATTGTTCAAGTGCCACATTTTCTTGATGTTTTTCAAGGTTTTTGCAACCCATTGAAAAAGTGATCCCCACTTCCATTGATTTTATTGATAATGTTGGGCTCTATTATTACCATAGGAATGACCAAGTGGATTTATGGTTAGATATCTCTACCAGTTTATTTTCTCATATTGGTGTCAAATTCAAATGAGGATAGAAGAGAAGTTGAAAAATAATATATGCATGGCATTTCTTTATTTTATTTATTTTTGTTAAGGATAAGTTGGGACTACTGCTAACATGTAGAACCTTAAAGACAAGGTTTTCTTCTAAGAGAGGAATAATTGTAATTCAACCAAAATAAGAATAGATTTAATTATGTTCTTGTTAGATGATAGTAATTGTAATTCAACTGAAAAAAAAAAATTAGTTTTTTAAATATTTATTAAGTATAATTTAAAAGGCTTTGTCATGTCCCCATGGGAATATCATAACAAACCTTAAAGTAAAGTTGTCATTTTGATAAGCCCAAACCCTCCCTCTTCTAATTATGCAACCTTGTAGCAAATATCTTGAACATGTCAAAAGGAAGTATCAAAATGGATATATGCTTTCACTTTCCACAATCAAACAAATGATAATTACAACTTAGAAAAAAGAAACCTTTTCACCTTGATCTTGAATCTCACCTTATTTACCTGAACAAGCACATCATTAAGAAGTCAAATTCTTGGGTTGTGATGAGTATATAACTTTGCTGTGCATGGTGTGATACTTAGGAGAAATAGCAGCTAATATTACAATACCACTAAGCAGAGCCAAACCTAGTCCTAGTCCATTAACAACCATGGACTCAGGACTATGTTTAGCAACATTTCTTCTTGTTTGCAAGAGAGTCAGCTTCTCCAACAGTCCAGTTTCTGCCGTAGCCACAGCCAAGCCGTAGGTATAAAGTCCAAGGAAGATGTGCCATGGCAAGACCCTCACCCTTACTGACCGTGCTTCTCCTCGGTGCCAAAAACTAAGGAAACCCATCAACCACTGCAGGTAAGACGAGAGAAAATTCAATTGCCACTTTACGAATTCGCCATCAAACTAGTAGTTATAGTTATGTGCCCATACACATTACAAATCTTACATAATTTGTCTACTAGAATAGCACGCTCATTAAATTATTCCAATGTTAATATAGCTGAAGAAATTTTATGATGTGAGCTATACCAAAAAATCAAAATAACTCAAAAATAGAAGGGTCAAACTGAGTAGAGCAAAATGTGCTTTATCAAATGGCTGTCTTTGATTTATATTTTCTAAATATACCCATTATACATACATTATATATATAAGATCACAATTTAAGGCTGGAAATGAGCCAATCCGAGCTTTTAAAAGCTCGGACTTGGCCCGTTGAAAATTATCAAGCTTAAGCTCGAATGAAGCTTTTTGTCAAGTCTGAAATCTAGGCTCGAGCCAAGTTAAACATTTTATCGAGCTAAAATTTAAGTTCAAGCTCAACTTGTTAAGATAGCTCATTTTTCATTTTTTTCAAATCTAGAAATAATATCTAAGAGTCACTATATATATCAAATAGAAGTTAGTTTTTATTATTTTAATTACATATTAATATATCATAAATACAAAACTCATATATCTACAAACAAGCTTGTTAGCTCACATGCATCCCAATCATTGTTCATCTACTTAATTTTTCAATATCTATCTCAATCTACATGTAGTTATTATTTGTTCATTTTGTTGTACTAGTAATTCCATTTCAATAATTTATGAGATGTTTTTAATTTATATTTTCTAAATATACAAACATAAATCTATATACATATATATATTTGAGATCACAATTTAATCTACCTAATTTTTCAATATCCATCCAACCTACTTTATTCATTTTATTATAATAGTAATTCCATTTCAATCTGGCTTAGTTATAGGTGTAGAAATATAATTATTTATTAATCATTTATGGAAAACAATTTAGGGCCTATTTGGATTGTCGGAGTTTTATCTGTATTAGATTACTATCGGTAACGTATTGATATCGAATCAATATTGGTTCCGTATCAGTTCAATTTGATCAGTTTATGAGTAAAACTGTCAATTTTTCATCAGCATCAATTCAGTTTCGGTTTGGTTTGAAAATGATGTCCGAATGATACCAAATCAATATCTCCAAACAAGTATATTGAATTAATTCGAAGTGAAACGCATTAGACCTAGCTATTTCAATTTTCAAAAGTGTGACACTATTATTTATTTAATTATTATTCTTAATTTTTAATGCACTAGGAAGCAGATGAAATTAAGGGTGCCAGCACTATTGGGTTCTTGAGCCCACCAAGCACACAAAAAGTTGTACTGGACGCATGCTGTGTGAGCCCATTAGACATTGGGTGGACCACCATCCCCTCCCCCCAGCCCCGCGGTCCCTCCGCTCCTTCTCTCCCATCACTCACATTAATAATCCAAACTAATATATAAAGTTTATAAACATTAAGGTAGATTGGGCGTGGACGCGTGGTAACCCGTGCAGCGAGGCATTTATTATTATTGCCAAGACGAGTAAATGGAATTTTCATATACTATAATAAATTTAATTTTTTTTTATCATTTACATCAGTAACGGTGCATGCAAGTTACGGAAACTGAAAAACAATCGGACTTGTCGGCTGTTTGGGTGGTTTTTTTTTATCGGCACCTATATTAGTATAGATATTATATTTTTTTTATATCAATATTTAATTAATTTAATTATTTTATAAATAAAAATATATTTTTTATTGATATTTATTTTTAATAAACAGGTTAAAAAAGATAAAAAGATGAAATTGAAATGGCAGAAATATAACAAAACAAAACCTTAATAACTTCTCGTACTTTTTTATTTTCTCAAAATTAACTCACTTTCTTTAACTTCTCATATGTAATATATTTATCTAATGGTAACTGAGATAATTCTTTTATTTATTAATATGATAAATTAGAGGTTTCGGATAAATTTATGTAAGATTTCAAGTGGTTAAAAATAGAAAAAAAATTATATGAAACTTCATTTTTCTTTTGCTATATGATCTTCATGATGTAATTTATCATTCATAATAACACTTCCTCTCCAATACTATAAATACATTTTAAAAATTAATTCTTTTTTGTTTTCATTGTTTTTCAAACCAATAAATTATCTAAATTCTTTATCTCACCCTTATATCGTAGTCTTTCTCCTTAATATCTTAGTTTTTTTCGTTTTTTTTTTATACTTTTTTCCAAATTATAATTTTGGTAATATTTACACAGTACACAGCCAAACAATAATATTATCGAAATATGAAAAAAATTTCTCATTTGTTAATTAAATCGTCAACAAGTGACTGGGCAACCCTTAATGAAAAGCATCATTAATGAGCAAGTGAATACACAACACAAGGGTATCTAGAGATATATTAAGTTTAATTACCTAATCAAATTGCCTAAATCACTTGGCTATAATTTTTCAATTAATTAATCAACTAATAAATCATCTTCTAATCTGTTCAACTGATTTAAATTAAAAACAAAAAAAAAAAAGAAGGGGAAAAAGAAGGAAGAACCTGAACAGCAAACAAGAAGAGGCAGATCAAACCCATCCAAGAATGGAGACTATAGAAATTAGCCAAAACCCCATCTTGACCCTGAAACCTTGTCCAAATTCCAAACACCCCACAAACCAAAGCCACCCCTTGTAAACACAAATGTACTGATTTCTTCATACCCTTTGTACCTGGAAACCATCTGTGCACCAAAATGGCTGCCCAAAAAGAAAAAAATTTCCAAACAAAAAAAAAAAACATACTAAGTAAAACAAACAAACATTTGCATGTTTCATCAACTAACAATTATTAAAGTGTGAAAAAAAAAAGTGTTCCCATTTCATTACCTTCTCCAGTGATGAGGATGAAACCTATTACCATGAAAATAGGATGAAGTACTGCATAAATGAGGTCTTGTGGGGAAGTGGAGTGATGGGGAATGAAACTGGATTTAAAGGCAAGAGCCCATGATAGGACTAGTGAAGCTACTACAATGGCTGAGATCCTTGCTAAGAGCAACAGCGGGACTAGAACAGGTGAAGAAGATGAAGAAGGAGAGGGAGGAGGCGGAGGCATGGTTGGGTTGGTGCTTTATTTGGGAGCTCTGAGGAATTCCAGTAGAGACTGAACTGAAAGTGAAGATGCTACTTGGTGGTGACCAGTGGGCAGTCTACACCGACACACAGCACAAGTTGTACTAATGAGTGCTGAGATAGCAGCTTGCACTCTAAAAGCTACCCCTTTTTGGAAATTCCACTTAAGTACTAAATTGTTTTTTGTAATTAATGATGGTGGACCGGTGGTCATGGAGTAAATTGCAAATATGTCCCCTAATATCTATTATTAGAAAAATTGTGAAGATGTGGTTTGTGTTTTTATATTTTTTTCAAATTCATTACTTTTCCTTGTTTTAATAATTATATGGCTCTTATTTTTTTTCTGTATGTTAATAATATTTAAATAATATGCGACAATTTATTATCGGTTCCTAAACATAATCTATTATTTACAATCTTCTAAAATTAGTGATTTCTAACGTGAATAGAAGAACCATATCTTGGTCGATTTCTAGCCATCCAGATTAGTTGATTTAGCTTCTGAACCATTTAATGCACTTTTTTCGAACATTTCCTTTTGAAGAATAAAAAATTTCACAAGATAATTTGGGAAGCCTGAGATTTATCATCTGAACTTTTTATTGGCAATTTTTAGAGGAAAAAAAAAAGGAGAAAATTTGGTTTTTAATCATTGAAATATAGGAATGTCGTAAAATTGATCCTAAAATCCAAAACTATAATTTAAAACTTATTAAAATTAGAAATTTTTCATAAAAATTTGAAAATTCAATAATGATGAATTTTTGAGAATTGCTATTTGGTCCATTTTGTTTCAAAATCATCCGATAAGCCTAACCTATATTTCTCTTTCAAAAAAATAAAAATAAAAATTGCACAAAGTGACTTTAAAAATGGGTTAATTTCACTTATAGTATCTGAACTTTTTAATCTTAATAAAAATATACCTAAGTAAAACTCCATTACAAAAAAATGCCCAAATTTTTTTAAAGTTTCACTTATAGTACCTATAATGAAATCCATCCATTTTTCCATCTAAGTGCTAACATGGCAAACTAAATGAATTAAAATATTTTGTTTCTTTTCAGGTTGGCAATTTTTATTTTTTACATTTTTCCTTTTATCTCTCCTCTTTCTCTCCTAACTATCTCCTCCTCCTCCTCATTCAAACCCTCATCAAAACATAATCAACAACTGAAAATTTTCAAAACACCGAAACGAAACTCCAAAATCAAAATCAAATCCTCTTATAGGGCTTTAACGTTGAAAAACAAAAATCACAACATAAATTGATTTTCAGTGATTCGTTGGATGAAATTGAAATCAAAATCAAGCTTAGGTCTTTCTCTCTCCATTTCATTAATCTCTTTACTCCTAATTCCTATGTTGGTTTTTAAAAAAAGACGTCTATGGGTGTTTTCTTTTTCAACCAAATGGTTCCCCTTTCTCTTTATATACAATTGCATTTGGGTGGTATTCGATTCGAAGCTTCAATGGTAGCTAGTGAAGTTTAGTGGCCACAGTGGCGAGGAAGGTGGATGGGTAGGTGGTTGTGTATGTTGGTTCGGTAGTTATGGCTCTAAACGGTGATGTCTAATGTTGGTGATTAGTGAAGGTGTAGTGCCTATGGCGTTGGGAATGGTGGAGTAGTCAAGCAGCGATGTCCTGAGCAGTGAAAGTGGGGGCTTTGGTTTCATTTAGGAAGTTGTTGGGGGTTGTGCTTAAGTTGAGCAGGTGGCGATGTTGGTAATGGGTTTAGTTCTTAGCGGCTATAGATTATTGCGATCATAGATTTAGTGGCTAAGGAAGCTGGTGGTAGCAATGGTTGTGCAGTGGTGGAGTTGTTGTTGGCCACGGTCTTAGTTGGTGTATGGAGAACTAGAGGTTAGCAAGTCTAGTAGTTATGGTAGGGTAGTGTGGTGGAGCAAAGGTTAAAGTTTGGGTGGTGTGATGGCTAAGAATGGGTCGTTGGGGAAGAGAGACAAAAGGAAATAAATAATTTGATACGTGGAAAAAAAGATAATATTCTAATCCATTTAATTTGCCATGTCAACACTCAGACAGAAAAATGGACAGATTCCATCCATAGGTACAGTGAGTTAAACTTTTAAAAAATCCAGGTATGTTCTTATAACGAAATTTTATTTAGGTATATTTCTATTAAGATTGAAAAATTTTAGGTACCATGAGTGAAATTAACCTCTCTAAAACCTCAAAATCATGACCCATAAACTCTTAAAATTGGCGATTTTGGTAAAAGATAAAAAAGGAATCACTATTTAGTGAAGTAGTAAATCAAGTGATGATGATTTATACAACCCATACTAAAGCTTTATTTGATGAATGATTCATGTATGAAGCTCACACCTACCATGCATTACTAACAAATATGAGCAAAAGAAAAATGAACTCGGGAGAGAGTAGTCATGCCAATCAAATGGAGGAGACAAACTAGGTCAAATAAAATAGAAGACAAACTTATTATTCATCCCATTGTCTTGCAACACTATATTGGCAATCAGCTAAGGTCTATTTAGATATACTGGTTTGATATTATTCTCGTATTATTTTTAAATAGAACCACAACTGAACCAATACAAATATGACAGCGATAAAAAACTAACAGTTTTACTCATAAATTGACCAAATCAAACCGATACTGATCCAAGACAAATAAGCAACCAATATAGATGAAAATCCAACAATCTAATCAAGCCCTAAAGTAACACATGCATTTCCACAATGTCGCATACTCGCACACTAAGAAAAATTCAGTCAATGCTAGTGCTTGGCTTCTACTACAGAACCTACTAGTAAAATAACCTGCTCAGATATATATTTAGTCGATTATGAATCAGAATATATTTTATAATTTTGAAAAATCCCAGACTCCTGCTAGAGCTAATTAACTGGCTCTTTCATTTTAATCTACTTCGTTAAGGCTACGTCCGCTCCACACCACACCACCCCCACAACCCACCCCCCACTCACCCAAAAAAAAAAAAAAAACAAAAAACCACCGTACATTTGGCTTAATTTAGAAACCCGCCAAATATATATATATATACAAAAAACCACGGTATATTTGGCTTAATTTAGAATTGATAATCTACCTTTAATATCATGAAATATCCTCATTTAATTTATAAAATATTCTATCATAATGAAAATAAATAAATAAATTATATTCCTTCCCTTTACCAACATAATTACTTACAAAAAGCATCTTTTTTATTTTATTTTTCCATTTACAAAAATTACTATTCTTTTTCAAGATCATTCTATTCCACTCCGGTAAACCAAAGTAACAGTGATTTCAATATCATTGCTAATTTATCAGGGAAAAAGGAGAACCCAATTGGTCAGCAGCCATACCACTTAAAAAGTTTTAAACATAAATCAAAGACCGTAACGCTTCCTCTTTTTCTTCTTCCTGTCTCAACCCAAAAAGAAAATCCTCGCACATACACAGCGTACTCGTAATCCGCTTATCTCTCACCAAAACCTCTCTCTCCGACACGCTCTCTCTGTCCTCTATCTAGTTGTTGTTTTTTTAACCATTTTTGTGGGTAATTATAATTAAGGATGTCGAGAGTACCAGACATATGATTGCTCCAAGACATTCTTTCACTGAAAGCTGTATTTACTCGAAGTAGCCAACTTAGACAACATTCGTATGCCGGAGACGTCAAAGTCATTAGGATCCAGACGTCTATATGGACTTGAGCGAATTGGTTGACACCTTGCACTTAGTTTCCATCACACTTCGAACTTGAAGATTAGAAAACTCTGCGCCTCAAAAGCCATTTTATAGTCCAAGCATGAGGCATCATTACCATAAAATAGTGGTCCTTTGACATTGTGACAAAACCAAGTTTACCTAATATAAATTGATAAGTGAATATAATGGCCTTTCAAACCAGCAAATAAAGTTAATTCCACCTTTTTGATCAAATCATAAATTAGTACAGCAACGACTCTATAACGACTCAGGACATATTGGCACGTGCTCAGCATATGCAACCACTAAATCATTACACAGACAACCTAAAAAGCAAAAAAAGTTTACCACAAGACACCACTTCTAATTATTCTCCGAACCATCAGGTAGTTCACAGCACATATATCAAGAGCTATCCCTCAATAAGTCTCAAAGCTAGCAGATGTTCTACACTTTCAGATAGACCTAGAAAGACTCGGAATATCTGAAAACTAAGAACGGTTGTAATTGTATGTAGATCTGCCCCGACCTCTGCCAGCATAATTATAACCCCTCCCATAATAACCCCCTCGAAAACGACCACCCCGACCAGGACCGCGGCCGCCCCGACCACCCCTGTATCTGGATAATTCACCAAATGTCTGCACACACCAATCAAGCAAAACCATTAAAAAACAGTTTATCTGGTGCCAGAATAGTAAAATAAAAGGTACATTACCTCAGAGTCTATCCTCATTTGATCGGAATACCTAGTTCTTCCACTATGTGATTCATTATCAAGTGCATTGCTTGAAAGGGAATCAAAAAAGTCATCCTTATTATATGAAGGCTGTCAAAGGCAAAGCAGAAGAAAAATGAAACAAATTTACATGGGAAAAAACCAAATGCGCCTCTTAACTATTCAATTTCAGATGAATTGGATCAAGCCAGTCAGATGGGAAACAGTCAATAATACATTAGTAACATCACCTTAACCTCAAACTTCGGAAAGTCATCAGGATCTTCATCAGGATAATCATCCTCATCAGTGACATTGCCATCCCCATCCTTGTCTTTTGCATGGCTTCTGTTACTCTTCCCCAGGTGACCCCAAACTTCATCCTTTTTGAACTTTTCATTCATTGCCATGAAGTCAAATTCCTCAGTGAACTTTGTTACTTGACGCGAACTCTACACAACATGCAGTAGTCAATTTCCATATAAATTGTTACAATTATGAATTTAAAGATTCCAGCTTCAAGTTTTCACATACAATCAGCAAAAAGAGTCCCAAAATATACATACATACATACATATATATATTATATTTGTGTGTGTATGTATTGTATGTTTTTCTTTTTCTTTAATTACAATAACTGAAAACAAGTCAGTAAATTGGGACACCAAGGGCCCCAATAGTTGAGGTTTCTTATTTCTTCATATTTGCCTTTTCCATTTAAGGTCATGCTGCATTGGCACAAAACCATAGGCAGAAGAAGTAAACAAGTTCCGTCAACTTAAACAGTACATCTATCATTTCCACTTTCACCCACAATGATCTCTCACCAGCCAAAGGTTTCAGCTTAATTTTCTGACAATGGATAATTACTGCAAATAATGCATGAACCACAACGGTCTAAAAAAAAAAAGAAAAAAAGAAAAGAAATGAGTATAACCTCACAGTTGGACACTCATTTTTATTAACCTCACAAATCGAGAGACAATTTCTTTTTCTAATTTTATAGTTTTTCTATGATTTGATCTCAATCATTTAGCTTCATCCATCGTAAGCCAAGCAACGAGATGGCACAAGCACAAATATCCTCAACTGATTTCTGACAACCCTTAAAGGAGTGAAAGGAACAAAAATAAATGGATAACAATAAAGAGGTGGAGGGTTTTTATAAATCAGATCTGCAATCTTAGCCAGACGTAGGGAGAGAGACTGCTATAATATCTATGGATCCATAATTCCCCACATGTGGCCCTATAATTTGCATGATGTGGGCCTGTGGCATCAGAACTTTGAGCCTTCAAAGTGCTGTAACAGGTTTCCTCAGATCGTCTTTACTTTGGTTGACATCTTATTTATATCCTATCAGCATTTGTTCTGTGTGTGATTTGTCTATTTAAATCTGACATTTTGAAAACTACAAAAAACCCAAACCTATGCTTTTACCCCAGTATGCTTGATTCCAACTGGGAGTGACAACTATGATGAAATGGTGACTGGAATAAATGTCAATTGGAAAGAAAAAATGTATTTCTTTACATAAATATCTAACACAACAGCATAAAATTAATGTTCCAGTCTAACAAATGCGATAAGACTAAAAATAAAATCAATGCTTCCAAACTATAAGATAATTCATACAGGGCAAAGTAGAAGGCATTACCCCAGTTCCTCTGCCCCTTTCATATCCACCACGGTATCCATGACGATGTTGATATGGAATTCCATTCTGAAAATAACCACAGAGCAAGAGGTTTACAACCAGAAGAACGTATCTATATCACAGTAACAATAAGTGATATCCCGGTAAGATCTTGTGACAGTGTAACAATACTTGAAATTGCAGCAATTATAGTATATATAGTGGCTAAATAATGCTTAATACCAGTATACCACTAATATTATAAGTGAGCCATATAAAGAATAGACATTGTGGTGTACACCTTCAACAGGCCATCGACCATCTATGTTAGTCAAATAAAACATTACCATTTAGATTCATACTGCCTATTATTAATATATTAATGATGCCATTACATAGAAAAGGGTGCCTCCAACCAATATTCTAAACAACACAATAACAATATTACCTAATGGAGAATCACCAAAACGTTCATGTTTGTTCAAATTAATTACCTTTGTGGACATAATTGCAGGAAGTTCATAACTTCAAGTATATTACTATATTTATCCCAAACAAAATACATATATACACCAACCACATGTCGTTCGCAATGATGTTATACTACCTTGTAAACAGGGCCCCTTGCAGGGGGTGGCAATGGCAAGATTGGTGGCTTAACTTCGGGTTCCATCAGAGCTGATGGTTCTGGTGATGATGACGCAACTTGAACAACCTCCACATCTTTGTGAGCAGCTTGTGTAGGCTGAGGTGAAGGAACTGCGGTAGGTCCAGATTGTAATAGCTGACCAGGAGTAACTAAAGAGGGTGTTGGGGCTGTTGTTTGTTTGTGTGTCCGCATGAGCACTCTTAGAAATCGCCAAAGGCGGGGCAGAAAGAGGTGCATTGTGATGATGCAAGGATGAACCAGCAATTGCTATAGGCTTAGTTGCCATGGAAGGCATGGTGGTAGGGATTTCAGGAGTAGAATTCATCAAAGGAGGCAGTGTTGGTAAGCTAGCATTGAGACTAACTGCAGGAAGTGCAGAAATGGGAGCTTTATTTGGCGCAGAAGTTGGCAGTGTATCAGAAGCTAGTGTAGCAGATGGAATAGGAGAAATAGTTGATTGAAGAGTTGATGACGTCAAGGGAATGGAGGAAACATTGTGCCCAGCGCTACTTGCAGATAGCAAAGGAGATTGGACATCCGGCACACTTGAAGCTCCAGAAGACAAGGAGGTATTAAAATTAGGATACTGCAACTGCGGCTGCATAGTAGGGGGGACTGATAGCCCTGGTGGAGGTCGAAGTAATGATTGCTGAGGAATATGAGGAAGTCCATTTGGTGATGGATAATAACCAGGCCAATACATTGGCATAGCAAGGCCACTGCCATTTGCAGTGGGTGGCGGTGAAGCTCCCCATGATCCAATACTCCCTCCAGGTGGTTGGTACAATGGAACACCAGCTTGAAAATTTGACCCAGGTAGTGCCATTTGTGGAGAATGAGAATTAATGTCTGCCAAAGACCCAGCAGCTGCAGATGGCATGCTAGCGGAAGTAGAAACTGGTCGAGGGTAGTGAGACTGCATAGCAGAAATTGCTTTCAGAATAAGTTCATATTGTGATGCATTAGAAAATGAAAAAGGTCATCCTCCCTCCACCTGAATAATGGCCGGATCATTGTTTATAGGAGCTGTAGGCTGAGCAGGTGGAGACTGTTTAACTTGCAAATCCTGGGAAAAAAAAAAAAAAAGAAGAGAAAGAAAGAAAGAAAAAGAACCACATTCTAAGTTGAACAGCAAACATTGGTAGAATAATGAAGCATGTCTAAATGCCATTAAATATAGCAAAGGTGAGCAGGGTATAAACTGCATGTGATTAAATTACCACATAACTCTAGACTGAATAAATAAGGTTTGCATATCCTTTTCTCAGCATTGCTAAGTGCCACAGGTTTTCTTGTACCAATACGATGCAACCTCATAAACATGAGCTCTCTTTTCTTTTCCATTTAATCAGGTTAGGCAATATATTATTGAGTCAACTAGATATCCTTCCATTGTTTTCCATTTCGGGATGAGGTTTTTGCATGGGCCAGATTTTATGCAGGAAAAAACCAAGCTGGAGGCTTTAGCTCCAAATAATTACATCAAAGGGGAATCAACAGTTCTTTAACTTAAAACTAAACTGAGAACTTCTGCCAGCATAGTCCTGGAAGCTTAGATGAAAATACCCTGAAGACCTTAAGCAGTGATCAATGAAAATGGTTATCAGTAGATAACTAGGTTAGATAGTACAAATGAAAAATGCAGCAGATAACATAGCCATTATGACTGACTATCTCTGGACACATAAACAATCCTACAAGATGTGCACCAGTTGAGATAGCCCTCCAAACTGTTTCACGACTCTAGTGTTTCTCTGCATTATCAGCAAATTGCCTTCATAGGTCAAAGAACCTAAGAGTACTAGGAGACTAAAAAGTACAGCAAATAGACTCCTCACAACCATCCATAAGTTTCTTAGGCTGCTTTGGCTACCCAGAATTAGGAAAAACAAATATCCAATGCATGCAAAATTCTGGTATTAATTGAAAATTTACTAAATTACATCATAAGAAAATGAAACAACTAACACCTAATATTATGCAAAGAACAGTGGTATATCTTTCCTTGCTAACTAGTATCCAAACTCCGCATTTTTCTGTGGCACAATAAACTGGCATAATACACAAGAGTATTTGAATACCAAAATAATGTGAGAAATCATCCAATTCAAGTTTGATATTCATAATAAGATTCAAAACAAGGTTGAAATCACATAAATGCTGCCCTATCATCAGCTCATATAAACTTTTGAGTCTATCAAAAAGGCTGAGGTCATCAACAATTCTTCCAAAAAAGGACTAATGATTTTTTCTATTTTATAATCAAACAACTCCACAAGGTACCTTAATATCACTTCCTCGAAACAATATGTACTCGTAAACCTTGTCGCTGGGTGGGACTTGCGGACCATCTTTCTTCGTCCCTCCGTTCCAAAGGATCGAACTACAACAAGAACAGAAACAAGGGATCATATAATGCAGAAAAGAAATAAGAAATAACCACATTTAAGCAAAATAACATGCACCATGAACTGAACAAGAACAAGCACAAATCACAACACAAACGTATGCTCATTGCAAACCAAAAACAACTGCAAATTGGCCAAAGTTTACAACCTGGTTATTCGTGACAGAAAATCTTAAGTCGAATCAAAACAGCAATACAAAGTGCTACATCCACTCAAAAATAGCAATAAGCTTGCAGACTTCCTGCCTGTTCACTCCATTGAAATAGCAAATTCCGTTATAGCCTTATTTCTAATCAAGCAGCAATTAAAGCATTTCATTGTATTTTAGGCAATAATACCAATTTCATAAAAAGTCCTCAATATAAAAAAAAAAAAAAAAGCAAAGTTATATCTTATTTACGCCTATGAATTGCAATTCAATACCGGAATTGATTTTCTTCCCCTCAAGACTTTATTAAAATAAAAAATCAACAAATTACAAATCTATTACAGTTCTATCTCATTGCTCAGTAATAGTTGTTCCATTAGAATCTTATTCCATTCAGCGAACTGAATAGGCAGTTAATGACAACTCAATAGAATAATACAATAAACCTCCATCACATATAATCTACCACTAATTTTTTTAAGTAAAAGAACATAAACACAAATAATTAACAAGAAGTTCGAACCCAAAATTAAACCCCAGAGAAAATAAAGAAAGAGAAGAGAGAGATATATAACAAATTCCAAGTCGGACCCAGTGATTATCGGAGAACTAAGAAAAGGGTGATAGCAATAGAAATAGCAAAAATTATACCGGTTCTGAGGCCAATACTGGACTCTTCAGTGTTGATATTGTACAAGATACCCTCGTATCTGATCTCACTCTTTGACGTCAAACTAATTAAGCTTCCTATGTACGAATCGGCTGTAGAACTCGATCTTGAAGAAGAGGAACTCTCGGTAGTCGTCATCTTCCTACCATAAACGGATTCAATTTTTACGACCAAAAATTAAAACAAGAATACAAAGTGAACAATAAGAGGGTTAGGGTTTGGGCGTATTGGATTGCGTTTTGTGGGGAGATCTATAATAAGTGCAGTGCGGGTAGGGTTGAGAGTTTTTTTCTTTTTTTCAATAATTTTATATATGCCCTTGGGGTTTAAATATTCTGATATGGGGTTACTGCTACGTCATTTTTTCAGAAATACGTACCATTGGATATACCTTGATTTTCCGGAAAGGAAATAAAATATTAATATTTTTAAATATAATTACAGAAATACCATCGAAAAAAAATTATTCTCGATTTTAAACAATATAACCTTCTCTTTTGAAGAGACAAGGTCATAAGTGACTGATCTCGTCTCTTCGAGAAACGGAGTCTCATTTGTTTAATGACTTCGTCTCTTCGTGTGATCTTGTCTCTTCAAGAAACGAGGTTAATCACACTGATTAACCTCGTTTCTTGAAGAGACGAGGTCAGCGGGTTAAATTCTTCTGCGTGCTTCTTTTTCCCCATTTCCCCTTTGGATCGTCGGAACCCTAATCCCAAATTGCGATTTTTTGTCGATTTCTTACGCACCAAATCCATAAATCGACCGTAATCGCTCATCCCCATTTGTCCGAAGTTGATTGTGTTGCGATTGATTGGGTAGAAGAATTGAAAAGAGAAGATTTGAAGCGAAACCACCGGCGGCGAACGGAGAACGGTGAACGTTGAGGTTGGATTTTCGCGTGTTTTCGTATTTTTTTCAATCATTCATACTGCATTGTTGAATGAAGATTGTATGTGTTGTTAGAATAATTTTGTAGCATGATTCCAACGCCAACAGGGTTTTTTTTCTTATTGTATGTTCTATAAATATGTATGTGTATAATATTTGCTTTGGAAAAAATCAAGTTCTAAATAGTTATTGTTGGATAATTATTTTAGGAATTTGAGCGTGCGAAAAAAGATTGAAAATAATTTTAATTATCGTTAACGGTGTGTATTTAGTACAGTAGCATTGTTGAATGTAGATTGTCTGTGTTGTTAGAAAAATTTTGTAGCATGATTCCAACGCCGACTGGTTTTTTCTTTTTTTTTTTTGCTTGTTGTATGTTGTATAGATATGTATATGTATAATATTTGCTTTAGAAAAAATCAAGTCCTAAGTAGTTATTGTTGGATAATTATTTTAGGAAATTGAGTGTGCGAAAAAAAATTGAAAATAATTTCAATTTTCGTTAACGGGGTATATTTAGGATTTTAGCATTGGTATGGCGATTTAATATGGCATGGAAAAATGCGATGAAAAAAGCAAATATTTGTAAGAAAGTATAATATATTACAAAATTAAATTTCAACTTTGAAAGTGGAGGTGCAGGTTTAGGAATTATGTTAAATGCTACGAGGAATGCAATTCATAAGTGTGATTTTTTGAATTTGATGCGTGGAAGCTAATTTTGATGAGATGGCTGGATTTGTGAGGAAATGGATAAAGCGAAGTTCATACTATACGCTCATGGTAATATTGTGCAAGGGGATGATGGTTTTTGTTATGATAAGCGGCCTGTTGCTATGGTCAGTATTAGTAGGAATTCAACATATAAGCGGATAGTGGAGATTATTTGCAATAGACTAAAGGTAAATAGGTGTACACATCGGGTGGAGCTATATCATAGGGTAACTATTGGAGATAGGACGCTACGTTATGATATTATTCCAGTGACCGATGATGATGAGGCACAAGAGATGTTGCTATGCACAGAAGGCTCAATGGCTGTTTATGTGCAGATTTTGGAAATTGAATTGTCACAGGCACCTGCAAGGGAAATGGGTAATGATAGAAATATTTGGAGTCAGGGGTTAGTAGACTCAAACTCTACTCCAGTTCAGACAATAGGCAGTGCACAAGTAGAAATAGATCACTTTGAATTTTGTGGACCTACATTAGTAGGTGGTGATGATATGGATGCTGGGCAAGACTCATCGGCAAGTGAATCCAGTGACGACTATGATGATGATGAAAATGTTAATGATGAAGTAATTCGACAACAATATGCATTGCTTGAGGTACAACGAAGGGGAAATAACTAGGACCGTTTTATTACTCCTACTGACGTTGATGCAGTAGGGAGCTCAGCGGCAGTTCCGTTTTTCAATGCTGAAGTTTGTAATACTTACGCAGCATATAATGATGAGCGGGAAATGAGTTCTAGGAATTGGAGCTTTAGTAATGAATTCAAGGTCGGAATGTGTTTTGAGACCAAAGATCATCTCATACGAGCAGTTGAAATGTGGCACATAACGAACCATTATAACTTCAAGGTAGTGGATTCAGACCCAAGAGCATGGGCAGTTAAGTGTACTGATATCCACAACAGAGATTGTAAGTGGAGACTCTGAGGCAGTTATAAGAAACATGGTGGGTGGTTTCACATCACTAAATATGAAGGACCTCAAACTTGCTTGGATGAAATCACTGGACATGATCACTCTCGATTGAACTCCACCAGCTTGTCCAGGGCCATAATATTGGAGATCCGTAATTCTCCAGATGTGAGAGCGAAGGATCTCCAAACGAATATATTAAAGTAGTTCGGGTATAATGTTCATATCAAGAGAATTCGTCAGGCAAAGAGAAAGGCCATTGAGCAGGTGTATGGAAGTTGGGAGGCATCTTATGTGGAGCTTCCGCATCTACTTAATGCAATTACTGAGGCAAATCCAGGAACAAAGGTTGAGTAGCAAACTCAAGATTCAAATACCACCGGCCACATATTCCTAGATAAGCTTTTTGGGCATTTGGTCCTTGCATTGAGGCGTTCCACTACTGGTATGTATTGTAATCATTGTTAAATTTTGTTTTAGGGTACTGATATTCACTGACTAAGTTACTATGTTAAATCATTGTAGACCTGTGATCATAATTGATAGTACCTTCCTGTATGGCAAGTACAAGCACAAATTGCTTATTACGGTGGCAATAGATGAGGCCAATCATATAGTCCCGTTGGCGTATGCCCTTGTGGATGAGGAGAAGGCGGATACATGGAGTTAGTTCCTTGCAAAAGTGCTAGAACACGTCGTCAAAGACCGATCCAATATTTGCTTGATATCGGACCGGCATGCCTGTATCAGGAGTGTGGTCGAAGGTGAGAATGCAGTGTGGCCTGGGGGGTGGCCTTGGCGCTGGTGTATCCGTCATGTTGCAAGCAACTTTAATTCGAAGGCCAAAAGTAAGGAATGTAAGGAAATAGTAAAAAGAGCTGCCTATCAAGCCCAGAGTCGTAAGTTCCACAGATATTTCAATGCGGCACTTCAAAGCAATCCTTGGACAGCACGATATTTTCGTGAGTTGCCTCCATGCATGTGGACTTTATTTTACGATGAAGGTATCAGATTTGGCCTGGGCACAACAAACATGGCAGAGAGTTACAATTCAGTTATAAAATATGCCAGGTGCTTACCTGTGGCAGCATTGGTAAAGAAAACCTTCTACAATTGCAACTCCATATTTAATAAGCAACGGCGTGAAGCCAGCAATGCCATGAGTATGGGTAAGTTGCTCCCAAAATACGCTGCGAATAAGTTTGAGCGATGGAACAATATATCCAGTTCTCATAGAGTTACTTGTTTCGATTACCAAAAACGGATATACGAGGTTATAACTGCACCACGTCCAACAATGTATGGTTAGAAGGGGAACCATATACAAAAAGTGGAGTTAAGATCATGTAGATGTACGTATAACAAGTGGCAGACATATAGAATTCCATACTCATATGCGATGGCAGTGATGGGGACAATGCACATGGATTGTGTTGTCTACGTAGGACAGTGGTACAAGTGGGAACACCAACTAAGAGTGTATGGTCGTTCCTTCATTCCCGCAGCCGATAAGACAAATTGGACTCGGTTGGACTTACCAAAGTGGCACCCTAATCCAGGACTTATTAGAAAAAGGGGTCGGCTTAGGGAGAAACGATTCCAAAATGAGATGGACATTTGAGAGGGCCCCCGAGGTTATTCATGCGATTGTTGTGGGCAACAGGGCCACAATATAAGAAGTTGTCCAAATGCGGGATCGGCGAGTAAACTAGTTACAGGGCAGTCGAGTCGTAGTGGTAATGGTAATTCTTTATTCTCATGTGTTTTTATTACTGCACCAATGAGTCATGATTTAACGTATGTTTGTTATGCTTGTGTTTAATCAACATATGTGGACTTTGACAACATCTCTTTCTTTTTCCTTTCGCAGATGGATCTAGGACCGATCAATAGCTCATTACTCACACAGCAGCCTGTACACAGGTCCATTCTAACCTGGGATAGACAGGTTAGTTCATTCTTTGAAATTCAGTGATTACAGATTTGATGGCTAAGGTGACATTGGTCTTTAATAAATGCGATAACTTTACTGTAGGAGCATGAGGTTTTGCATTGCCGGCGCCGAGAGGTGAGACTTAGGCGACCAGCAGGAGTACCTACAGAGGTTAACGAGCGGCTGTTGCCATTCCTGTCTCAGGCAGGGTTCATAGAGGCAGCCCAGATGCCTTTCATTCAGCTAGATTGGCATCTCCTTATAGCTTTGGTCGAGAGGGTGGAACCAGAGACACATACATTCCACATGACCACGGGCGAGTAGTCTGTGACCTTAGAGGATGTTTCTGTCCTTACGGGCCTCCCTGTAGATGGATTGGCAGTTATGGGCACCATTAGGCTTGATTATCCTAATTTATGCGAGGAGTTGCTAGGACTCGGCCCCAGCCTGAGTTGACATGGATGGTGGTCGCCTCAAATGTCGTGGTTGGATAGCTACTTCGGCGACCTACCTGATTTTGCTGATGATATGATGATCAGACGACACGCTCGGGCATGCATTTTGTGCTGGGTGGGGGATTTATTGTCGCAGAAAGTCTTAACTACGTCCCAATCTCATGTACTCCAGCTACTCGAGACTTCGAGACGGCCGGGCAGCACGCGTGGGGAGCTGCCTGTTTGGCCTGGCTATACAGGCAGCTATGCTTGGATTCCCACTTCGACACAGGGGACATGGCAGGACCGCTAGTTGTCCTGCAAATATGGGCATGGGAGCACTTCCCTCACATTGCCCCAGTTCGTCGCTTGCACACATCAGTTACCGCGGGCCGCCCACTCATCAGCCATTGGGGTGCGACTTTTGACGTGACCCGAGTATCGACACATCTGCTGATTGAGTATCGCGCATCTTTCGATCGACAGACGGCGCATCAGGTATGACATCCGTTCCCTCCTATACCTCAATTGTTTTGCAATGACTTGTGCTGTTACATTGCTATAGTACGATGGTTTGTTAACGCAATATTTTACTTTTCCTACTGCATCAGGTGGTGTGGGACCCATATAGTTCGATCTTGCCCTCCCTGCCTCCATACTGCCTAGCGGGGAGCGATGTGTGGCGTGCACGGGTCCCCCTGGTATGCTTCTACCTTGTCGAGCACTACTACCCTGACAGAGTGCTCAGACAGTTTGGTGGCTTCCAGGGGATTCCAGCCCCCTGCCGACATGAGACCCCTCCATGAGATTGACATGAGAGGACGTTCCGAGTGGAACTGGCAGGTGGAGCATGCCAGGTGGATAGCTGAGTGGGATGCTCGGCGTGATTGCATAGTTGAGCTGCCCGATTTGCCTGCTGGGACATCTGACGATTACTTCAGTGGTATCATGCGATCACCCGACGCTGGATCGGACGCACGGGAGCTATCATACGATACATGGTAAGATAACTGTCTCTTTAAGCTTTATATGGACTTGTACTGACTTGGCAGCTACTTACCGATATAATTTTTTGCTATTACTCGCAGGCTGATTTCATTTATAGCATCCCAGACATGCCCCAGAGCTCACTCCATCCACTGCACGAGATGTCTGTCGTGTGGTGGAAGAGTTTATGGGTTGAATTTCAATGATCCAGTGCCACCAGCTCCATCATCAGCAGCAGCACAGGGTGACCCACAGTCTCATACCGTACAGAGACGACAGCCTCCTAGAGAAGGCTGGGCGGGGACGACAGGGTCGGGGACGAGCTCGAGCACCGGGTATACAATCAGAGATGAGCCTGAGCCGTCCGATCTACCTTCACATGATGAGCCTGGTCCTTCCCAGGTCATTCAGGACGAAGCTGGCCCGTCATCGACATCTTATTATATGGGGGACACCCCCATGCCAGACCCATCATACTCTGAATTCCATACCCCCTTGGCTCCACAGAAAAGGCGACCATCGTCATCACATGATATGGGGGAGGGGCTCACACAAGTCGAGCCAGACTCTGTCCCGTTCCATCAGTACAGTGCTGCTACTAGACATGAGGATGCTGCAGTTACAGATACTGTTCTATCTATACAGCATCCACATCTGCGTACCCCGTTACCCAGGATATACGTGAGGCGGGGTAGAGGCCAAGGACAACGGAGGAAGGACACATATTAGCAGCAGTAGTAAATGATATATTTTCTTTATTTTGATTGTTGCATATAGCTTATTACTTTTTTTTTTATTGTTTTTGTATGTATATTGTACTCCTTTTCTCTTATACATTTTAAAAGAATAATGAATCAGCATTTCGTTTCATATTATCTGTTACGAGCCTACAAATTCCCATATTTTCATTGTACTGTGCTGACAAACAATCACAATACCGCTGTGATTGAATGATTCAGATTGGATTCAGCATGTGTTTTTAGGCTGAATGGTATTATAGCTGTGTTGAATTTGTTTAATGGCTCGTATAGCCATTTATATTTCTACTTGACAGGTTTTATACATAATTTTTTGGGTTTCTCAAGTAATAGATTGAGTTTTGAGGAGGAATAGCTAACCTCGTCTCTTGAAGAGACGAGGTCAGAACAGGTGTAACCTCGTCTCTTGAAGAGACGAGGTCACATGCGGAGCAACCTCGTCTCTTGAGAGACGAGGTCATTAAACAAACGAGACCTTGTCTGTCGAAGAGACGATGTCAGTCACTTATGACCTTGTCTCTTCAAGAGACGAGGCCATGTTACCTAAAATCGGGAATAATTTTTTCTCGATGGTATTTCCGTATTATTTTTAAAAATATTAATATTTTATTCATTTTCCCTGATTTTCATAATATTTCATTTTCTTGATGAGATTTATAATATTCCCATATTGGTATGTCCAAAGAAAATAAGTAGTTAGTAGTCTAACCCTGTTTTCTTAATTGAGGAAAGATTAGAGAAGTATTATATATCATGTATTACATATAAGTAATGTATAAATATTAATAAAACTTATATATAGAGCATATGCAAATTACTTACAAAGTATATATTGACAAATAAATTCAAACAAGAGTTCCTTAAACTTAGTCCAATCTAATCAGGATATTAGGTGCTTCACTCTCTTTGCCAACCCTAATTGGTCATTCATAGCATGCTTAACTATCTAAATACAAATGGTGAAACTGATAAGATCCCCTATCCCTTGCCCGAAGAACTTCTACTTGGACTACAAAGATTAGTTTTCATAATCGAAGAACGTAGTTAATAGTCCAGCCACTATCATTAACTCCTATGACATCTATTATCTCTACAAATTAGTAATTACCATAGGAAACTACCAACCTTCAACACTATATATACTCCTAAGGAACATCCATCGAAGGGAGGGTTTAGTATCATGTAACCCTTACTTTATCATTTAGTTTATCTCATTTATCAAACTTTTTTTTATTTGACCTTGGAGTGGTCTTACCTTGTGGTGGTGACATCAAACCGCCACCCAATGCCAACTAACATTTTTGTAGGTTCACTGATCTAAGGCCCATATCTAAATCACTCATTAACAAAACTAAGGCACTAACATTTTGGCATTGTTTGGGGAAATGTGTACAAGATAAATTATACTAGAATATATTAATATTCAGGGTTAATTCATTTGAGGTATCAACATTTTAACCAGTTAAAAAGAAAATTAATATTTTGCAAAATGAGTTAAATAAGGTATCAAGTGCATTTAAGTATCAACATTTATATTATTTTTCATTTTCCTTTATCAATTATTGATATCTTATTTGATTCATTTAGTAAAATATTAATTTCTCTTTTAAACCTATTAAAATGTCAATACCTTAAATGAATTTATCCCCAAACGTTGATACATCTTTACTTAAAATACTAATGCCTCGAATAGACTTAACCCTAAACATTGATACCTTTTGATATAATTTACCTAATGTGTAAAGGCCAATTTCCTTGGAATATTTTCCTTATTTTCAATTGTTAACTATAGCAATGACTAGGAATTAAAATGTGTCAATAATGGGAAACTAACTACTTCTCACACTAAAGATCAAGCGATAAGTACAACCATCAACCTCTTAAGCCTTGATAGGTGGAGAAGTTAAAGAAGATGTGTCATGATCATAATGATGAGGTCCAAATGCTTAAGCTTACATTAACAAGCTTAAACACTAAAGTTGCCTCAATGAAGGTGGGGGCAAATGTAATGCCAATGGGCATAATAACCATGAAGCAAATCAGCAAATTCAATGCATAGATCCCCGTGATCGAGTTCTTATTGAACCTCACCAAGCTAAAGCCTTACATGTGCAGTCTATTAGCCTTCCTGCAAATCATCCCTCATGTCAACTAATGATGACCAACTAGAGGGCATTATGAGGAAATTTTTTAAAGAAATAACGAGAAAAAAGAATAGCCTCCCCATTATCCCTTAAGAGGAATCTTCTGTTCAAGTGATCCGAGATGAAGTTGTGGCGATGGGAATGAAAGTCCCCTTGATGAAAGAATTTGATGGGACCGAAAATTCTGAAGACCATGTGGTAACGTTGTAAACATTAATGTCTCTACATGGGTTTAATGATGTTATCACTTGTAAAGCTTTCCCCAACACTCTATTAAGGGCGACATATAAATGGTACGAACAGCTTCCACCAAATTCTATATCATGTTTTTAGATATGGCAAGCTTATTCTTAAAGCATTTCCTTGCAAGAAATCCCCCATAAAAGAACCATTTGTCCTTGTATCTCGTAAGGCAACAACTGGGAGAATCACTAAGGAGTACATGATGAGATTCTCTAATGCTATCTTGACATCCTAAAACTAGATACGAGAATTACATTGCATGCATCTATGCAGAGAGTTGATCCCAACAGCAAATTCCATGACTCCTTGTGTAAGAGTGAACCAAACACTAGATCCATTCCAAGAAAGGCTGTGAAATAAATGATCATGGAAGATAACAAGCAGGCTTGGAAGGGAATAGATAAACCTTTGAAGGAACTCAAGAAGGATGATGATAGAAAGGATGGTAAAGGCTTGGTCAAAGACAGATCCAACCCATGCAAAGACTAGAATTCCAATCCTTTCTCAAAAAATAAGAACAGTTATGTAGTAATGATTGTATGTAAATTAAAATCAATAACAATTTGATATTTCAAACTTATGCCCCAATTACAATCTTGTAAGGCAAGTGCATCTATTAGTACTAAAGAATAGGGATTAAGTATGGATATCACTCTCTCAGGGATCAATGAGTATAATAAACACCTTTCTTCTATTATTTAATCGTCAAAGTCAAGTGGATCAAAATAATTACTAACTATCTAATCAAATAGTCATAAGTCAAGATTTCATAAAGATTAACCAAGTTGCAAAAGTGTTTGGATTTTTAATCTACACTAGGTATTTTATGTGATATGATAAGTATAATTCCAATTGTATTATTGATATTATTGAATGGTAGGAATTTCTAGGTAATTTGATATCTCTCTCAAGTCATCAAATTCTAATATAAGTTTGGTTAACTAAAATCTCTTTCTAGTGAAAACCCCTAAGATAGTTTTAACAATCTCAAATTTTCATATTATGTTTGACCATAATCTCGAAGATTTATGTTATTGTATTAGGATTGCATGCAACTCCCTCTAGTTATGCAAATACATTTACACAAGCAATTTGTGGATTACATGAGTAAAATCTAATCAAGAATCAATATTATGAACTATGTTAAAGATAAATAGTTAAAAATGGCCCCATTAAATTCAAAAAATTAATTAATAAATTGAAAATAATAGCATAAATCACATATACAACCTATGGGAGCTTGTACGATTCGTTGATGAACCGTTCAATCAACTATTTAACCATTAAAATAAATATAGTAATTGAAATATTAACTATTTTAGTATTTAATCACGGTTGGTATGGTGTAAATTGTTAGATAGTAACAGGATCGATCTCATCAAAATTAATTATTGGACCATAGAATTTCCCACAACCTATAATTCATCAAAATATGAACTCGAGCATTAACCCCCATTATAATGGAAATTCAGACCTGGTTGAATCTTAAGACTTGACTTACATAAATCTATCATTATAATATGGATTGTGTTTTCTAAAATTCATAGCCCTTGCTACCCTTAGGGATTCCTCTTTATATAGAATTCTTCCATGCTTAAAAAAGGAAATTTTCTCATCCTAAAATAGGAAATTAAAGTCTCCCAAAGAGGAAAGTAATCACCATATGATTTGGAAAGTAGAAGCTTTAAATTATGAAAGTAAATCTTCAAATTAGGAAAGTAGATAAGCTCCATGTATTCGGAATTTGAAACCCTTGAGACTTTCCTAGTTATCCTCAATTGCTTATTTCTTCTTTTAAAATAACAAACTATCCTTTTTTAAAAATTGATTCCCAAACTGTTCAAGAGGTTGGTCAGACATGACTAAGACATGATCATGTCTGACGCTGTGTATCTCTTTGTTTTCATTTTTTTTCAAATTTTGAGGTAGTACATGACCTAGATGTGGTCATGTTTGAAGTCATGTCATTATCAGGCCCTTATTTATACCCTTTTTAGTTCAATCCTAAAGTTCACTAAGGACACGGCCTCATGGCGCGATCATGTCATGGTTATGCCCGTTAAAGATCCCATTCTTTTATTGATCAACGACTTCCACAATCAACAAAACCTAATAAATCCCTTTATTTTCTTGCAATTGACATCATGAAAACCTAAAATCAAATTACAAAAAGATTCGAGTGTTATTTTATAATATTAATCATTGAAATGATCAGATAAGCATAATATAGCGGTACCTTAAAATATAAAGAGCAATCCCAGCTACCTGAACAATAGAGAGTATTGTGATTACCATCATGATTATGGGCACAACAACGATAAATATTTTTAGCTAAAGAATGTCGTTTAAGATGTTATATGATGAGGTTATTTAAGGGAATATATTGCCAACACGAATAACAATATTAAAAGACTGACCAAACATAGAAAGGCCAAGTAGGAGCAACTATAGAATGATAACTGAGTCGAATACTAATGAAACTAAAGGCCTAATGGAGTCATTACCACTATAGTGTAGGACCATACATCAGGACTAACTTGAAATCAGTGTCAAAGGACAACTGGTTATGTACATTCAAACCAAGAAGTCAAAGTTAGATAACTCCATATCCTTCATAAAGAAAGACTTGGAGGGAATTCAAGTTCCTTGCCAAGATGCCTGGATTATCTCGATCTGTGTAGCAGGATTCCAGGTCAGTAAGGTCATAATTAACACAACTAGTTGTGTTGGTACCATCTTTAACAAAGCATTCGAACAAATGGCTTCTAAGCTATGAAAAACTTTGAACCATACAGCCATTATCTGCTTAGCTTCGACAATTAACTAATATAGGCCATATTATTGCCCCAGCAACTAGGAAACATTAAACAATGACAATCTAGTCACTCACAATATTGAGTTATTAGTAATAGTTTGTTGATCACTCTACAAAATGATACTAGGTTGACCAAGCCTGTCAATGTTTGGTATGAATTACGATCACTTCCCCTACAATATTGAATTCTTAGTAGTAAACTATTGGTTACCCTACAACATGATACTAGGTTAACTAAGCTAGTTGACATTAGGTATGATCACTTCGTTCGCAAGGTAGGATCACTTCCCTTATACACTTAAAGGCCAAAATCCCAACCGCTTAGGGAATAGGAGTATGCAAGGGGGACCAAAAGCTATTCAGGAAAACTTTATATAAAAGTGTTAACAAGATATGAGATTTAACATATAGAATTTGGACTAAGGACAAAAAATCGAACCAAAAAAGAGAACCCGCCAAGGTCAAGAAACGATGATAGGCAACAGACTCGAGCAAACAACTCTAGTAGGCTTTGTATAAGTTGCTTTCTCAGGCAACAATATATATGTCTTTGTTTGTTCCTGTACTGATATATGAGGAATATCTCCCAAAGTGATTACCCATCGACTAGGTATTGATCTAAAGGCTGAGTCTATTAAATAGAAGAGAGATACTGCATCCTTTATATGGAACACAACTATAATAGAGAAGTTTATAAATTGTTAAAGGTAAAATTTATAAGAGAGGAAAAGTACCCAGCTTGCTTGCCAACGTAGTACTGGTTAGGAAGGTAAAAAAAAAAAAAAAAGGGAGTGCATGCACTCTAGTACACCAAATTCAATAAAGCTTGCTTAAAAGATTGTTTCCCCTTCCCCTGAATTGACCAGTTGGTCAACTAAATGTCTAACAATGTATTGTTAAGGTTCATGGATGCATTTACAGGCTACAACCAAATAAAAATGGAATTAGCAAATGAAGTCCAAATGTTATTTATTATCGCCTTCTACATTAATTAATATAAGGTTATGTTGTTTGATCTAAATAACATAAGGGTGACTTTCCATGGAATGGCTACCAAAGTTTAAACATCAAATTAGAAGAAATATTTAAGTATATGTGGACAACGTAGTCATAAAAACCATATGCTAGACGACCATCTTGTTGACCTACAAAAGACCTTTAACAAATTAAGATACAATAAAATGAAGCTCACCCCTTAGAATTGAGTGTTTAAGGCAATCTTGGGGAAATTTCTTAGGCATCTTATTACCTAACAAGGAATTAAAGCAAATCCTAACAAAATATGTCCTACTTGATATGCCATCGCTCCAATTGGTCAAAGATGTAAAAAGGCTTATAGAAGAATTTTTGCCCCAGTAGGTCTGTGTTAGAAGTGTTGGTTGATACACAAAATTCTTCAAAATATCAACAGACCAATTTTGAGTGGATAGAGCAATGTGAAGCCACCTTTAGAAAAATGAAGAAGTTTTTAGCCAATTTGCCTATATTTTCAAAACCTACTTTATGGAGAAGATGAATATTTGCATTGCATCATATAGTGGGTGTGCCCTTTCATTTGTCCTTATCCAAGTAGAAGGAAGAGAGTATTGGTCGGTACATTATGTCGGTGACATCCTTTAAGGACTAAAGGTGAGATACACTGAGGTAGAAAAATGTAAGGACCCGAAATTTTACCCCTATATTTGATATAGAAGATAACGGTTCCCCAACCACATATAACCCCTAAGATTATATGTAAGGTTGCCTAAAGGGATAGTTTGAGTAATTGTTTATCTAATTCTATAAGATATTATACAACAAAAGACATAGATATTAGCAGCGGAAATAACTCTACTTCAAAATAGCTACATACATACATACATACATATTACATCCAAAGGCTTTTTATAAGCCTTAACCAAAATTCTCAAAACACAACTCTACTAATACAATATTTACAGCATCAACCAAAATGAATCTCATCTAATCTATTACATTTATAGGGTTAATTGAGTCCATGGTCATCTCTAATCCTCCAACCCATCAAGAAAATCTTCGAAGTCAGTTCCGTACCCCATACTCGTATAGAACTCATCGGGATCATCACCTGAAATAGATAAAATATGAGCCAAAGGCCCAGTACACAAGTAACGAATATAAATGCGAAGTGAGTCACACATTCTTAGGCTAGATGCATTATGCAACAATCGCTTATTCATTAATAAGTCTTTAATTAATAACACAACACGGGAGTATTCAAACTCCGGACAACAAGGTTCTAGTATTACGTCCGCCTCCCTGAGTGGTCCCTACTGTTCATACAGACTAGGTAGCCCCACCTTCCGGTGTAGCCCGTAATACTAGGGGTTCCTGAGTAACGCATCACGACGCTCAGGGGTTGATATGAGCAGCTCGGATACTCATATCTCCTAAACCATTCTAACCGTTAACGAGAAAGTACCCTGCCCCCAATCTGAGCAGGGTGCCGCTCTCCGAACCAGATTCAACGGCAAACAACGACAATCAACATTCAGATATCAATAAGATTTTCTTAATTTAAGGTAGTTTGATTCGGATGCCTATCCTAACAAAGAGACAAGCAAGTTACTGCGTACCTGATATAGCTCGGAATTAACGGAGTCGACTGGGCGAGGATCTATCACTGTTTAATCAATATTAAAGTTCACCCTTAGCTTAAACTCTAATTGACTAGCTCAAAATATAAATACATCCAAGAAATCCAAATAAATTAATTCAAAATCAAAATAAAGCATTTAAGCACCCTATTATACCCTAGATCGCTTAATAAATACATAATTACTCAAATAACAAACTTTGGAAAATTTTAGAAAAAGTTCTTAAAATTCAAAAGCACAGGGGATACGCCGGTACTCAACGCCGGCGGCGTTGAGCAGGTGTACAATGTCCTGAAAATTCACACTGCCAACGCTGGCAGTGTTCAAGGGTACGCCGTCAGCCTTTGCATCCTACGCCGGCGGCCTTTAGCCGGCGTAGAATCCAAAACCCAAAGTTTCAAAAACATCTAGAGAAGTCTAAGCCGTCCGCTTACCTAAATACGTGGGCAGCTTTGACACATACGCCGGCGGCGTTGATTCCAAGCAACCAGCGTACAATATGGATGAAAGAACGCCGGCTGACTTTCCTAGCGAAAGCCGGCGGCGTTCGGTCGGCCTTAAGAAATTTGATTCTGTGGGCTTTCAACGCCGCCTCTACGCTGGCGGCGTATAGACTCAAATTGCCGGCGTACGTTCAAATTTTAACATATACGAAAATTGTTTTTGAACTCCCCTGTTTTATTACACTTTGATCAACTCTAAAAAATTTTCCAAACTTAGTCCAAACTTTCTAAAGCTTGTTATATGCTCCAAATACTATCCTAACAACATGAATTCCACCTCTAATCATCAAATTACTAATCACACTTCAATTCTCAACTCACTACTCAATTCTTCAATTTTTCTATAACACTCATACCCACACTTCCATACTCCTATGAGATGCAAACTACCACTCCATTAGCCACTTAATCCCATTCAAACTATCATTCATGCACCAATTAAATCTCATACCAAACATCACCTCAAAATCACATCTATTCTAACATTTATAAATAACACATTATAAAACATGAAATGAAGATAAAGGTTGCATTAAACTCACATGGGAATCTTGGCTTGGAATGTTATTCAAATCCTTAAGCTTGTAGTAAACCTTGGCTTAGGGTTTAAGATTTTGGATTGAGAAAAGAAAGAAAGAAAGAAAAAAGAAAGAGAAGATGAAATTTGTATGGAAATTTGAGGCTGCCAAAAGGAGGTCTTAATTTGCTCAAAATCAAGCCAATACTCATCCAACAATTGTCATTAGGGGTATATTTGTCCTAGGTTTAATTTGGGAAAATTTCAAATGCATTTGGATTAAATTTGAGCTCAAAAAGTGGGTCTAAATTTAGCCAAAAATTCTGTCATGTTTTAAATAAATTCAAAAGCAATTTAATTAAATTCTAAACATAACATATGCATATTAACTTGCAAAAAGACACACACATTTATTATACTATACAAACATTTATAAACATCCAACAATAATATTAATTCATAATACTAATCATATATAAAATAACACATTCCTTAATTATATTACTAAGCATACACATATATATATCATTCGAATAACATATTAGCATGCAATATAAGGAATTCATGGCTATTTCAAAAAAATTACCCATGTAATAATTATTTCAATGTGGTGCCTCAAATCGTATTTCAAAGCTTACCAAGTGATAGTCCTCATAGACCATGCACTCTACAATATTCCTCGTAAACCACTATCTCCACAAATTGGTAACTACCATAGGTGACCATCAACCTTCAACACTCTATGTATACTCCTCTAAGATATCCTTTAAGAGAAAAGTAGTAACATATATTCCTTAGTCTGTCATTCAATTTATCTTATTCATCAAACATCTTACTACATACATCATGTAATTGAGATCATGCTCACAACCCAGTCTAGGGATGACACTTCTTGAAGCAAGCGACTAAGCAATAACCAACAAATATTTAAGCTGAGTTTATATATTAGTCAAGTTATTAATTCTGTCATAATAAGTAGCACACATTTACTGCCAACTTAACAATCGGCTTTATAACCTTTACTTCACTTTATGAAGTTTAGAAGTTATCAACTATTCATAAGTTTAAGAACACATGATAGGTTAAGTGTAAGTAACCTAAGTTAATTACACTTTGATTCTCGTCATTTAAGTCACTTGGGTTAGGATTCATTCATTTATGGATTCTAGTTTATGACTCAACTCATTTGTATACATTAAGTCTGATTTACAAATAAGCAATATTTTCTAAATTATGTCATAAATTCTACTTAGCTAACTTATCTAATTAATTATGTAGGTTAGGATAGTTGTGGAATTTACGTTAGTCAATCCTTAGCAAACTATATTTTGTGGGTTTCGGCTCATATTCTACGAACTAAGTATAGTCTTTAGTGTCCTGTTTCAATTGCTAGGCTGATAAGTATAAAAGACCTTTGTTTAGATGAGATTTTTTGAGCTTGATGCCTTACTTGAGATACACCTTTAAATAAGGTGCTTTTACTTGTTAATTTTGTGGTTTAGAGTCTTTGGAGAGTTATTTGAGCTTAAAGGAAGAAGTAAACCAAGTTTCATGTAATTTCAATGAAGATAGATAAGGCTTCTTTTTTTTTTTTTTTTTTCCAATGAAGATGGACAGGGTTTGAGAAGTTGTAAAGTGCACGGGCCCATACATAAGTTATGCACCCCTAAGGGAGATGCATGACAGTGTATACGGTTCGTACGTAGGTCATGCACTTCTACATAGTAAGTACACAACATGTACATGTGTCATGCACTACCAAGGAGAGAGAAGATCGAGGTTCAAGAGGTATACGACCAAGTGCACAAGCTTGTGCACTAGTCGTCCGCTTTCATCATCAAAAGGATTATCGGTTAGAGAGTTACATGGCTAAGTTCATAAGACTTTACACTTCTAAAGTTAAGGTAAAAACAAGGTTACAAGGGTACATGGCGAAGTGCATGAGCCCGTGCACTACCAGAGTTACTTAAAATCGTTTAATAGTTAACATTTGAAAAGGGAAAAGAATTTAGGCAATTATAAGAGTTCTTAACGAACAAAAAGAACATGATTAAGTCTGATCATCATTATACTTGTTTGCGTCTAAAAAATGATATCCGAACATAGCGATGATAAAATTTAAACACTGAAATATTCTAAAGAGTACAAATCCCCACAAACTTTAGTTATTCCTTAAGATGATTCTTAAACCTCTCAAGATCATAAAGTGTTCTGTATTGAATTGATGGAGAACGCTGATCCATATGCTGATAGCTACGGCTTGTATGCTCATACTACGACCGTGTCAATGATAATATCCACATAATTTGTGAAGATTTGAGAACTCCAAAGAAAGCCATGACTTATGGTCTAAGCGTGCAAGCCCACAATTGAATTGAAGGAAGGATTCGAAAAGATCATGCCCTACCACACCGCCCATATGGAAGGCTGTGCTAACATAGAGTTAGATGCTAAGAGAGATCCGAGGATTCCATGCATCGCTACGGCATGTGGCTTGGCTTATGGGATAGTCTAGTGCCATTATTGAGTTATTTTATCTTTTATTATTTTATCATATTGATTATTGATTTACTATTTTACCCCTGATTGTGGGATATAAAAGAGACTATTAGACATTATTTATGAATCTTTTGGCATTTTTTAATATTGACAATTTGAGAGTTTTCTTAAACCTACTATTGCTATCAATCTCTATGGTCGAGTGAAAGTTTCATTGTTTTCATCGGTTGTGCATCGTATCGATTAATTAAAACAACTAGTTTAATTCTTTTCTTGATGCGTAATATCTTTGAAATGAATCGTTTATATCCTTTATTCCTTTGTTTCTTTAATCCCATTATCAATAATATTATCAATAATAATATAAGGAAAATTGTAAATTCACCTCCTAAATTGTCATCTATGTGCGAATTCACCCTTTGAACTTTTAAAGTGAGCTTTTTGACCCCTTAAGCTTTAAAAAATTAGCATAGTTAAGAACATGTAACATTTTCCTTAAAGCAAAATGGGATGAGTTGTAAAATACCCCCAAACTTTCACCTATGTGTGGATTCACCCCCTAAATTTTCATAATGTGTAGATTTATCTCCACTTCCCCCTTCCCCCCTAAATCATGAAAAATATTAATTGTCCTTAATTGTGTTAATTTTTCAAAATTTAAGAGGTCAGAAAGCTCACTTTGAAAGTTCATGAAGTGAATTTGCACATGGATGAAAGTTCAGGGGGTGAATCCACACATAGATAAAAGTTCAGGGGGTGAATCCACACATAGATAAAAGTTCAAGGGGTGAATTTGCAAATTTCCCAATAATATATTATTAAAAAGGCCTAATTGATTCCTATTATTAAATTGTATATGGAATTCTATCTCATACCACTTAATATAGCAGAACTTCACATTAACTATTTCAACTATCTGCTTAGAAATTCTAAGAACCCTAGACCAATAGAACTTGCATTGTCCACCAATTCCATATTGATCATTTATTTTGAAAAATTGTTACAGGAGTGCCAATGTTAGGAAATAAGTTAGCTTCACTTATTCCTTTTATTTTAGGTACCATAGGCATAACAACCAGGAGAATTACATTGGCCAATCTTAGAGTACTAGCTATACTATTATATGTGTATTTTCTACTACATTATTTGTTTGATTTGTGTGAGTGCTTGTGTGATTATGCCGGTATGTCGGTTCAGAAGTGTAGTTATATTGTGTGCACATGTGCAAGGCTGTGTTTGGCTATTGTGTTGCAATTGAAGTGTTGTGGAGTTAGCGATCAATTGAAAAGCATCAGTAATTTTTTTTCAAGAGGAAAAAGGAATTGTGGGCCTTAATAGTTAATTACAAAATTATTTTTTAAAGGAGTCTAGGGCTTTCTTTTTAATTGAACTCGTGTTTATCAAACTCATGAGTCTATCATACGTTTCTATAAGTTTACGATTTTTTGAGCCTTTTTCGATTTAACTCGCATGAAAAATCAGTTATGAAACGAAATTGTAATAGAATACGGATTGTATAAAATAAAAATGTTTTAATGACCCAATTTTTTCGGGCCTACTTCGAGGCTTTCAATTTAAGCTTAAATCTTTTGTGAGCCATAATCTACTAAAATGTAAGCTTAAATTATCCTAATATCCCAGTCACTTTCGACCACTTCCTTATTATCTCTTCTAAGAGTTATTAAAAATAAAAATAACACAACAAAAGCTAGATCTTCATTCTTCATCTTTTGTTAGTTTTGAGTTCATCCATCATCGATTACCCATTACCATGAGTTAGTCCACTTATCTCGATCATCTTTTGTCTTTTCCTTGTTATTGTTTTGTTCATTTTTTTTTTCTATTTCTTTTTATAGTTCTATTAGTACTCAAAGTCAGGGTGGCAAATCAAAGAAAACCTAAATCAAGTAAATCCTTGGTTCTTAGATTTAAACTAGTACTACTTATTAGTTCTTAATATTACTGTATTAATTATATAATAGTGCAAAATCTTATAGAGATGTCCTTCAATTTTTGCTTTAAAGTGATAAGCTCGTTACTATAGGTAATAAATAAGTTAAGTATAATAATATAAGTTATAAATTTATAACAAATTCTATTTTTGGTTTCTTTTTTTTAGCAATTTATTCATGCAAATTCCATTGTATTGTATATGTAGATATATTTCTATAAACCTACTCATGGCTAATTTCTTGTTTTCCCATTTGCTATGTAAATCTCGGTTTAGAATGCAATCACTTTCATCATCCAACAATCAACAATGGTAGATGGATTTGCATAAAAGTTTCTTGTGACCTTCTTATAACATGTGTGCTTAATAGACATTTTTTTTCATAAGTTTAATTTCTTAATTGCATTTTTTATATCAATCAAACCCTTTTAAAAATGGTGTTATAGTTATATGGAGATACAATTATAATTATATAAATTGGATTTTGATTGCTAATGGCCTTATGGCTAGTGATATCTCCCTTAATCTCTAATGTGAGAGGTTTAGGGTTTGAATCCACTTTTTCTATTGTAATTGGTAAAAAAAAATTTTATATTTTGATCATATAAAATCAATTATTTCAATTTTGATTATATAAAATCAATTATTTCACAACTCCCACATGCTCTCTTCTTGTTGTCCATAACGCTCTTCAAGGATTTCTCAACATCTAACTAGGTATGTAAGTGTGCGAGAATTTGTTGTATTGATATTGTATTGTTTATCTTTCTTTATGAACATTAATCAATGTTTCAAAATATCTATTGATTTAATGTCATCTATTACTGTAATATGGAGATAAATAAATTATAAAGAATGGAAAATATGCCATTTGATATAAAATAAGAGGGTTTTATGGTCAACCCTAAAGTTTAATTAATTTTTATCAGTTTTTGTTTTGTTGGTTATCAGATGCGAGAATAAAGTTGAAGAGACATCATTAAAGATAAAGAGACATTATTAAAGATGAAGAGATGTCATTATGAATGAAGAGACATTATTAAAGATGAAGAGACGCCATTATTAAAGATTAAGAAACCACATTAAAGATAAAGAAACGTTATTAAAGATGAAGAGACGTTACTAAAAATAAAGAGGCGTTATTAAAGATAAATAATTATTTCTTGTCTTTTATATAAACTAGGCTTCCCTTCTCTAAAACAAATCCTAAACCTAAATGTTCTCTGTAAGTGCTCTTAGTCACTAAGAGGATTCGATAGTCAGATCAGGTAATCGGATTACTATTTCTTTTATAGATTTTCATAGATCTATTAGTTTCTTAGGTTTTTCTATATTTGTTTTTAAGAAGAAGTTGGAGACGATTTAAATCCTTGTTGGAGATTTGAATCTTGTTGTTTAAGAAGCCATTTCTATCAAGTTAAGTAAGTATTTTAACGTTATTTATCTTTATGAAATCATAAATGGAGTTTTTGTTGATTCTTAGTATATTTGGTTTGAATGGAATCTAGAGTTTTTGAGAATTTGTTGAGGAGATTGATGTTGTTGGGGATTTCTGTATTTCAATTAAGAATAAGGTGTAGACTTATGTTATTTTGAGATTAGGGTTTTAGGTAATATATGAAATTAGGTTTATTCGATGTGTATGTTATTAAAATGGTTTCTGTTCATATTATCAGGTTTTAGTGATTTAGGATTTTGATTCTACGGAGATTTGGTGATTTTTAATTCTATTCCTTGAAATTTGATTCGGATACGTCCTTACCTTACTTGATGTTTGTGCTCGTAGGATTAGACATCATAAATGGACCTAATATTATTCGATTGTAATAAGAAATTGTGTTTGTTGTTTGTGTTTAGCTTTGGTTAGTAAAGACCACGTAGAGTGTGATACTAACGAGACACCCTGATGATCCTTGTGTGGCATTGTCCTGAGTAGAGTTGCACTTAGAGATGATTTTGATAGTTTAGGAGTAGTGCGGGTACGACATCCGGGTGTGTGGGAGATTCCCAACACCATATATGTATATATATTACTTATTTTCTATATTGTATGTTTTTAAGTAGTCATGAGATACTCTAGATTTGGGACTACTCATGAATGATTCTAAATAGTGTTTATTGCTGACTAATTGAAAATAATAAATTGTGCTTGTTGCATTAACTTTTAAGTCTCATGTGTTACTGTTTATTTCATGATCATGTGCATGTGTTTTCGGTTTGGGGTACTGGGCGTTTTTGACTTATTCCTTCATTTTTCAGGAGTAGGAGAAGATCAAGTGATCTATGATCTTTTTGGATATGATATTTTGTTGATGATAGGGAGGACGCTAGTGGTATTGATTATCTTGCTGACTCCTAGATAAGTTATGGATAGAAGACATTTGAACATTTGAAGGAAGTCTATATTAACTTTTAAAATTGTTATGAACTTTGAAAACTATTAAACTATTATTTCAGATGTTTTAAATCTATAAGTTATGTTGGCTTTGGTTTGTGCCAACAGAATTTTTCTTTCTAAGGAGTTTGATTTTCATGAGATATCTTAAATAGATACCTTTTTTTTAGAATTATGGAGATTTATATTTTATTTAATCGTGGATTAAAGTTTCATAGCCTTAGCGTGTTCTTATAAAGAGAATGACACATAGTGGGTTGTAATGCCTAATGCCTATAAGTTAAGGCATTACAATTACTTTGATTTTATTATTAAACGGTGGATTAGATTGCTTTTCTTCCCATAGAATGGTTTTAAGGAAATGGAAATTGCCTAGTTAGGTTTTTTTCACTTCAAGAGTTTTAGTAAATACCTTCTTTTCATTTTTTTAATGTATTGCTGTCATTTTAGGGTCCTCTATTTCTTTGATTTTATGATGCAGATGGTTAAAATTGATGGACTCGATTGCCTTTTTGCCTATAAAAGGATTTTAAAGAAATGGAAATTGCAAAGTTAGGGTTTTTTCCACTTCATGACTTTAAGTAAGTTTACCTTCTTGATACACACACATACTGTTTTTTTATTATTTTTTATATTTTGTAATTTTAGTATCCTCCATTTCTTTGATTTTGTGATGTAGATGGTTCAAATTGATGAATTCAATTACTTTTCCCCTAAAAAAGATTTCAAAGGAATGGAAATCACACAATTAGGGTTTTACCTGATTCAAGATTTTTAAGGTAGTATTTCTTTTTATATATGACCACATTCATCTAAAATTCGACAAGTTTTTCCTTCGTTTGATGGAGTTAGGTTAGGGTGTATCATTTACTATGCACTTAAGTTTAGAGTTGATGCTAGCAATAATGAAGTATAGTATGAAGCCTCGTTGTTGGTTTGAAATTGAATAAGGAAATTGAAGTGGAGAACTTGGAGAATATTTAGATTCCCAGCTGTTCAACAAGTTGATATGGACTACAAGACAAAAGATGATGCTATGAATATCTAATTTTACCAAAGGTTAAGAATCAAATTCCCCTCTAAAGATTCCATAAAATCCCAAGGGTTGAGAATTCCAAAGCAGAAAAGTTGTCAAAATTTAGGTCAACCATGACTCCTAACCCTGATAAGACATATAAGAATATTTTTATAGAATTCCTTCAAAAAAGGAGCATTAAGAAGAAGAGGATAGAAACACTAGAGATCTAGTAGAGCACATACAAGTCATGATGGATGGACCTTATCATTGACTATCTCAAGCAAGATACCCTCCTTGCAAGGCTAGAAAATGTTGCATAATTCTACTAAATATACCATAATTGGTGACTTACTATACAAGCAAGGCATAATCTTTCCCTGCTTTGATGCTTATGTCATAATGAAGGCTTAAGAGCATTAGAACAGCTACAAACTGAATAATGTAACAATCATGTTAAAGGGTTCCAACCTATACGTCTAAGCCCTTCGTCTCAGGTATTGTTGGCTAACCATGAAGAAAGACGCGGTCAGCATGGTACAGAATTGTCTTGAGTGCTAAACATACGTCATGCTCACCTTCACCTTGAGCAATCAATTACATTCACTTGTCAGTGGTAACCATTTGTCCAATGGGGGCTTGATATATTTAGCCCTTTTCCTCCTAAGGTCACAAGCTAAAGACAATAAGCCATTTTGGGAGTAGATTACTTCACTAAATGGGTGGAAACAGAAGCTATTGTCAAGATTATTGAAAGAAGCATCAAGTCATTCATGTTGAATCACATCATCAATAGATTTGACATCTCCTATGTCCTTATCATGGACAACAAAACCTAATTCAATAGTTAAAGGTTCAGGGATTTTTGTGCCAATATCACATTGATTTGTGATATACATCTGTAACATTCCTCTAAACTAATGGGCAAGTGGAAGTCATCAACAAGATCATCTTGAATAGTTTGAAAAATGACGTTGGTGCCATGAAAGGAAATAGAATGGATGAATTGCCTATTATATTATTTGGTTACTGCACAACTCATTTCACCTTAACTGGAGACATGCCTTACTTATTTGCCTCTAGCACCAACGTTATCCACTAGGCCGAGCTAGAGCTACCTAACTTGCATATGCAAGACTTAGACTTCATGACCAACCCAATCATACTAAAGACCAATTTAGACACTATCGATGAGATTTGTGAC